>CAUDMG010000286.1:2755000-2807500 GCA_958450375.1 Homarus gammarus
GGTGAGGGTGTGAGTGGTGAGGGTGTGGGGGTGAGGGTGTGAGTGATGAGGGTGTAAGGGTGTGAGGGTTGAGGGTATGAGGGGTGAGGTTGTGAGGGTCGCGAGTGTGAGGGGTGAGGGTGAGATAGGTGAAGGTGTGAGAGGTAAGGGTGTGAGGGGTGAGGGTGTGAAGGGTGAAGTTGTGAGAGGTAAGGGTGTGAGGGGTGAGGGCTGTGAGAGTTTAGGGTGTTAGGTGAACGTGTGAGGGGTAAGGGTGTGAGGTGAGGGTGAGAGGGGTGGGAGTCTGAGGTGAGGGTATGAGGTGTGAAGGTGTGAGCGGTGAGGGTGTGAGAGGTAAAAATGTAAGGGGTGAAGGTGTGAGGGGTGAAGGTGTGAGGGGTGAGGGTGTGAGCGGTGAGGGTGTGAGGGGTGAGGGTGTGAGAAGAGAGGGTACGACGGGTGAGGGTGTGAAAGATGAGGGTTGAGGGTGTGAGAGGTGATGGTGTGAGAGGTAAGGGTGAGGCCAGGCAGGTGTGCTGTGGTGGTGAAGATTTACAGTCACACGCACACCTGCCAACCAGTAACCTCCACAGATGTGTACTGGAGGCGTGGGAGCGAGAGGGGGAGGAGGGGAGGGAGGAAAGATGGGGAAAGGGTAGAGATGCCAAAGTTGACAACCGTATACATTGTGTTGTGTCAGTGTCGGTGTTTTGTAAGTTGCGTCAGGTTGTGAAATTGTTGATTGTTTATGAATTATGTGTTTCACTATGATGTGTACACTACTGCAGATGTATACACGTGTGCCACCTGTACAGTAAATAAGAGTGTACACAGTGTATGAGTTATACTTCACACAGTACTGGCGGTATGTAAACAAAGGTAAGCAAAAGCTGATCCCTGACTGTGCTAAACTTCCCTCACACGCGTTAATACATCCATCAGTTAAGTAAGGTAACACGGTCACTCAGCTGACTAAGTAACACTCATACAACACTAAAAGATTATTTGTGATAAAAGACGACTTGTGTTCCCATACTGACACACCGTGTAGACGTGATCAGCGAGACTTGTTAAGGTCATACAGTCACTGACAACAGCTGATGAACAGAAAAGATATCTTAAATGGAGGGCTGTGTACACACCAGTGGCAGGAGTAAGAGAAACACACACACGCACACACACACACACACGCGCACACACACACACAGAGAAGGTGGTGTCTCAGAGTTCATTCATTCTACCTCTATATACAGTATATATAGATCACTTACTGTACATGACGTGTCTTCACATCTGAACATATTAACAAACACCTGTAAGCACGGACACACACCAGTAAACACATATGTCAACACAACTACACACACAAACATCTGAAAACAAAAACACAACACACCAATAAAACGAGTTATGAATAATATGTCCCTTATGAGAGAGAGAGAGAGAGAGAGAGAGAGAGAGAGAGAGAGAGAGAGAGAGGTCCATTTATTTAGCTAAAAACGAAATTGTGAAGGAATTTTGAACATCCAATTACGCTGTAAATTGGAACTTTATTATGTGTGTGTGTGTGTGTGTCGGTAACTGAGTGCCTCGTGGGCTCAAGCTAGATGAGCAGGGCATCTCTGAGCAGCAGTGGGCCCCATAGGGACGGCGCATAGATCCACTAGCATGTGGACACATCCTGGCACCTTGTGGATTAACCTTGGGAGGCATAAGGCTACGGGAGTAAACACCAAACGAAAGAGTCTACGGTGGAGCCCCGCATCAGGCAGACATGCTGACAGAGCTCCAACAAGGCTCCAACAAGGCTCCAGCAAGGCTCCAGCAAGGCTCCAGCAAGGCTCCAACAAATAAGAAGAGAAAGTTGACCACGTAACAAAAAAAAACTTTCACTTGCTAACAGACAAAAACAGTGAAGTAGAAAGATGAGAACAGTAGTAAAAAAAACATAACCGTTAACAGATACTTTGATAGAGGACCGGTTTAATAGCAGTACATGTATAGATGTTAATAAACCAACAGAACCCAGTACAAGAAGAGGTAGCCGTTAATTAACAGATAGATAACATGTAATAGTTTCTGTATCACCCGTTAACAGATAGATAACAGGTACTAGTGTCTGTATCACCCGTTAACAGATAGATAACAGGTACTAGTGTCTGCATCACCCGTTAACAGATAGATAACAGGTACTAGTGTCTGTATTACCCGTTAACAGATAGATAACAGGTACTAGTGTCTGTATTACCCGTTAACAGAGAGCGATTAATATGATGGAGACAAAAGGAATAGTAATATTCTTTACCCGTTAACAGATACAAACAGAAAAAAAACTCACTAAACAACAGTAAGCAACAGTAACACGTCTCGCCCTTCAATAGAAACCAACAGACAACAGTGGGTGACCTCCGGAGGGAAGAGAGAGAGGAGGTCAAAACACGCACACACACACATACACACACACACACACACACACACTCACGAGTCAACAGAGTCGTCCTCTCCACTTTGACTCGTCTGAAAGTGAAATGTCTTGACCACGACCGTCAGTAGGTCAGTGTGATGCCGCCGACACACACACACAAACACACACACATACACACACACACACACACACACACAGAGTAGACAATGAAACAGTCTGAAACAGTCAGCTGTGTACATACGAATACTCCCGTTAGCAGTGAACAAACGAAGAACACTCATACAGTCACCACCAGATCCACCAGTTTAAAGCGCCATCCACCAGGCTAACTCGCCATCCACCAGTCTAACTCGCCATCCACCAGGGTAACTCGCCATCCACCAGTCTAACTCGCCATCCACCAGGCTAACTCGCCATCCACCAGTCTAACTCGCCATCCACCAGTCTAACTCGCCATCCACCAGTCTAATTTGCCATCCACTAGGCTAACTCGCCATCCACCAGGCTAACTCGCCATCCACCAGGCTAACTCGGCATCTTTCAGTCTAACTCGCCACTCATTAGTCTAGGCTATGGTAGCCCTTTTGTTTCCTTAAAACAACATTTATCGTTCGAGAATATTACAGCCATCACAAGGATGAACCAACAATAGTCATCACAAAGATTAGAAAATAGTCGACCTCTTATTAAGAATATATTGTCGCTCACTATCTAAGTTATGAGAATTATTTATACACACTGGACTGGTTGTACTAGTGGCCTGACCCACCTGCCTCTGTCTCCCTACTCTACTCTCACAACACAACTATTGCTCTCGCTATCTCTATCGCTCACCTGATTCTGGTTAATGTGTCACTTCCTGATATAACAGCTGACTTTTGTTTACGTGTGACGCCTTGACATCAGCTGGTGTTTGTTTACGTGTGACGACCTTGACATCAGCTGGTGTTTGTTTACGTGTGACGCCTTGACATCAGCTGGTGTTTGTTTACGTGTGACGACCTTGACATCAGCTGGTGTTTGTTTACGTGTGACGCCTTGACATCAGCTGGTGTTTGTTTACGTGTGACGCCTTGACATTAGCTGGTGTTTGTTTACGTGTGACGTCTTGACATCAGCTGGTGTTGTATATGTGTAACAATACCTACATACAGTATATCAGATTGAAGGTTAAATTATTATCTTTTTTAAATAAAATGATTAGATCTATGAAAATTGCCCTCCCAGCATATTGCATCTGATTATGAAACACCTTGACGTGTTAGGTTAAAGTGGGTTGAGTTAGGTTAAATATAGCTTAGAATTTTTAATCTTCAAGTAAAATAAGTTAGGGTGATAATCTTCATGTAATTCAGTAATTACTATTCGTGTGTTTTAATATGTTCCTTCTCCTGGTCAGCGAGTGCCGATCTAAGATAAAGCTACAGTACAGGTAGAATATTATTAATCATCATATGTAAATACTCGTACCAACAGGTGTGTCTGTGATGTGGGCGACTTGTTACCCGGACACTGTTGTTGTGGTGTGTGAGAACGTTTACTTCACTTTACGGAACAAACGTTTACTGCGGGACACTCATAGCTAGTGGTGGTGCTACTTATACTCATAGCTAGTGGTGGTGCTACTTATACTCATAGCTAGTGGTGGTGCTACTTATACTCATAGCTAGTGGTGGTGCTACTTATACTCATAGCTAGTGATGGTGCTACTTATACTCATAGCTAGTGATGGTGCTACTTATACTCATAGCTAGTGGTGGTGCTACTTATACGCATAGCTAGTGGTGGTGCTACTTATACGCATAGCTAGTGGTGGTGCTACTTATACTCATAGCTAGTGGTGGTGCTACTTATACTCATAGCTAGTGGTGGTGCTACTTATACTCATAGCTAGTGGTGGTGCTACTTATACTCATAGCTAGTGATGGTGCTACTTATACTCATAGCTAGTGGTGGTGCTACTTATACTCATAGCTAGTGGTGGTGCTACTTATACTCATAGCTAGTGCTACTTATACTCATAGCTAGTGGTGGTGCTACTTATACTCATAGCTAGTGGTGGTGCTACTTATACTCATAGCTAGTGGCGCCGGTACATGTGCTCGGGGTTCTGTTATGGTACACCTCTTGTTCTGCCCAGTGCTTCTCAGTCGTCTCTTTTATTAGCACCCCCCTCACTCCCTCCTCTGTTTGAACCGTATGTTTTGTTCTCATGCGACTGATAACACACACATACTCACACACACACACACACACCAACGTACAAACAAACAAGAGCAAGCACACTCACACACCCAACCTTGAATGAGCCAACTAGAGAACTTAGCAGGGAGAGAGAGAGAGAGAGCGTGTGTGGGGGGGGTGGAGGCTGAGAGAGTAAGGAAGGAAGGGCAGCATCAGACAAACCTGGCGGCCGGTCTGTTACTCTGTACAACTGGGCCAGTAGACACACCTCCTGCACCAGTAACGACACATACACATGACACAACACGTAGGGCAGCACAAACACGTGGATATTGTCGGGAACATGACCAGAACTCCACATTTTTTTTTTTACAATCTACCCAGCATCCCCCGCTTCGTACGCCGTGGGCCCTACCTCACCAATCTATCTGGGAATCAGGGAAATAAACCGATTAAACCACACTATGAATCTCTCACCGTTTGAGAATATATACCACGTAAGTCTAACTCGGCGCAGAGGACACAAATACAGACAATAATCATGACAAATTCGCTCACAATAATGTAAAGTTAACGTTTATTCATCTGACTTAAGAACGAAACACTGCGAAAAATTGTTCCGGACATCCTGCATGATGTATAGTTGCCAGTTCGTCTTTAACTCCGGAAATGGTAGTATGGGCGCCGAAGTTCTGGAGTGGTTACATGTGAACTTCCCGGTTCAGCTTCAGCGGATATCACACATTTTCAGAGGGTAAGTGTGCGTGGCATTCTGGGGCAGCTGGTGGCCAGTACTGGAGTCACCCACCGCGTCCTCCCTGCCCAGGGGAACACAAGACGCTGGAAATCACGAAAAACAGTCTTCGCTGTTTTGCCTGACCTTGGTGATAAAGCTGCCTTCCTTATACAGACATACAGTATATATATATATATATATATATATATATATATATATATATATATATATATATATATATATATATATATAAAGATAATATGTAGGTGTTCTTCACTACTCACAGTGTTATCCAGCAGGATGTGTTTGTGGGTGGTGAGGATCACGGGTCCCTCTGTACATCATTAACACACTACACCTCTCTGAGTCACCATATCTGCTGTCATTGTGACTCATCCTAACGGTTATGGAATAGAAAAACGAGCTAGAATTAATAACTAGGCATCCACTCTACAGACTGAACTATTTGCCATACTCACAGACCTGAAACTTTTTGAAGACAGCCACTGACAGTCTCATCATCACTGAGTCTTTATCCTCACGACTTGCTCTTGACACCTTAAACTTAAATTGTCACCCGCTCTGAAGCCAGACACAAGTTGACGCCTTTGCTAAACTCGCGTCCAACAAACAGTCTAGAACTATCTAATAGAACCTTAAAAACTGGAATCAGGAAAGAAATGGTTAATGAATTTGAAGTAAGTAGACAAGTGCAAACAGGCTCTAGTCAATCCATTGTTTACCATGAGATGTATCAAGTAAAACATGAATATGGAGCAACAAGATTCCAAAATGTTGTAACCGCTAGACTAAGAGTAGGATATAAGTACCTCTGGTAGATGTGAACAAAACTAAAAGTGCGCGGCCAGGCATATGGCCGCACACACCAACACTAGGTCTCAGACTGTGAGAAAATATAACCTTTTAGGGACATCTCCAAGCACACTGTGTATGCAATGGCACAGCACTTTTCCGTGAGGGCAAGATAGTCGACATACCAAAGCTGTATCCACACTTTGCATCTATTACCTAAGCAAACTTCTATGTCCCGAACTAAGCAAATAATGTACTGAAATACTCTGACACTAAACGCCGATAAACACCTCTTGTGGCCTCGGCTCTGTAATCAATTTTGCGCTACCGCTAACAGGATGAGTATAGGGTGCACAATAAACTAGCTGCTGTCCGCGGTAAAATTCATTCAATTCACTATATACAGTAATATACCGCTGGCAGTGGCACCCTCCAGCCAGAGACTTGTTGGAGTATTTTAATATTCACTATGACTACAACACTTCACCAGCCCAACTTTGTCTACTGTGAGTTAGTGGCGACCTACTGTGTTTCTTTCTTCATCACCAAGTTAAGTCCTCCAGCTGTGTTCACAATGTATACGACCAAACTTTATTTTAGTGTGTTTCAGATGAGGGGCGCCCATGAGAAGCGATTATATTTTTTATTCACTTTTCTTAAAAATAAGTAAACAAATAAACCGGCGGAGAAGTTTGAAGTTTGTGTTACAAGTTGTAAGCTCTTCTTGAAAAACTTGTTGATCTATACCGCAATAGTTTTAATGCCAGTGACCTTTTCCCTTACGTGTTAAAACTACAGTATACTGGCCATACCCACCACACATGAGTAAACTACATTATTTGTGTGTCTGTCCTCCAGCTGATGTCTTTATAACACACCTTGTTCCAGAGACAAACCCCGGCCATAACTAGTCTTGGAGCCTTTCCTGTACCTCCCTAACAAGAGCATCAGAACCGTTCCCGCGTCTGTCTTAACACCACTCAGCTCCTCCAATAGACCCTTCAACTCTGACCTAACCTCATTTTAGTTTTGTTTGAATATTTTAAAGGATCCTGCCAGAAATATGCATGTGAGGGCTTTGGTGGCTATCCTTGGGGTCAAAGTGGCTTGCTAGTGTTTGTATACCTGCACTTTCTATGTACATTGTGTGTACATATGCACATTGTCTATTGCATGCTAAATTCATGTGAAATTCTATGACTGAATATCTATCTATCTATCTATCTCATCCACGTCCTGAGAAGCCTAACAGACAGATACTGGCGGCCTGAACACTGCCCCTCCCTGGCCCTCAACTACAAGATAATGACAACTCTTCAACCATCTCCTGTTCGAACCATTTCCACCTCCTCGTAGTTTCAAGCCTTTAAGATAATGTCAGGGGGATGGGGAGTGAGGGTGATGGTGGGGGTGGTGATGGTGGGGGTGGTGATGGTAGGGGTGGTGATGGTGGGGGTGGTGATGGTAGGGGTGGTGATGGTGGGGGTGGTGAGGGCCGCCACCAAGGGAGAAATATGGCGCTGTCAGAGAAAAATATTCCCCCTCTTACGGTGCCTCCCTCCCTCCAACACTCTTCCCAACCTCCTCCACCCCTCCCTCCCTCCCTCCCCCTCCCTCCCTCCTCCAACACTCCTCCACCATAGTCTTTCTCAGTATCATACCATTGGTCGGACACACTTTTTCTCCGGGTCTTCGTAGGATTGGAACAACTATTAACAGATTGGAAAATTTTCTGGGCGATCAAATAATTATATATCGTTATTGATGTTGTGAACCATTAAGAGGTTGTCTGAACACTCCAAAACTATATTATATTTTCTACTTTTTTGGAGGGCGGGGTAGGGGGGGGGGGGGTAGGAAGAATTAATATATTACTACTTTGGTATTTTTTTTTATCTAAACACTTTGGAGTTGGAGAGGGTGAAAAGTTTGGAAGCGGTAGAGAGAACTGGTGGAGGAGGCGGAGGGGGAAGGGGAGGGGGAAGGGGTGGAGGAGGCGGAGGGGGAAGGGGTGGGGGAAGGGGGGGGGAGCATGGTCCAGAATCTGTCTCAGGTGTTTAAAACTCTCGATGGCTGATCCTCCCTGTGGTGACGCCTCACTCAGCCTTACAATGAGGCTTCAAGTGTGGATGTGAGGCTCCAAGTGTGGATGTAAGGCTCCAAGTGTGGATGTGAGGCTCCATGTGAGGATGTTAGGCTCCATGTGAAGATGTTAGGCTCCATGTGTGGATGTGAGGCTCTAAGTAAGGGAACCACTTAGGCTGTTATGGTGAATTCCCCCCATATAAGGCGCCTCCTGTACACCTGAACCATCCCTCACCAACCCTGACTTAGTGCCGAGGATAATAAGGCTCTCACACACACACACACACACACACACAGTTAAAGACCCATGCAGGGATTTTAATGAAATTGACACCACTGATATCGAGGACCAGCTGTTACTATCACAAGTTGTGAACTTCCCTACACAAGGTCTAAACACCCTTGACCTTATCTTAACTGACTTAGCGGATCAATACCAACCACCTCAACCAATGTCTCCTATCGGGTGCAGCACACACACCTGTCAGTGGTTTGGTCTCCAGTTCCCAAGACCTACAGACCGGTTACTCACTCTACACTGCGTCTCTTCGGGCAGTTCACCCTCACTGGATTGGAGTACTAAGTGTGGATGACGAAGACACCAAATGGACAAATTACACCGACACGACCACGGAAGCTCATCACCACTTCTTCCCTGAGAAGTCCGTCAGATTACACCCAACTGACTTGCCCTGGATCACACATCGGGCCAAAAGACTTATGCAGCAGAGAGACAGCGCCTTTTATCTCAATAACCACAACCGCTACCCAACCAAACTGCAACACCTGAAGCAGACCAACATCAGACAATGGGAGGATGAGCTTAAAGAACTCTGTGGACTAAACAATAAGAGACACCCCCTCCCCTTCCTTAGCCATCTCACTAATGGTGACGCAGCTTAGCACTCAAACAACCATTTCCCAACTATATGCCAGACGCTTCCCCAGCTTGACAAAACCAGTCTCCCTGCTTACCTACCGCCCCCCTCTCCCACTGACTTAGTGGAAGAATTTGAAACGGCAAGACGACTGGACATTTTCAGGATCAAGTGACCCACCACCCCCATTGACCTACCAATGCGCCTCCCCGGAACTAGCGAAACCCCTCTGCTCCATATATAATTATAATCAATGCTTCCCTCAGTCAACCTAGATGCCCAGCTGACTGGAACACCTCATATGTGTCACCAGTGCTCAGATCAACGAATCCACAATCCTTAAACGAGTTACGACCTATTGCCCCATTACCCATCGTAATCTGCGAAAGTTTCGTTTTTGGCTGGGCTTGTACTGAGAGTGCAGGCGCCATAGATCCTCAGCAGTACGGTAATATGAAAACTTCCTCCACCACTCAATGTCTTGTCAGCTTTCTCGACTACATATACCGCCATTTGGAGAAACGTCTGTAGCTGTCGCCTTTATTGCCTTCAACACCAAGGGGTTCGACCTATTCAACCAAAATTTAATCATCAACAAAACCATCGACCTAGGGTCTCAGAGACTTCCTTAGAGACCCACGCCAATACTCTTCCGAGGGTCTGTCTCCACCTTTTAGTCACTCTCACCAGTGGCGTCCCCCAAGGCACCAAGATGGGACTACCTCTGCTTCCTCATCCTTATCAATGATGCCCTGAGAGAAACTTCCACTCGCTGTAGACGACTGTGAACAACTCGGCTCATGACTACAGCTCCTACACTGCGCACAGACTCTTGTTAACCAGACTCGTTTTCTCATCCCTTGAAATGTGAAAATCGCTTGAGAATTTGGTCGCTGGAGGCAGGTTCTCAAAAGATTCTTAAGGTGCTTTTTTTTCTACCACGTGTCTTAATATGTGTCTTTAAGGAAGGAGATATAACACAGTGTAGATATAAGAGAAAGGACAAGTCTCACCTATGAAGAGATGAATGTCTACACGGACGGATAGATGCGGTACACCTGACAACCATACCCACGCAGGTAGACTGACAGACAGGGAACACACACACTACTGACCACAGTCGCAGTACTCCAACTACGGTAATGAGTCCTTAATGTCAACTAATGAGAAACTTGTATTGACAGTTGTTAGAGACAGTCGGTGGTCCTTCGTGTGCGATACTACCCCACACAACTGTCTGGGTCCTGAGTAATGATGAATGACATGCGGATATTAAACAACACCATGTACTCAGACGTGTAGTAGTAGATGTTTATGAATGTTAGGTACTCGTACAGAAGTGTACTTGTACTCAGAAGTCAAACTAAGTGTGTACTATGTGATGCTAATACGCGTATACAGGTATATTTAGTGCCATTCATAGATGTGCACATGTACTCAAATAAACTCTATGCACAGTAGCACCTTTGCATATAAGTACTGTACGACACCCTATGCAGAGAGGCGTACATGTACTCCAACCATCACACTACACGTGCTTATGAACGAACACGTCCATTAGCTTGAACACACATGAATATGTTGATGTGCTTGGTATAAGTACACACGTGTGCGTCTGAGTATGTGTACGTACGCATGTGCATGTACTAACACGACCAGCCTGTTAAGCTCATTTAAACTTGTCCCAGAAAGCATTACGCAGCTTTACCCGGCAACCCAGCGTGGCCTAGCACCATTATCCCGGCCTGCCCTCACCACTGTTTTAAATAGTGGATGTGTGTGTGTGTTTGTTGAGATATATTGTGCACTTTGATTTGATTAGGATTCACTTGTATACATCGACATGGAATTGTGTGCGACTATATTGGAAATAAATAATACATATTGGTATCAAACTGCATATATAAATATATATATATATATATATATATATATATATATAATATATATATATATATATATATATATATATATATATATATATATATATATATTACCAACTGTTGACCTCTGTATTAAAGTGTACTCACACAACATCACACATTAAACCTTTAATTCATGATATATTATTAATTTACGAAATAGAGCAGAAGTATACCGAGTACATAAACTTACTCAGGGAAATTAGTTACAATACTAACGTTAAAAATTATGCACAAGTGGAATTACATTACCCCCCCCCCCCCCCCAACCACACACGTCAGTACAGTTGTCAAATCCTCCAGTTTCCGGCTCCACCTCCCCCGCCGACTCAAGGCCCTCGGAGTTCCTTCGCCCGAGCTCCTCAGTGTTTACTCAATATTCATACTTCCCAAGCTCACCTATGCCTCCCCCACCTGGTCTTCCTCCCTAAATGCCACACAACGTAAACACCTAGACAAAGTGTAAAAGAGGGCATGCAAGATTATTCTCTCCCCTTCCTACTCCACATATCAAGAAGCGCTCAACACACTGACCTTCTGGGGTCTCTCTGATCATCACCACGACCTTATCTGCAAATTTGGTGAGAAGCTTCTGCACCATCCTCGACACCGGCTCCTACTACCACCCGAGATCCCTCGTCCGCAAATTGCTGTTCGACACCACAACGGCATCCAGCCCATACAAGCACGAACTGATCGCTATAAGAACAGCCCAGTCCCAACCATTGTAAAAATTATCACCAACTCGTAATCAACCAGTGTATTCACTCCCAGTCAATCTTACCTTTCTGCAGTGTCACTATGTTGAAATACCCTGTAGTATAACCTTCTCCCCACCTAGTTATTATATATCATATTTGTATCACTTATGTTACTTGTATATTATTTATCAATCAAGTGACCCATTCCCCAATTAAGTAACTGTCTATTTTCAGCCTTTCGGCTGCCATGCTCTTTCAATAAACCGTTAATTATTATTATTATTATTATTATTTACACACACACACTACCAACAAAGGTCTTATTCTAGGGACTTTTACCATGGTCGTCGAGGAGTCATTTACTAGAGGTGACCCCAGAGCAAGACACACAGAGTGGTCACCTACAGGCCCTCGTCAACCAACCTTCCCCCAGGTGTTATGAGCTCACCTGAAAAAGAACAAAGAGAAGAACATTAGTCTTCCTACAGTATATGAGACACCTGTACACAGTATATGAGACACCTGTACACCTATAGTATTCAACAGGTGTTCCTGGATTATAATGACCATAGCTGTACCTTAACTGAGTTATACTGTGAATAATATACCTAAGGGTTATAGAGTGGACTTTATGCGGTATATACTGAGAAGAAATATTATATACCGACTTCAGGTGAGGTTAGGTAGCATTACAATATATTTAAAGAGTTAAAATATAATACAAAATAATTATTATATATTAAATAATTCGTAACAAGATTAACTTACAATTACGTGTACGGAATTAAATGTTATAAACCTGCTTTAGGCTAATTTATAAGGGGTTGAAATATATCAGTATCAATCAGTTCATAAAATAATTTATTTATAACAACTATAATTAATCACATTAACTTTGAGGAATTCATAAGAGTTAATTAGTTACTGCTGTAATACTGGCCTTACCTATTGAAGGGCATGAATTATGTATATCTATATAAATGTATATTAATTTAAAATTACTTAAGATTCAAACACACTTATAATACTTAATAGTAACTTATATACTTACATTACTATAAGTTAAAGGTAAAACAATATACATTTAACTCGTATCACTTAAGACTACCGTACTTAAATTACAAGGAATCAAATAATCTACACTTATATCATCTAGTAAGTAATTAAGTAATACAAAAGGACCTAAAACTTACAAACACAAGAGGAAGGTCTCAGTAGACGCCGTAAACAACCCACTAACACCATTTGGAGTGTTTGCTTAGGACGCTCACGACCCAAATGGCTTGTTAAAACCTTAGCTTATGCAAGAAGATCCCATTTACAGCGGCAGTGTCGTGAAAGTGGCCAGCAGTGTAGGTGAGACAAGACTATACAGCACATACAAGATGAACACTGCTATGGTAAAATGGTCAATATGTCTCACTGGCAGAACTATACTGAGAAACAACACTAGAATATATGACTTATATTAAATAAGTCATAACTTAATTAACCTCTAACTAATCCAAGCCTACCTTAAGTAAACCTAACCTACCTTAACTAAACCTAACCTACCTTAACTTAACCTAACCTACCTTAACTCAACCTAACCTACCTTAACTAAACCTAACCTACCTTAACTCAACCTAACCTACCTTAACTCAACCTAACCTACCCATAACCTAACCAAACTTAATCTGTTCAAAATGTATAGCTCCAGCATGGTAATTTGGGTCCTGTTCTGTGTGCAGGTGTGGGTCTAAGCCTTGAACCTGATCAATGCCACTCCCCCTTCCATCATTATCACAACATTTACCACCGACTTCAACTCCTTATAATATGTTAATTTTTCATTTAATATTCTCTCTATATACTGTACATTTATACCACTTATACATAATGTTGTTGTTTTCTCCTGAACAAAACTGATATCAATGAAAAACCAATAAATAAAGCAAAAATATTAAATAATATCTTTAGTGTTTCTTATAGATCCCCTGAAGAATCTCCTTTCCAGCTTATATCACCTAAACATTAACCTAACCAAACCTAACCAAGGTGAAACAAGGTGGGGAGGAGATTCTTCGAGTAACATTTTCCCTTTTTTTATATATATATTAAAAAAGAATCGATTTTAATTTATTCATCATTATTGCTTCATTCACCCCCACAAAAAAAAAATTCCTTCACCAGTTTAAGAAGCACTGGTTTTAGCGTCCTACCACACCCCGTCACCACACCCCCAGGCCGAGGAGGGGCTTAGCAGGACGCAAGAGGCAGTATTGTTTACATTGTGAGATGGATAACCTGTTTCATACCAGGTCATCACACTATTTCATACCAGGTCATCACACTGTTTCATACCACGTCATCACACATACACAGACGTACAGACACAGATTGACAGCTAGACAGAAAGACACAGGCTGAAAGCAAGAGACATACAATGGCAGAGACATATTGACAGGCCAAGTGATAGACGGAAAAAATATACAGACTATCATAAAAAGATTGACACACACACACACAAGATGGCAGACAGAAGGGCACAGACTGACAAAAACATTCAAAGTCTCACAACAAAAGTAATAATAATATAAACTACAACAACAATACTACTACTACTACTACTACTACTACAGTAATAACACAGATATAACCAAAAAGTTTACTACACCTATAGTATCCATAAGTATTTCTCCCGGGCAAGAGTGACTTTAATGGTGGTTGTTACTGGCCACAAACCCAAGTTCCAATGATTATATTCTTCCCATGTGTGGTTGTTGCCTCACTCCTGACCTTCTTCCCCACATCGAGGCTAACTAATTCCTCCTAATCTCAGCATTTATTAATTTAATTTTTTTCTCCAGCACTTACCAATGTCTTCAATTTGGCATTTAGTGGTTTGCTTTTCGGTATTCAGTAATGTTGCTTCCGACGTCGAGGAATTTTGTTTCTAGCATCTACTGACCTCACCCTCCACATCTACTGACCTCACCCTCCACATCTACTGACCTCATCCTCC
The DNA here is from genome assembly GCA_958450375.1 of Homarus gammarus. Classification (NCBI taxonomy): domain Eukaryota; kingdom Metazoa; phylum Arthropoda; class Malacostraca; order Decapoda; family Nephropidae; genus Homarus; species Homarus gammarus. The sequence continues at coordinate 2,769,728 of CAUDMG010000286.1, forward strand.
ACATCTACTGACCTCATCCTCCACATCTACTGACCTCACCCTCCACATCTACTGACCTCACCCTCCACATCTACTGACCTCACCCTCCACATCTACTGACCTCACCCTCCACATCTACTGACCTCACCCTCCACATCTACTGACCTCATCCTCCACATCTACTGACCTCATCCTCCACATCTACTGACCTCATCCTCCACATCTACTGACCTCAACCTCCACATCTACTGACCTCAACCTCCACATCTACTGACCTCACCCTCCACATCTACTGACCTCACCCTCCACATCTACTGACCTCACCCTCCACATCTACTGACCTCATCCTCCACATCTACTGACCTCATCCTCCACATCTACTGACCTCACCCTCCACATCTACTGACCTCACCCTCCACATCTACTGACCTCACCCTCCACATCTACTGACCTCACCCTCCACATCTACTGACCTCATCCTCCACATCTACTGACCTCATCCTCCACATCTACTGACCTCATCCTCCACATCTACTGACCTCACCCTTCACATCTACTGACCTCACCCTCCACATCTACTGACCTCACCCTCCACATCTACTGACCTCACCCTCCACATCTACTGACCTCACCCTCCACATCTACTGACCTCACCCTCCACATCTACTTATGAAAACTCTCTGTCTGGCCTCCAAGTTTTGTGTTGTGTATTAGTGGTGGTGTCATGTGATCCTGGCCTCGCCCTCCCTCCCTTACCTCTCCTCCTCCTCCTCCCTAATCGCTATTCATCCTTAATTCTCCCTATTCCCTCCCTTATCTCTATTATTCCCTATTCCTTATTCATCTTTTATGTTCTCTACTCCCTCCTCACTACTCCTGCCCCCTACTCCCTCCTCACTACTCCTGCTTCCTACTCCCTCCTCACTACTCCTGCTTCCTACTCCCTCCTCACTACTCCTGCTTCCTATTACATCTTCATTACTCCTGCTGCTGCCTACTCGCTCCTTCTGCTCCCTATTCCCTACTTCACCCTACTCCCTCTTTATCCTTTCTAGAACCTTCCCCCTTACCCCTTCTGCTTCCTCCACTTCCCGACCATTCTTCCTCCTCCCCCATCCTCCTTCTCCTTCCTCTTCCCCCCTCCTCATCCTCCCTACTGCCGACCTATTGGATAACTGGATCACCACCGAGAAGATTTACCCACCTAGCTTATTTTTCCCGACGATTTAACACCCCACGCTACCTAGGGTGGGGGGGGGGGGAGAGTCCTAGGTTGGGATAGAGTAGGTTTGATTTTGCTAGGCTTGTGTAAGGATGGTTAATCGTAAGGCTAAGTTATTAGGGTGGATAATCTTAAGGTTAGGTTAGATTAGATTAGTGTTAGAGTGGTTAAAATTAAGGTTAATTTAGGTTAGGTTAGGCTAGATGAAATAGGTTAGGTTAGATTGTACAGTATATCTAATCTTCATGTGACCTATTGTCAAATGTTGTCTAGTGTACAGTAGAAGGTGAATTAGTGAACAGTGCTTAAAGACGTTAACTGTTAAGGGAGTGAATTCATTATAAGATTAATAACCAAAGTTGTTGAGATATAAGTTTCTTGAATCATTTAATGATATTTAGAAATTCTTACATAGGTTTTTATATCATATGTTCAGGAATAACTATAACATACACCTAGTGAACGTTCCAAATAACCTTCCACAACACCACAACTATAACACTACGGCCGTAATGATCCATGAGTTGACAGCCGATAAATCGACTTAAAATTTTATGATCGTAACTCAACAAGTCCCTGAGATACTGACAGGACAACCAACCATTGACAAGTGGAGTTGACGTTGACTTTATATTTTTACTACTGCCCTTCAACAACTAAGGTCTTTAAGCGAGTAACAGGGTTAGTAATTACACCAGTCCACCAACAAACAACAAAACTAATAATAATAATAATAATAATAATAAATCAGACACATTAACACCCTACTTTAATTCTGTCACCCATCATCATCAATATTAAAACACGAATATATTAACACGGTCACCTACTAATAATTTACATTCATATATTCCCATATCTACGCTAAACAACAGCTGTAATACTAGTTACCTACATAATTAATCTTAAACCAACTATAAAATCAAAAACAATAGTGATAATAATAATAATAATAATGAAAAAATAATAACAACGATAATAATAATAATAATATATAATAATATTAATAAATATAAATAATAATAACAGCACAATTTATTTCACAGGTGAGAGGAGATCATGAATGACTCTATCAGCTTTAACAACATTACCGTAGAGAGAGGGAGACATGAATGAACCCACCACGGTAAACACAGCCCACCACCATAAACACAGCCCACCACGGTAAACACAGCCCACCACCGTAAACACAGCCCACCACCATAAACACAGCCCACCACGGTAAACACAGCCCACCACCATAAACACAGCCCACCACCATAAACACAGCCCACCACGGTAAACACAGCCCACCACCATAAACACAGCCCACCACCAGACCACTTTTATATTGGCGTTATGTAGGTAAACAAACACACCCCACGGCCTGGTCACTATGAATGAATCTACCTACGGACACACCACACAAAATTATAGGCCACGTGAAGATTAGACACCCCCCTTTTTTTATTTCACTTGAAAATTAGCTACACTCTAACGCTATATTTAGGAGGGTCAGGGTAGGTTAAGTTAAGGGAGTTAGGTTAGGTTAAGGGAGTTAGGTTAGGAGTTTAAGTTAGGTTAGATCAGTTTAGGTTAACTTAGATTAGGTTAGGATAAGTTAGCGTTAGGGGAGTTAAATTACGTTTGATTATTTATTACACGTTACGCTTGATTCGGGTTATTAAACTTCAGGTGAAATAGGTTAGGTTAGGTTAGGTTAATCTTGAGATAACATACGCTAGGGTGGCTAACGTTATGGAGGGGAGTGGGGCAAACTACTCACAGTGGCTGGTAATTTATGAATGAACCCGTCAGCTGCGGCACCAGTGAATGGCAGGTGAGTACTGGATCGAGAGAGAGAGAGAGACAGAGAGAGGGGTAATAAATGAATGCATCACGACCACAACACCAAAATCATTCTCTCTGATACAAACACCGGCCATCAATCGCTTTCTCTTGTCTAATACATATTTATAACTATTACACCTGACCCCTCCCAACACTGCCAGAGAAGTTCCTACCACAGATATTCCCCGTGTCGGTAAAAGGACGCATGAATGTACTGTTGCGATCAAAATTCCCTGGACACTTGGCAGTATCTTGGCATGTAAAATACTAGACGATCATTTAGGTGAGTGAGGAAGGAGTGCTCAGGGAATATTGGCCGTAACGATAAATAACTGGTTGACTTAAAACGTAAATCACAATTAGAGTCATTATAATGTAGAGAATTTACCTTAATTAGTTAGGATTATGCGAGATTAATTAGAGTATAAATATGACCTACAGAATCCTCCTTAACGGACAAAGTGAACCTACAGAATCATTCCAGCAATTCTCTAGGTTAATTCTGTGGTGTTAAGTTAAGGTATCTTGTCAATTTGGTCTCTAAGAGGTGAAGGAAGTTTACATTACCAACCACACTGTACCTGGATCTTGTGACTGTCACGTGACCTGTGAGTGTCTTGTGACCTGTGACTATCATGTGACCCTGTGACCTGTGACTCATGTGACCTTGTGACCCTGTGACTGTTATGTGACCCTGTGGCCTGAGACTGCCATGTGATCCTGTGACTGGCATGTGACCCTGTGACCTGAGACTGCCATGTGATCCTGTGACCTGAGACTGTCATGTGACCTTGTGACTGTTATGTGACCCTGTGACCTGAGACTGCCATGTGATCCTGTGACTGGTATGTGACCCTGTGACCTGAGACTGCCATGTGACCCTGTGACTACCATGTGACCTGAGACTGCCATGTGACCCTGTGACTAGCATGTGACCCTGTGACCTGCCTTCTACCCCTGTAACCTGATTCACCTTGACCCAGAATCAATAAGCTTTTCAGGGAAATGCTTAAGAATCAATTAAAAGTCTTTAAAAAATCTGAACTGAGGCGCTGGAGGATTCTGGACGACGACAGACAGAGAGATAGGAGGACGCACAGACAAAAAGACAGACGGACAGACAGACAGACAGAGACAGACAGACAAATGAACGTAAGCGACGACATATAACTGGTATTTAGTTTGTTTTATCTGCGTAAGTCAGCTCTATGAAGGTCAATCATTACTGACTGCCTGGGAGAACAATATTGCGTGGTCACTCTCTCTACCTCCAAGGTTTACTAGCAACGTACACACAGCAAGCTTCCACAGCAACGTGCACACAGCAAGCTTCCACAGCAACGTACACACAGCAAGCTTCCACAGCAACGTACACACAGCAAGGTTCCACAACAACGTACACACAGCAAACTTACACAGCAACAAACATGAACACAGCAAACTTACACAGCAGAAAGTACACGTCAACACAGCAGACAGTACACGTCAACACAGGAGTAACAGCGGAAGGGAAGCCACCTGCTAGAGATAAGGTGGGAGTGAGGGGGTGGGGGTGAGGGAGGGGGGTGAGGGGTGGAGGGGTGGGGGAGAGTGAGGGAGGGGGTGAGGGAGGGGGAGAGTGAGGGAGGGGTAGGGAGGGCCTTGTGGGCGTGTGCTTCTCTGATAACAGGTGATGTAACGCCAAGATAACACCGTCAACCACAACACAGCAGAACGCGTATATAGTGTACAGTGTATTGCTAAAAGACTGGAGTAGGTCAGAATCGATAATGGTGTCTAGACTAAACGATAATTGATGGTGAACAAAGGAACAACACGAGAACACGGAGATAATGCAATAAGTCATTATACGGTAACGGGAGATGGGGGACGGAAGGAGACTAAGAAACGGAAGGACAGAAAAACAGAATGACAGGCAAACAGAAACGGACAGAGTAAATCAATAACGTATACCTCCACCATAACATATCGTGAGGCTTCTGCGTGGTGATCCTGATAACATTGTTTCCTTAAAATAGCTAGAATGTTTGAACCATGGGACTACTGAGTCTAAATGGATCCAAACTACAGCTACACACATGAAGATATTTAGACTAGACCACCTGTACAAGGTTGAGACACAACAGCGCTTCCTTCCACCCTGGCGGACAGTTCACTTCTATATCACAATACCGATATATCCGCCTAAAAGATTAATTATCCAAAGCATTCATCTCCAACACACTGCCAAAGTGAGAGCTCTTGAACACATACACACTCTACAGACTGATGATAACATCACACAGACCATCTACACTGATGGGTCTCTCAACACCGCCTGTGGGAGGGCTGGAAGTGCTATCGTTGTGACTCAACCTGAAGGTAATGCTCACAGTATGCGTAAGGGGGTGCACAATAAACTAGCTGCTGTAAGAGGCAAAATCAATGTAGTGGGAACATAAAAACAACACGTGAGGTAGTGTTGGTCAGTAGCAATAAGAGGAAGTAAGAAAAACAGAATGCAGTGCAATGGTAACAGGAAAGTGACGATAAACGCTGTTAAAGACAATAAGTGACGAGGGAGAGAATAAAGATACCGATAAGTGATAAGAACCTGGTGAGCCAACTGATAAACGCGATAAGAAACAGACCCACGATAAGCGGGCAGGTTGGAGGACAAACTGACAGAGATAAGAAATATCTCAATAACAGCACGACTGAGATAAATGCCCAGAGATAAGACACACTGGATGAATGGGAACTCGTAACAACCAGGAGCGAACTCGTAACAACCAGGAGCGAACTCGTAACAACCAGGAGCGAACTCGTAATAATGGTTTTAAATTAGACAAATCTTGATTTAGGCGTGAAATAGGTAAACACTGGTTTGGAAATAGAGTAGTGGACGAGTGGAACAAGTTACCAAATATCATCATTAACTCAAATACGCTGAATAGCTTCAAACATAGGTTGGATGGATTAAGAGCAATAGGGGCTGGGTGTAAATGGGACTGCCCAGTATGGGTCAATAGGCCCGCTGCAGTTTCCTCCATTCTTGTGTTCTTATGTTCTTAAGAGAATGTTTGGTGAAATACAATGAGGCGTAACATAGGTAGTAGGTAGTAGGCAGCTATCAAACAGGGAGGTACTACCGCCTGGAAAGATATTGGAAGCATAATGTGTTGTCTATGGTAGACCCTGCTGCCATATGTGACCAAGTCCCAGGTTGATGATCTGACTTTCTGCCTCATTTACACACAATTGCAGGGTCTCAATTGTTTCTCTTACTTGGACAACACAACCTACATAATATATAATGTTTCTCATTCTTGATTTATTTTTTTCGTTTTTGTATTTATTTATGCTCCACTAGGCAGGGGCTTAGGGGTAATTTCTACCTTTGTTTTTCAATTGATGAATTATCTTTGATTTTAACGATTTTTGCTTGTTGGTGATGGGTGTCTGAGCCAGAATCACTGCCAGAATTGTGAGAGTCGGCGCGCTTACCGGAATTGAGACAGTTGTAATCCAAGAGGCCTGTTTAGTACCTTGTTTCTCCGGTTTTGTCTCCACAGCATCTCCAGTAGTCTTAGTAGTGTTACCTTCATTCTCATTCACCTCTGTATAGGAGGTTGCCATCAGATCCAGAGTGTCTATTGATATATCCATGGTGGAGCCAGCCAGGGACCACGTGACTATTGTGGTAACACTGGCTATTACGCCAGAATGACGTCAGGTAACCAGGGATTTTCCCTAGTTAGCCCCAGAGAATGCCTCACCCCCGGCCAGGCGTGGTGGGTCTCGTGCCACCGATATTTATCTGCTAAATTCGGCTTAGTTCTAAACTTCATAACAGTCCAAAAGCTTCCAACCTGTCCAGGAGTCCTTATACCTCAGCCACTGTCTCCCTTGTGCACGAATACTCACAAAATAACGCTGAAAACCAGGACTTGACTCACAACACAGAGTTGTTGTCCAGTTCCCATTTTCTATGAGATATATCAACTAAAAACTACATGAACTATCAGGTACGGCAGCAAATAAATGTACAAGAAAACATTATCTACCTACACAAACTTACACACGCGAATAGAGTAAAATAATGATTTGTGTCGTAACACGACTGCAGGCAGGTTCCGCTAATTCAGGGCCACAAGGTTATAGTTACAGATATACAGTTGTTTATATGTTTATGGGTTCACGGCTGAATAGCCTGTCTGTCTAAGTACCGTCCCGGCTCCGTAGATTACCAGGTTATTCAACCAGTGACGGCTGAATAGCAACTGCGTAAAAAAAACATTCCTACCGTAATTCACTTGACCACGGTACTGCAATTTTTTTTTAAAGCCCAAGGAACACCCGAGAGGAGCAGAGAAAGAGAGGGGCACGCGTAGATAAAGTGTACGGCTAATAAAGAGAATAATGGAGACGGTCAATAATAATCAATATAAGAATAAAAGACACTACAGTAGGTCTATTGGTCCATGTGATGCAGCTCCTGTTTACACTCAACCATTATCACTCATATATATCTGTCCAGACTATATTTGAAGCTTCCCAACCAGTCTGAGTTAATGTTGATAACTTGTTCTGCTCACCCACAACCAGATAGAGTTGTTGTCTCTCATAACTTTTAATTTTTGATGGACAAGTGTAATTACCAACCTAATTACGCAATTAAAGACTTTAGTTGTTGAAGCGCAATAATAACATTTAACGTCAACACCAACCGAACCAATGTTTACCTAATTCTTTTCTAAACCTAAATTAGTCGAGTTTCAAACCATTGCTACGTGTTCTTGCCTGATCTGGTGGCTTAAGTACAGTACCTTTATTTAGTCTACTCTTCCATCTACATCCAGGGTGAAGACACTACACCACCATGATGACACGCATACAGTACCTGGGGGTGGAACATCATATATAACTATAATTATAACAATACTGGTAATAATATCAATTAAACAATGACAACAACAGTAATAATAATAACGTTAGTACAGTACTGTTAGCGAGGTCACCTGCTACCTCCAGTAAACACTACACAACACTACACTATACTCAGCGTGTCTCAAGGTTGTCTCATAACTGTACTGTACAGCATTACCTGGCAAGTGATTCATTTGCTCCTCAGATAAAAAGATGATATACACAATAATACCTATAAAAACACAGAGAAGGTGTGTGTGTGTGTCTCTCCACAGGATGGTGAATGCGCCTAGTGTGGAAGCATTATGTTAGTATTAAGGTATATGCGCTGCTTGCTTTCGGCTAACCCTTGTAGTGAACAGGGAAGCAGCATTGCGTAAGTCTTCCCCTGCCAGTAAACAGCCTCTTCACCATCAAGACTCCTGCTGTTCCGCCTCGTGGCAACACACGGTAACTGGGTTCCTCGTGGGCCCAGGCTAGACCAGCAGAGGATCTCGAAGTAGCAGTGGGCCCCAGAGATACGGAGCAAAGGCCCACTGGTATGTGGACACGCCCTGGCGCCTACCAACCACCGCCGCTGCTGCCTTGCGGATTAACCTTCATACGTATAAGGCTATGGGAGTAAATGCCGAACGAAAAATCTGCGGTGAAGCCCCGCATTAGGCAGACATGCTTACAGAGCTACAGTAAAACCCCGACGGCGGGATTAGCCGGAAGAGGTGACCATCACGGGAACCCTGCGACTACACTGTGTTACGCCGTCTCTTAATTTACTTAAATATCCAGGTTCTAGGAGTAACCAAACAAAAAGTGAAGTAAATTATAAGAGAATAAAAATAAATAAAAGTAAACCTTTAAGAATTAAATTGATTAAATATTAACACAATAAAGAGCCTCGTAGGCTGTCACAACAAATTGATTCACCATCGAAACTTTTAAGACACAAGTGATACAAAACATCGAAACATCAAAAGAATAAAAATAAAGCATTGGATCACGTTAACACTGCATAAACATGTAAAAACTAACACTGAAATTAACTAACGTGAAACAACACTGAATTTATTGAATACAACTAAGCAAATACTGATGGACACAAACAGAGACATAAATAGGTACTCACATAGATATACCACATTGGTGGCGACAGGAACAACACAAATAAATTAAGTTTAAGTAACAAGTGACACTCAAAGGATGTGGACTGAACTAACTCAAGTCAGTTGGTGGGTCCTATATATAAGGTCGGTTCCCGCCACGCGACCCGCCGGTGGGTCGTTTAACGATGCAGATGGTCGTTAGAGAACAAAGAATGCTTGTTACAACACAAAATAAAGAAATAAGATGGGCTTGAACAAATAATGACAGTTAAAACCTTACCAGCACAGGGTAAGGCGACTAGAATATATAATAGTAAATTCAACACATCATTACAGGAATAATATGGAACATTGAAGCATGTTATATAAAAAAAAATGGAAAAGTACGACACGGTCGTAACAACTGGCGGATGAAGGCAATGCAAGATGGACAGGCTACTTAGGCAAAACCCAACAAACTGGGCTATTGGCAGTCCATTGCAACTCTCCCTCTCCCTAGTTGCTCCAGCTACCTGCACCACTGGAACGGAAAAGGGAGAGCCGAGCTGTGTGTGTGGTTGTTGCCTGCGCTCCCACCTCACCACATTAATCAACTCACACTTTTCATCATCATCAGAAACTCTAAACCCCCAAAAGTTCAGTGAGGACGGACAAGTGGTGATGGACAGGCCGGGAGTCTCTAGTCACAACCCAGAACATGGCTGGCATCGATAAGATGGTCGTTTATGCACTGGGATCTAGGCAGTAGTGCAATCCGGTCCTGTCTGTGCGACTGAGCAGTCCTTTCCAGGAGCCACTCTGCTCACCCCACATGGGGAGGGGGCAAGAAAAATGCCATAAGCATAGCCGGCATTAAAATAAAATAAAAATAACCATAGATCAAAGCAAATGCAAATTATACAACCTCTTATGGTCTTTACATGGAATGTCAGGACCATTATCGATACTGGCACAAATGAGCGTCTTGAAAGAACATCTCTTGTGGCAAAAGAGCTGGCTAGGTATAACATCAACACAGCAGCCATTAGTGAGTCCCGGCGCTCAGACGAGGGTCGAATCACAGAAACAGGGGTCCGATTATACCTTCGTCTGGAAGGGTAAGCCTGAAAAGGAGAGAAACTCCATTTATGGAATTGGCTTTGCCATCCCCCAATCCATCCTACACAGGCTAACTGAAATGGCCGTTAGGGTCAACAAGCGCCTCATGATGCTCTGAGTCCCAATGAATCACTCACGTCACGCCTTCTTCATCAGAGCATACACCCCAACACTGGATGCACAGGATGACATCAAGGAGGTCTTTTACACCGACTTTGACAGAGTGCTAACTTCTATCCCCAGAGAAGCTAAGGTTGTGCTCCTTGGTGACTTCAATGCTAGAGTGAGGAAAGATGCTGACTAATGGCAGGGAACCACAGGGAGAAACAGTGGGCAAGTAAAATCTCAACGGCCTATTCCTCTTCAGCAAGTGTACTGAATACAATCTCACTATCACCAATAAATTGTTTAGCCAGGCATACAAGTTCAAAGGTTCTTGCCTACAACCACGATCCAAACATTGTCATCTCATTGACTACATTATTGTCAGAGAAAGAGATCGCCTAGATGTCCTCATCACCCGCGCCATGCGTGGCTCAGACCGCTGTGACACAGATCATCGGCACCAACTCTCTTTTGCATTTTACTGGCTGCCTTCCTTACTCGTGCCAGTGCCAATTTAGTCGGCAGGGTGGACATCCAGTACCGGATGAAGGGTCTTTTCAACATAAGGTGACTCCAGGCAGGAACAAAGATGTCGGTCGCTTCCATCACTGAACTTCAGTATGCAGACGACCTCACCCTTGTTGCTCACACTGAACGCGACCTACAGGAGATCCTGAACACCTATGCAGATGCGTATGCACACTTCGACCTTGAGGTGAATAAACTTAAGACTCAGATTCTCTTCCAGCCTGCCACTGGTTCAGCCATCATTCATCCATCCAAGTAAATGATACTACCCTCTCAAATGCTATCCACTTTCAATATTTTGGCTCCCACCTGTCCATCACCGCTGACATCGATGAAGAGATTCGACATTAAATCCGATGTGCACCTTCAGCCTATGGCACACTCCGTTACCCTATTTTCAGCTGTAGGGAGTTGAAATTATCTACAAAGCTGCACGTACATCGACCAGTGGTCCTCCCCACCCTGCTATATGGCAGCGAGACATGGGTCACATATAGGAGGCACCTTAAGGCCCTTGAAAACATTCACCAATGTAATCAACGTTCTATCTTCCGAGTTCGCTGGGAAGACAAGAGAACAAATGCCAGCATTCTTGCTCACACCAAATGTAGGAGCATCGAGGTTACCATTATCCATGAATAACTACGTTGGACTGGCCATGTTACCCGCATAGACGACAGTAGACTGCCAAAGCAGCTACTTTAGAGTCACCTAACGTATGGTAAACGTAATGCTGGCGGGCAATGGAAAAGGTATAAGGATAGTCTTAAGACAAACCCGAAAAAGAGCCAAATCGACCCCCTCACCTGGGAGACCATCAATCCACCCTATAACACTCGAGTCACCTCAGAGCTCACGAACGAAGGTGACATCTTTAATAACTCATATCATTGTACCATAGCTGGATGATCGTCATACTCGTTTCCGAGTGACAGCAAAGTAGTAGTAGTAGTAGTAGTACTAGTACAGTATGTGTGTGTGTGTGTGTGTGTGTGTTCAAAATTCGTATAAAATCGATTCACTTATAAAATAAACATAAATATCAAATATATCTAGTCGACATTTCCACGCGGACAGACACAGATAAGGGGCGGTGTACTAGGGGGTGAGTGACAGAGATAACACAACCCCCCCACGAGACACTACCAACACCCGCCACACAGTACACGACGGAGGTGAAGAATATACTGACGAAGGTGGTGCTACAGGACACGTGGTGATAACAGAGGTAGTATGGTAACAGCAACGAACAGTCAATGAAGGAAGAACTGGAAGATATAAATGTTAATGTGAATCAATAAAACATAAATGGAACAAAAAACGAAATGCTGTAATAGCCGATAAATAGAGAACTAGAAGATAGAACGGTAGACAATAGAGGGAGAAGGTAGAGCATCCTATGAGAGCACCAGACCCTCACTTTACACTCTAAGGGAGGAAACGAGGCAGAAGATTCAATCTCTCCAAGGTTCTTACCGTAAATATTCCTTATAAGTGAAGTTGTAAGGATGTACCTAACAAGATCGCATAACCCAAATTACACTAATATTCTACCTTAACTTAGTACATTCACTCGATACAAATAATTAACATTTAGAATCTTTCCAAACATTTTCTACGTTCACCCGATCTTCTATACCTGGTGTTAAGTGACTGTAAGTAGTTAAAGTACACTTACAATGTAACTTTATATTCAAGTCTGGAGTAATTATTTTTTTTTGCCTAAGGTTAAGTAATCCTGTCAGACGCATTCTTACTTCTTCACTGGTCAGGAATATTCCACGTGGATGCTAGTGTGTGTGTGTGTGTGTGTGTGTGTGGTGTTGGTGGTGGTAGAGTGCGTGTGGACCCTGGTGATGGTAGAGTGCGTGTGGACCCTGGTGATGGTGGTGGTAGAGTGCGTGTGGACCCTGGTGCTGGTGGTGGTAGAGTGCGTGTGGACCCTGGTGCTGGTAGCGGTAGAGTGCGTGTGGACCCTGGTGGTGGTGGCGGTAGAGTGCGTGTGGACCCTGGTGGTGGTAGAGTGCGTGTGGACCCTGGTGCTGGTGGTGGTAGAGTGCGTGTGGACCCTGGTGCTGGTGGTGGTAGAGTGCGTGTGGACCCTGGTGGTGGTGGCGGTAGAGTGCGTGTGGACCCTGGTGGTGGTAGAGTGCGTGTGGACCCTGGTGCTGGTGGTGGTAGAGTGCGTGTGGACCCTGGTGCTGGTAGCGGTAGAGTGCGTGTGGACCCTGGTGGTGGTGGCGGTAGAGTGCGTGTGGACCCTGGTGGTGGTAGAGTGCGTGTGGACCCTGGTGCTGGTGGTGGTAGAGTGCGTGTGGACCCTGGTGCTGGTGGTGGTAGAGTGCGTGTGGACCCTGGTGGTGGTGGCGGTAGAGTGCGTGTGGACCCTGGTGGTGGTAGAGTGCGTGTGGACCCTGGTGCTGGTGGTGGTAGAGTGCGTGTGGACCCTGGACAGTGTTAAAGAATCAATACTGAATTTAAAGTAATATAACAAAGCTATCGAGTAGGGAAAAGGTCAGATACATGATATGAAACTGTAGCTGTGTGCCAAGGGTGAGTGATGGAGGGACTGAGGGGGAGTGATGGAGGGACTGAGGGAGAGTGAGGGAGAGCGGAGATGAAAGGGAGAGATAGGGAGAGAGCGATAAAAAGTATAGGTAAAAGTATGAAAGAGAGAAGATATTGAGAAAAATGTCAGTACGTTACACACACACACACTCTCTCTCTCTCTCTCTCTCTCTCTCTCTCTCTCTCTCTCTCTCTCTCTCTCTCTCTCTCTCTCTCTGGGTGATGGGCGTGGGTGTGGATGGGGTGATGGGTGGGGTGATGGGCGTAGGTGGGGCGATGACTGTGGGCGTGGATGGGGTGATGGGTGTGGGTGGGGTGATGGGCGTGGGTGGGGTGATGGGCGTAGGTGGGGTGATGGGTGTGGGCGGGGAAGGGGTGATGGGCGTGGGTGGGGTGATGGGTGTGGGCGGGGATGAGGTGATGGACGTCGGTGAGGTGATGGGTGTGGGTGGGGAGATGGGCGTGGGTGAGGTGATGGGTGTGGGCGTAGGTGGGGTGATGGGCGTGGGTGAGGTGATGGGTGTGGGCGTGGGTGGGGTGATGGGTGTGGGCGTGGGTGGGGTAGTAGGTGAGGTGGGTGTGAATATGAAGTGGTTGAATTTCACGACCCTAATCCCACACTGTTCCCCCATTAAGTCTGGCCCCCGCTGAGCCCTCTTAAGTTGGCCCCTCTAGGTCAGCCCCATACGACCACCTCAGGTCGTCCCAACACCCCCAGGTCCGCCCCACACCCCCAGGTCCACCCCACCTCCCCAGGTTCTCCTCACCTCCCCAGGTTCTCCCCACACCCCCAGGTCCGCCCCACACCCCCAGGTCCGCCCCACACCCCCAGGTCCGCCCCCACACCCCCAGGTCCACCCCACCTCCCCAGGTTCTCCCCACACCCCCAGGTTCTCCCCACACCCCCAGGTCCGCCCCACACCCCCAGGTTCTCCCCACACCCCCAGGACCGCCCCACACCCCCAGGTCCGCCCCACACCCCCAGGTCCGCCCCCACACCCCCAGGTCCACCCCCACCTCCCCAGGTTCTCCCCACACCCCCAGGTCCACCCCACCTTCCCAGGTCCGCCCCACACCCCCAGGTCCGCCCCCACACCCCCAGGTCCACCCCACCTCCCCAGGTCCGCCCCACACCCCCAGGTCCGCCCCACACCCCCAGGTCCGCCCCCACACCCCCAGGTCCACCCCACCTCCCCAGGTCCGCCCCACACCCCCAGGTCCGCCCCACACGCCCCGGTCCGCCCCCCACCCCCAGGTCCACCCCACACCCCCAGGTCCACCCCACCTCCCCAGGTCCGCCCCACACCCCCAGGTCCACCCCACCTCCCCAGGTCCGCCCCACACCCCCAGGTCCACCCCTGACCAACAATGTTCCACATATGTATATCAAAAAGAGCGGACAGGTCGGTACACCAGCATGATCCTGTTCCCTGCGGCCCAACAAGGGGGACACCCAGCCACTTGTCGGGGCAACACACAAACATACCACAACCGTCCACAAGCACTAAAACCCTATGGCAGCACTACGAGACCAGTAACGTTATCAACAGCGGCAGGTAAGCGCAACATGCAGGGCAGGACTGACGCTCGGTCACGTTGTAAACGCTCAATAACAATAAAAGTCTTTATTCTAGTCAAAAATCATTTATAGGGGCATTTAATATTTATTTTTCAAATCGTATAGGCAAATTGGGGGCTGGAACAGGGCACTCGCCTGCTGGTGATTTGTTATGGTGTTCAAAAATCTGGCTTTTGTATCACAGCCGATAGTAAGTGTTTAATACGATAAAATATATAATACAATAACAACACCCTGCCCGTGTGTGTGTGTGTGTTGATAGTGAGCAACACACACAACCTGTTCACAACACTACAGTACCGTTATTATCACACAACCTCTAGTAACACAAGTCACACAAACACAGCTGGTGCCGCGGTGGTCAGTGCGGACACAGGTTGCCCATCACAGTGGCTGTATACAAGTTAATAAGAATATATGTAAAAATAAATGATTACGGTATTACTTTTCATGAAATTTACAGTGAAAAATTTAGGCTAAATACAGTAGTGTGTGTGTGTGTGTGTAATAATAATAATAATAATAATAATTAACGGTTTATTGAAAGAGCTTGGCAGCCAGAAGGCTGAAAATATACAGTTACATATTTGGGGAGTGGGTTACGAATTACAAATAATATACAAGTAACATAAGTGACACAAATAAGACATATAATAACTTAGATGGGGAAAAGCTCAAACTACAGTTCAATTCAACATAGTGACAGTGTTACAGTATTACAAGTTATTGATAATTTTTACAATGGTTGGGACTGGGCTGTTCTTATAGCGATCAGTTCGTGCACGTATGGGCTGGATGCGGTTGTGGTGTGTGTGTGTGTGCGTGCGTGCGTGCGTGTGTGTGTGTGTGTGTGTGTGCGACATTAAATAGGGATAATTGCCGTTTAAGCTTTGAAACCAACTGACGTGTTTGCCAAACAAGGATATTTTTGTTTTATAGCTACAGCTTAATGGTAATTAATTCGTATATGGTCAATTTTTATTTGTTTCATTTAAGACTTTGTTTACCATTATAACCTAAACAAATTACACCTGAAGTAGATTAGGTACAAGGCCACATTATATTAGGCTGTGTTGCTTATGCTAGCTTACGTTATATTAGGTCGGTAAGGTAGGGGTAGGTTAGGTTAGGTTATGTATAAAGCTATTCATTTCTATGACCACTTACATGGTTACCGGTGGTCGTTCGGCCGTACCCCCCCCCCCCCCCATTAAAAAGGAGCAATAAATAGAAATTGTCACCATACCGCAATTATCCCTAATTAGTATCGACACATACACATGATGGTATATATATATATATTATCAAGGTTACTGCAAAACAGAAGGTGAGTATGGTAAAAATAAATGCCGCAGTTTACCCCAAGTGTTGTACGGGATAAAACTAGTGAAGTCTTCCCTGGACGATACTGAGCCAAGATCACTGATTTGTTTTTACTCGCACAGTTTTCGCGGCCAGTGTACAGGGTGATTCACTGGTCCGTAGTTAAATTTTAATTTTAATCTCATTATAATAATTAGTCAAACTGCGAGCTTCTGGTAAACACATTTGTAACAGTTCTTGAGCTTCATGAACGTAAGCGTTGTTGGATGTTGTCTCATTATTGATGCATCGATTTTAATCTTTGCGTACGGAGTTTGTCTGTGCTGAATAATATCACTTGGAGTTAGCCAAATAAAATATTATAAGTGGCGTCCAGTAGTGAACGGGTTAACGCTATCGTTCCTTATTGTATTCTTAGCATGTTCAGTAGTGTACAGTATATAGCGTCGTGTTATGAACCACCGCGCTCACACGCCAATACATCCATAGTGATATTGAAACGGTTTATCTAGCCAGAAAAATACAGATAGTACAGAGTTGACAATAATAACAATATTGACATGGCTGCTGATTGGCTGAGCTAACTGAGAGCCTGAGCTCTCTTGTAGTTAAGAAACGTCCAACGAAACCAACGTCCAGGAAGAACTGGTACGATTGTGTTTCACAGTTTAACTAATAACTATAATAATATTGAAATAAAAATATTCCTTTGATTAGGGACCTTTGAATCACACTGTATTGATCTTCCTTATAGCACGGGCCTTAGCTCTACATATATCAATAGTTACCATCCTAAAGACTAAACCAACCACATAAACCTCCACGCCAACACTACTACAACTTGCTGTGGGGGTGAGGGTGAGCTGCAGTGAACGTGCCTTTTCTCTCCATTAAAACTCCACAGTTCAGGTACAGTACTATACAGGTATAGTAATTTGTCCTTTTACCTTCTTTACCCTTTAGGGGGCAGGGGATTTCCCAACTGAATAAAATCATCTGGTGTTAACCATAATAAAACATCGAAAGGTTACACTGCCTTCTAAAGGGTTAATTAGTCATTTACACTTTATAATGGACCTTAATTAGTTATTTGCGCTTTATAGTGTACATAAGACTTAATAACCTTAGTCGTATACACTTTACAATGTAATCCACAAGAAAGAGCAGCGGACAAAAGTTTACGAGGCTACTCATGACTCAGCAGTGAGGGACGCCGAGTACTGGAGACCTGACCTTTCTGGCTTCACCGACCTACGTGAGTGTCCTCTACACCAGTGACTGACGGACACACTCACCAGCTCCCTCTACTGCTATCATCAGGAAGGGTTTTTGATAGTTTGTATTACATCAATACACTCGACTTAACTTTACCAGGTACAAAGTTGATCTGGATATAAATTTTGATATTTTAGTTTGTGACCTTAAGATTAAACATCCTGGCACGAGCCTAACCTAACCTAACCTAACATAACCTAACCTAACATAACCTAACGTAATATAACCAAAACAAAACTAACCTAGCATAACATAACCTAACCTAATCAAACCAAACCTAGCTGAATAATTAAGTGCAGGGGTCCGGAACCCCCATATGCGGCCGGCAGAGTGACGTCTAAATTTAGGGCTATGTGGCCGGTAAGACTGATATTATACCTATAATGTGCATGAAAATAAAAAGGCAGGGATATCAACATACTGCAGTGAGCAGACATTCAGTGCTTACCTTTGTGAAGAACAAGTGCCGCTCTAGGCTCACAAGCAGTAACACCACACAATGTTAAACCAACTTTTTCTGAAATTGCAAATCACATCCAGGCTTAACCCTCACATTAGTTCTGGTGTTGTTCTCTTTATTTGTATTTGCAATTGGAGCTCTTATATTCCTGTGCAAAAAACAAACTTTATTTTACCTGAATGTAACACATGAAGGACATTTTTTGTCATTTGTAATAACATCACATTTTTTTTTAGAGGATTATTGTCCTGTGTACTGCAGGATATCGTACAGGTACTACTACTTTATAAAGCATTTCCCTGTATACTTACATTTCGGGTGCGAATCGGTTATTAAATCGCTATTTTGTCCTGCTCGAAGACAGTTTCATATTTCCATATTTCATATTGCTAAAAGTTATGTTTCCCTAATATATTTACATAATATTTAACTAGGTTAGTGATTAGTACTATTATTTCAGTGCACAATATGTATATGGTGAAAATGAAAGCTATGTTTAGTCTTAAATATCAGTGTTGTTTATAAAAAATTCTGGCAATAAAACATGGCCCTGCATGTCTGATTTTACATTAAATTCTGTGGAACACACACAATGCTGGCTTATGTTAGCTTTGTACACCTGCAGCTGATCGCATACTACGTGCAGCATTATGTGGCCGAGTAGTGTACAAAGGTTGCGGACCACAGCTCTATTATAACCCAACATAACATAATCTAATCAAATCTAACTTAAGCTAATCTGTAGCCCAACCTAGCCTGGCATAACCTAACCTAACCAAACCAAACCTGCCCTAAACTAGTATATCCTAACCTAACCCCCATATAGCGTTAGGTTGTCTAATCATCAGATGAAAAATGCCGGGATTCCTAATCTTGAGCAACGACCGAGGCTACAGCACCACCATCACGCAAGACAGACAATGGAATTTAACATCAGAATGAGTTCCTTGGTTTACCTCTGCTCGACCGGCCACCTTGTTATGGCGTCACCGAATACGACTACTTGTAATGTGTTACACGAGGGAATGTGAGCATAACTATGTGTGCATGAGGAGTGTGTGAGCATAACTGCGTGTGCATGAGGAGTGTGTGAGCATAACTGTGTGTGCATGAGGAGTGTGTGAGCATAACTGTGTGTGCATGAGGAGTGTGTGAGCATAACTGTGTGTGCATGAGGAATGTGTGAGCATAACTGTGTGTGCATGAGGAGTGTGTGAGCATAACTGTGTGCACGAGGGAGGGTGAGCATAACTGTGTGTGCACGAGGCAGTGTGTGAGCATAACTGTGTGCACGAGGGAGGGTGAGCATAACTGTGTGTGCACGAGGCAGTGTGTGAGCATAACTGTGGCTCGAGAACAAAAGTTTATCTTTTAAATATTGATGAAACATGATTTGGTTAAATTATTTTATCATAGACTTTATTCTGATGTTCTTGTTAGCAACAACTGTATGATGAAATTATCTGATCAAAAATTATCTCACTAATGAATCAAGGTTTGTATTTCCTTTACAAAAATTCGTTTCCTGGATATTTGAAATACTTGTGACGCTGAGAGGAAGACAGAGAGAAATACTACATCAGATAGATGACGCTTCACCTTCACCACTTTACTGTTTCTTTATCAACAAAGTAAAAGGTGTTCTGACGATGCCTCAGTTCTGTGTAATATTCTGGAATAAGTCTATTTATGTTATAATATTTCATATAATCTCAACTGACAAATGTATGACCATCATGCATGTTTGTACAGTACAGTACTTAAGTTAAGTCCTACGCTGTGGTTTACAACTACCCAGTTAGTGGTCGTCGTACACTCCCTCACGAAGAACGATAGAGGTAATTAAACACTCTTATTTCTACGGGAACATAGTGTATATTTACAACCACGTATTGGAGATCATTATCTGTACAGAGTATAATTTTACACCTGTACGCCTATATATATATATATATATATATATATATATATATATATATATATATATATATATATATATATATATATATAATTTTCCCCCGGTCCGCCTCTCGCCTTTCAGTAGATTTTCATTTTTGTTAGACGGAAATGCACTTCGCTGCCGGGCGTACGACCATTAGCTCACTTTGTTCCTGACTTTTTGATCTTTTGAACAATGCCATTAACCCTGAAGTAAAAAGTAATGTCAACTTTCGTATAAATCGATCACGGGGTTACATATATATATATATATATATATATATATATATATATATATATATATATATATTATATATATATATATATATACTTGGCACCGGAAACCAAACAGTGGTCGAGGTGAGGAACTACGCCTGGACTTAACATCGTCCAAATCGGGAACTAAAGAACATGTGAATTTCATCCGTTGTGTTAAACTCCCCGGCTGGAGACTCAGTGCACTGGCAGTAAATCCTGTACAAGTCACGCACGAAATTCGTTTCCAATTCCTCGCCAAAAGAAAGTGAACACGAGATGATGAATCAACCAAAGTCTTTATGAAACACCCTGGATACTACATACTGTACTGTAGTGTGGGCGTGTAATAATAATAATAATAATAATAATAATAATAATAATAATAATAATAATAATAATAATATTGACAATCATAATAACAATAATATTATAATAAAAATAATTAATAATTATCATAATAATACTACTACTACTACTACTACTACTAATAATAATAATAATAATAATAATAATAATAATAATAATGATAATAATATTGACAATCATAATAACAATAATATTATAATAAAAATAATTAATAATTATCATAATACTACTACTACTACTAATAATAATACTAATAATAATAATAATAACAATAATAATAATAATCATAATAACAATCATAATATAATAATAATAATAACAATAATAATAAAAATAATAATATAATAATAATAATAATAATAATAATAATAATAATAATAATAATAATAATAAAATAATAATAATAATAATAATAATAATAATAATAATAATAATAATAATAATAGTAATAAAAATAATAATAATAAGAATTAACAGTTTATTTAAAGAACATGGCAGCCAAAAGGTACTGTAGAAAATATACAGTTACAGCTGTGTGTGTGAGCACCATTTATCACTGCTCAACACCTGACACACTTTACCTAAGTACCCTAAATTAGCCAGAGTAATCAAACGTCTCATAACCAGATTAGATCAAACTTGATTGAACTTAATATATTCAGATAGTCTAACCAAATCTAACACAGTTGACCGACACATTTGACCTAACCAACCTCACTTAACGTAATCTACCCACCGTAAAATTTCCCTTTCTGATGATGAGTTTCGTTCATTCAGTCAACTCTACGTATGGCTTTCCTGACAGACAGAAAACAATTCTTTCCTCGCTCCCGTTCACGCCACAGGGTCCACTCACAGCAGCTGACACACACAGAGAAACTGACATTTGTGTGGTGAAGGTCCTCCAAGTGTGGTAAGGGAGGGGAGCTGACGGCCCACCTTCTCTACCCCAGGTACTGTAACAAACGTGCACCAGGCCAAGGACTTAATACTGAACTGGATGATAGGTCACAGCAGGGTAGAGCTGTTACAGTTACAGGACACAGCAGGGTAGAGCTGTTACAGTTACAGGACACAGCAGGGTAGAGCTGTTACAGTTACAGGACACAGCAGGGTAGAGCAGTTACAGGTCACAGCAGGGTAGAGCTGTTACAGTTACAGGACACAGCAGGGTAGAGCTGTTACAGTTACAGGACACAGCAGGGTAGAGCTGTTACAGTTACAGGACACAGCAGGGTAGAGCTGTTACAGTTACAGGACACAGCAGGGTAGAGCTGTTACAGTTACAGGACACAGCAGGGTAGAGCTGTTACAGTTACAGGACACAGCAGGGTAGAGCTGTTACAGTTACAGGTCACAGCAGGGTAGAGCTGTTACAGTTACAGGACACAGCAGGGTAGAGCTGTTACAGTTACAGGACACAGCAGGGTAGAGCTGTTCCAGTTACAGGACACAGCAGGGTAGAGCTGTTACAGTTACAGGTCACAGCAGGGTAGAGCTGTTCCAGTTACAGGACACAGCAGGGTAGAGCTGTTACAGTTACAGGTCACAGCAGGGTAGAGCTGTTACAGTTACAGGACACAGCAGGGTAGAGCTGTTACAGTTACAGGACACAGCAGGGTAGAACTGTTACAGTTACAGGTCACAGCAGGGTAGAGCTGTTACAGTTACAGGACACAGCAGGGTAGAGCTGTTACAGTTACAGGTCACAGCAGGGTAGAGCTGTTACAGTTACAGGACACAGCAGGGTAGAGCTGTTACAGTTACAGGTCACAGCAGGGTAGAGCTGTTACAGTTACAGGACACAGCAGGGTAGAGCTGTTACAGTTACAGGACACAGCAGGGTAGAGCTGTTACAGTTACAGGTCACAGCAGGGTAGAGCTGTTACAGTTACAGGACACAGCAGGGTAGAGCTGTTACAGTTACAGGACACAGCAGGGTAGAGCTGTTACAGTTACAGGTCACAGCAGGGTAGAGCTGTTACAGTTACAGGACACAGCAGGGTAGAGCTGTTACAGTTACAGGACACAGCAGGGTAGAGCTGTTCCAGTTACAGGACACAGCAGGGTAGAGCTGTTACAGTTACAGGACACAGCAGGGTAGAGCTGTTACAGTTACAGGACACAGCAGGGTAGAGCTGTTACAGTTACAGGACACAGCAGGGTAGAGCTGTTCCAGTTACAGGACACAGCAGGGTAGAGCTGTTACAGTTCCCGGAAAGGAGCAGATGGCTGTTGATTTCCCGCGTGATTTGGTGAGCCGGATGAGGAACACGTTCTTCATCTTCCGGTTGCCACAAAACATCAGTGTTCCAATATCCGGGAGGCAACACGACAAAAGCACATTTCATACACACAGAACACGACAAACCTGGGTTTAGCACCGGGTCATATTTCATCCACGTGATTGGCAAAAATCCTCTCTGAATATTTGAAGGCTACAGCTTAAAGTCTATGAGTATCGGGGGTTGATGAGGGCCCGGCAAAAGGCGACCCTCACCGTGCGTTGTTATTGTTCACACTGTGTGTTATGGCCAGTAGTGCAATATACGCATATGTGATTGTATAAAAAAGTATGTTATTTTTTCCCCACAGATTAAGGGAATTGTAATAAATTAATTATTAAGAAAGAGACGCATCCCATATTAAACCAAATTCCTAATGTACAGTATAGTACAGTAAAGTAGAGTAGAGTAGAGTACAGTACAGTACAGTACAGTACAGTACTGTACAGGTTTTGTGAGTTGATGACATTCCTGAGTTCTGTATAATTGAAAATAAAAATCTGATTTACAAAGTTTAATTCAGGTCACAACAACTGGTGCTCTACTTTCTATCTTCCTCCATAAAAGACTCTTGGGTGAGACCCTGGCTGTAGTGGATTCACGAGGCTCATTAAACCTTCTCCCCCACCACCTCGATATGTAACTGGTTTCCTTGTGAGGGCGTGACTATAATACCCAGACTGTTACACCCTCACACACACTCACTGCTATACACACCCTTTGTGGCCTATGCTCTGTAATCCCTTTGCGTTAACGCTCACAGGATGAGTTTGGGGTGCACAATAAACTAGCCTCTGTAAGCAGC
The DNA here is from genome assembly GCA_958450375.1 of Homarus gammarus. Classification (NCBI taxonomy): domain Eukaryota; kingdom Metazoa; phylum Arthropoda; class Malacostraca; order Decapoda; family Nephropidae; genus Homarus; species Homarus gammarus. The sequence continues at coordinate 2,793,355 of CAUDMG010000286.1, forward strand.
AAAACAAATCAAAATAAAAACTGCTGCAAGGTCGGTCAAGTTATAGCACAGGACATAAGTAAATATAGTTTTTTGTGTCTAATGATTATTTCAGACAAAAAGAAGACGATTTTTTTTCTGACACTATTGGCGCATTTTACCCATAACCGAGATATCGTTGGTTGAAAATCAGAAAAGTACTAGAAAAGGAATTATTGCATGTTGCCACCAACCGAATCTCGGGGATTCTAGCTTTGCAAAAAAATAGTATTGACAATTGTAAGACACTTTTCTTCTAAGACGTTTCCCTCGCAAACGACCTGAAACCGAGATATTGGAAAAAGGTCACCTGTGAAGGAGTACAGTCTCACCCAAACGTTGGCTAACTCTCCAAGCACCGCCTGCTTCAGATGTATGAACTTGAGTCTGTTACATCAAACCTTTAGATTCATTCGTAACTGTTTCATGTTCTGGTTGGTACTGAGACAGTTTCAAACATCTGAAGCAGGCTGTGCAGCTCGAAGAGAGTAGTTTTAAAGACAACACAGATGAAGTGCCATGAGAAAGACAGAGAGAGATGCATACAAACAGACAGAGACTGAAAGAAAAAGACAGACGGAAAGGCAGAGACACACAGACAGAAAGGACACATGCATAGAGACAGAACCAAAAACAGACAGACAGACAAACAGACAGAAAGAGAAAGACAAAAAGAGAGATATCATTAACTCGTCCGGATTTATCAAAGTAATATGGCAATAAACAAGACATAACAACAAGAATATTAGTTCACTGATCATATACGAAACAGATTTAAAAAAATACGAAAAAAATACTGAAATACGAAACGAAGTACTAAACTACGAAAACAACACTAAACTACGACACCATATACTAAACTACGAAAACAACACTAAACTACGACACCATATACTAAACTACGAAAACAACACTAAACTACGACACCATATACTAAACTACGAAAACAACACTAAACTACGACACCATATACTAAACTACGAAAACAACACTAAACTACGACACCATATACTAAACTACGAAAACATGTAATGCTGGCCCCTACAACACGATAAAATATAATGTAAACAAAAAATTACAGAATACGATAAACAAAATACAGGTACTCGGTTAAAATAGAAAAACAATTATAATACAAAAACAAATACAAATATGAATACAAACTTTACACAAAATAAACCTTTTTAAATGATAAATATATACACTGCCATCCGGGTATCTGGATATATAAAAGGTAATCATTTCCGATGACCTAAAATATTTTCACACTCATTCAGATACACTCAAATATATTCACAACGGAATGTCCTAAAAAAATCACATAGGAATGGAAAAAAAAACACAATCGGATGTCCTAAAAAATTAAATGTCCTAATATAAACCTTCACCACAGAATGTCCTAATATAAACCCTCACACCAGAAAGTCCTAATATAAACCTTCACCACAGAATGTCCTAATGTAAACCCTCACCACAGAATGTCCTAATATAAACCCTCACACCAGAATGTCCTTATATAAACCCTCACACCAGAATGTCCTAATATAAACCCTCACACCAGAATGTCCTAATATAAACCCTTACACCAGAATGTCCTAATATAAACCCTCACACCAGAATGTCCTAATATAAACCTTCACCACAGAATGTCCTAATGTAAACCCTCACCACAGAATGTCCTTATATAAACCTTCACCACAGAATGTCCTAATATAAACCCTCACACCAGAATGTCCTAATATAAACCTTCACCACAGAATGTCCTAATGTAAACCCTCACCACAGAATGTCCTAATATAAACTCTCACACCAGAATGTCCTTATATAAACCCTCACACCAGAATGTCCTAATATAAACCCTCACACCAGAATGTCCTAATATAAACCCTTACACCAGAATGTCCTAATATAAACCTTCACCACAGAATGTCCTAATGTAAACCCTCACCACAGAATGTCCTTATATAAACCTTCACCACAGAATGTCCTAATATAAACCCTCACACCAGAATGTCCTAATATAAACCCTCACACCAGAATGTCCTTATATAAACCCTCACACCAGAATGTCCTAAAAATACTTATACCCACCTCGTCTTCTCTCTTCATTATGTGTCCAGTTTATTACACTCAACCATAATTGTTTCCTAATAAGAGATTGTATCGGTAATTGGGTACTTGATTAGGTTAGGGTAAAGTTTGCAAAAGTCTTAGGAAATTAATCTCAGATAATCATCCCAGTCTTATCATCCACCCCCTCTCCATCATCATAGTCTTATCATCCACCCCCTCTCCATCATCCCAGTCTTAACATCCATCCCCTCTCAATCATCCCAGTCTTATCATCCACCCCCTCTCCATCATCTCAGTCTTATCATCCACCCCCTCTCCATCATCCACCCCCTCCATTATCTGCGTCATCCTGATCTTCCTTTCAGTAAGACCGTATAATCGGTCTGGCCGTCGCCCCTGGCCATCAACATGTGGTAGGTAATTCACGGAGGAGTAGACCCTCAGCCTCCCCACCTTCACCTACAGGTACACGACGATACTCTACCTCCAGGTGTGCCGTCATGAGGGTATACCTGTGCGGATATGTCTAATTATCATTGTTCAGTCATACAAGATTCGCTGTCAACGTTTTATGTCTTAACTCTTGGTCTACGATTCATTGCTTAAATAGTTTATGAGGAAAAGTTTTACCAGTTCGTACATTATTCCTCATGGGTGTTTATGGGACTCCTTGTAGTAGTTGGTTGATAATATTTTATGACCTAACCAGATGGGATCTCCGGATGTCCACACTAATACTTCCTAACCGGCCCCCAAAGTTGATATAACCGTAACATAACAAAACAAACACATTACACAACATACATGTACAAAATAAAAACATACAATAAACAGCAGACGTGTCGTAACAACATGATGGTAACGAGAGCTATATGTAAACAACCAAACGTGTAAACACTCACACACACACACACACATCAGAACAAGCGATAAAGTTACACATAAATGTATCATAAAAATCTACCAAATGAAACAATTTATCATAAAAACATTACACTGTGAACAAAGAGACACACAAGTAACAGATACGTATAGCCCATCGGTAACACATAATACTGGACACATTTAAAAAAAAATGCCAACGAACCATAAAACACAATAGTAAACGTCATAACACAAGATATAAATCAACATTTTTAAATTGTTGTTTATTTATTTGTCAGGTTTACAGCCGTGTTTACGAAATGTGAACTCACTTGAAGCGTTTTAGCACAACTGAACTACTTATTTTAAAACAACTATAGACGTGGCTAATAACCTAACACCAACTGCTATGTTAAAATATGAGTTATTTGGAAGTTGTTCATAGTAAACTACCAGACTTGATGAACCATTTCTTCTCTACGTGTGAGTCACTTCCATGGTCACCGGAGAGCAAACTTCATACACAAACTGTTACTGTATATATAAAATACACGCGCACGATCCACCTACCATTCGCTTTGATTCATTTTACATTTTTTATGTGTTCGAACACCTGAAGCCCGGCGGGGGAAGTAGAGTTACCAGGTGCTGCTATATAAAAGGCGGTACGTGATGCCAAGTGTCGCCATGGTGGAGGGCAGTAATGGTCGAGTGTGCACTGTCCTTCTACCAACCATCCGCTCTATACCTATGGCCTGGCATTTTCATATTTCAGAGCCCCATGGTTTTTTAAATGCTAGTGCATACGGTTCAGTCGGTATAGTGGGTTTATATAAGGGTGGCACACAGAGGGGTTTAACGAGATAAAAGGTAAAATACATAGTGCTTTCATTTGATAACTGTCAAGAATCGCGAATACGACCATTTAATTCATTAGAGCGACGTTTACCACGTGTGATACTGTACATAACACAAACACACGTAGATTACAAAAGATTGTATTATTGATTAACAAATACATATTTTATGCTACAGAGGCGAGAAACGAGTAGGACTGCAACAAATGAGCAAAATGGGACACATGCACTGTCCTGTGGCGAAGAGCCATCGATTGACATGTCAAGTCTTTTTTTTTATCCAACTTCGCCACAAAATATTTAATATCAACTACGTCTACGTATTGATAATTTTCCTCCACTTCTTTCTGGCGAAATTTTCAGATAAAATATATCCAAGGTGGCAACAGCGACAGGAAACACTGAGGGGCTTCCAAGGGGAAATTTATTGATCGAAAAAGTTGCAGAGATCCTTCATGGCTGCCGGAGCGCCCCGTTCTCCTCCACATGCTAGGCTTCCCTCCCCGGACCCCACTGAAACTCCCCCTCCTCCTCTCCCTCCCACAGCTACACCAACAGCTCTCCTCCTCTTCCTCCCACAGCTACAGCAACAGCTCTCCTCTCCCTCCCACAGCTACACCAACAGCTCTCCTCCTCTTCCTCCCACAGCTACAGCAACAGCTCTCCTCCTCTCCCTCCCACAACTGCACCAACAGCTCTCCCCCTCTCCCTCCCACAGCTACACCAACAGCTCTCCCCCTCTCCCTCCCACAGCTACACCAACAGCTCTCCCCTTCTCCCTCCCACAGCTACACCAACAGCTCTCCCCCTCTCCCTCCCACACCTACACCAACAGCTCGCCTCCTCTCCCTCCCACAGCTACACCAACAGCTCTCCCCTTCTCCCTCCCACAGCTACACCAACAGCTCTCCCCTTCTCCCTCCCACAGCTACACCAACAGCTCTCCTCCTCTCCCTCCCACAGCTACACCAACAGCTCTCCCCCTCTCCCTCCCACATCTACACCAACAGCTCTCCTCCTCTCCCTCCCACAGCTACACCAACAGCTCTCCTCCTCTCTCTCCCACAGCTACACCAACAGCTCTCCTCCTCTCCCTCCCACAGCTACACCAACAGCTCTCCCCCTCTCCCTCCCACAGCTACACCAACAGCTCTCCCCCTCTCCCTCCCACAGCTACACCAACAGCTCTTCCCTTCTCCCTCCCTAGCCTGAATTTCTTAAGTCCTAACGAGCCGTACCAAGGCCTCTCCTCCCTGAATGAAACACCTACCATAGTTCATCCCCCATGGTCCTCCCATAGCTCGCCTGGCCATAACCCGCCTCTAGTCTACCGTAACCTTAATATGGGTTCTTCCCTCACTATTAACCCAGAGGTGTACACTTCCTCTTCCCAACCTAACCTAACCTAACGTATCACAACCTAATCTTAACTAATCTCACCTAACCTATCCTGACCTGACCCAACCTAACCTATTCTGACCTGACCCAACCTAACCTATCCTGACCTGACCCAACCCAACCTAAAATATCCTGACCTGACCCAACCTAACCTATCCTGACCTGACCCAACCTAACCTATCCTGACCTGACCCAACCTAACCTATCCTGACCTGACCCAACCTAACCTAACTTTCTATCCCGTCACACTCCTTCTCCATTCTTTCCTATCCTAATCCTTCAACACTATCGTCATTCCATCCCATTCTAATCCTTCAGTCTTTTCCTCTTTCTTCCTGTTCTAATTCTTCTTTCTTTTTACTAATCTTTCTTCCTACTCTTCCTTCATCTTTCCAATCTTCTCTAATCGTTCTTGCCTTGTCTCCCCCTTCTAATCTTTCTTCCTCTCCAATATTACTTTCTCTCTCTCCCTTCTCGCCTCTTATCACCCTTCCTCCCTCCTATCTTCTCACCTTTCCCCCTCCCTCCATCTATCCTTCCGCTTCCCTTATCCATTACCTACTAATTCCTACCATCCCTCCTCCTCCTCTTCCTCCTTATTCCCATCGTCTTCCTCCTCCCTCCTCTTCCTCCCCTCTCCCCCGAAGGAAGATAGGAGAGGAATGGGGAGGAAGAGGGGGAGCTGTGGAGAAACGTGGTGATTTAAGGGGAGAAGAGAATAACTGGGAATACATGATGATGGGGGGAGAGGGAGAAGTAGACGACGATGAGAGGGGAATAATAAGGGAGAGAGGAAAGAGACGAGGAAATGATGGAGGAAGGCAGAGGGGTGGTAGAGGGGAGGAGTGGTAGAGGAGAGGAGTGGTAGAGGAGAGGAGTGGTAGAGGGGAGGGGTGGTAGAGGAGAGGAGTGGTAGAGGGGAGGAGTGGTAGAGGAGAGGAGTGGTAGAGGAGAGGGGTGGTAGAGGGGAGGAGTGGTAGAGGAGAGGGGTGGTAGAGGGGAGGAGTGGTAGAGGGGAGGAGTGGTAGAGGGGAGGGGTGGTAGAGGAGAGGAGTGGTAGAGGGGAGGAGTGGTAGAGGGGAGGAGTGGTAGAGGGGAGGAGTGGTAGAGGGGAGGAGTGGTAGAGGAGAGGGGTGGTAGAGGGGAGGAGTGGTAGAGGAGAGGGGTGGTAGAGGGGAGGAGTGGTAGAGGAGAGGAGTGGTAGAGGGGAGGGGTGGTAGAGGAGAGGAGTGGTAGAGGAGAGGGGTGGTAGAGGAGAGGAGTGGTAGAGGGGAGGAGTGGTAGAGGAGAGGGGTGGTAGAGGGGAGGCGGTGATCAGCTTAAGTTCAAACACCCTAACGCTAACCTTATCTCCCCCCTCCCCCCTGGGTAGCGTCAGGGGTGTTTAATCATGGGGTGAAATAACTTAAGGCGGGGTGGGCGGGGTGGGCGGGGCAATCAGAATTATTTTTCTCTCCAGGTTTTAAAGTGTTGAGGAGGAGCGAGGGAGCCGGGCCTTCACCACCACCCCGAGGCAGTGTGAACCTCTAGACCCAGAGAACCTGCCACACTCTTCCCCATTAAGAAACCTACCTCACTATTAGTCCACGCTCGACCCACCAGCCACCACTACCACCATCATCATCTGCCACTACCACCACCAACATCATCATCTGCCACTAACCTTCACCATTCATCATTATTATCGTCATTTCACAACTACCACCATCACTTACCGCTATCATCTTTATTCACCACTACCACCATCAACCTCCCTACAACCATCATCCACCACCACTGCTACCACCATCACCTATCACTACCACCATCACCCCCCCACTATCACCGTCATCCACCACCACTACTAATACCATCATCCACCACCACGAACACCATCATCCACCACTACTACTACCATCACCCACCACCACGAACACCATCATCCACCACTACTACCACCATCACCCACCATCACTAACACCACCACCACTACCACCACTACCGCGAGGAGCTACTGAAGGACCCTCAATCTATACCCACATCCTCTCCTACCACACCCACACCCTCTCCTACCACACCCACACGATAAAGAGAGCCAGCCGTTCAAGGTGTTCACATCTGGTCCGGCACAAGAGGGTGAACACAATGTACACAGTTTGAGTGACGTGTCCGTGTGACCTGTACCGTAATTAGGCGTTACTTAACCTGTAAGGGCAATGGTCGTCAACAACACACCTGAGGTACTAGCACCTGGAGTTAACCGTTATTAAGAAGACAATAAACGAGTTTAGAGAAAGAAAGAAAGAAAGAGCGACTTGTATATATGGCATTAAAAACTGTAGCTACTGAAAATACACAAAACACAAATATATCATAACTAATGGCCATATTGGCGATACTCTGTGGGGCTACAGAGTTTATTGACAGGTGTTAAGCCAGGTGAGTACAGGTAAGGGCGGCAAACAACGTGAAAAATTGAAAGTGGGTCCCACAGGCAAGACTTCCCGTCAGGGACAGTGTGGATACAGCCCACTGTGTACTGAGCCGTCGGTACACAAGGAGGCAGCTTGGCCGGTACTGCAACCGGTCGCATTCGCTTCCCCAAGTTGAAAACTTAGGTACCCATTTCCAGCTGGGTGAACTGGGAGCCCTCGGGAATCGAACCACCGACCCCTAGAACAGGAAGCGAGCGCTGTTTCCACTCGACCGCCACGATCCGTACAAATGATTTAAAACACCCCAAAAGTTAACCCCCCCCCCCCTTCCCAAAGAAAGAAAACCTAGCCATGCTGTAGCTCGGTAACGTCTAAAGAACTTAGATAAAATGTTTGGTAAAAACATATAAATCATCTGAATCATCATATGTCATTGAGCAATGGCTGGGGAAATCTCCCGCCCACACCAACAACATGCAGGGAATGGGGTGATAACAGCGGGCTCGTGTCTCCGGTCATAACACGGTACAGCCAAGAGTGTGAGAGGCACTATAGTACAGTGAAACGTAATGGACTCTTCTGTGACAGCTAATTTCTAATTACATGAGATAAATCCATGGAAATTAATGCATATACATTAAAACTATTTCAGTTAAGATATAATTTTCTGTCTTAATGAAACTAAACTTCCCTGATGCTCAGAAGGCGTTACTGTATTATGTTCAAGAGTGTTCCTATAACATTGAAATCATCAGAATGACGTAATTATCACTAAAACACACCACATTTCCCTCCAGAACTCGGGAAGCTGTGCAGGGGAAATAAGTAAAGAAATTATCTTAATAATTTATGCTATACAATTACTTTAACATGATGTTGGTTCATATATACTGAGTGGGAGCTGCACGCCGCCCTCACCAGCGCCCCTGATGAGGACGGCGTCACCTACAACATCATTAGACTACCAAGGAGTGTCCCGTATAATCTCTTATTAGCACTGTATGAGTCACGCCACAGGCCAGCTATCCACAGCATGAACTAGCAGTATTATTGTGCCAAAACCAAAACCAAGACAAAGTGATGCCTTCTGTCCCATACCACTGACCTGTGTAAGACGTGACACTTGGCTCCGGTTCACTGTAGTGTCAAGAGCACACACTAGCTGGCTGCACACATGGTCAAGGTGTACATCACCACATTCCTAACGGTGCACAATACATCTTGACTTAAACGCTACACTTAATGTTGGTAACAGGCAGTTCCTATTGTACCAACTAGTAAATGGACATTCAACTGGAGGTCGTCTGCTACACTGGCCGCAACACTAATTCAGGGCTACAAGGGTGCATTAAAAAGACACATAGCCTGGCACCCCTCAAGGTGCAGCCCTGGTCACTGTACTCATGAATGCTCTACTCGAGTTAATCTCAGACAACCCCAAAAATATCACAGTTAGCTATGCGGATCATATTCTTATTCTCACCAGAGCCCACCCCTGGTAAACTGTTCCCTGCCACACCTCTACACTCGCCTACACACAACTAACTATGCAAAACTCTTACCTTCAGTTCACCATCTGTGCTCTTGAACACACACACACACAACCCACAGACAGACAACATAATATAACATCCGTAACGATGGCTTCCTTAAGGGGGAGAGCTGCCAGTGCTGTTACTGTGACTCATCTCAAAGGTAACACACTGGAGATGGGAGTCAACTCAACACTTGGGCAGCGAGTCTACACGCTGAACTATTTATCATACTCACTTCTCTCAAACTTGTAGTAAGTGTCACTGTCAAATGACAGTATCGTCATCCTTAACTTCCTGTTCTCATCAATTATTCTGGACACTCTCTGTTCAGAGTGCCAGCACTGAAAGGCGCGTCTTACTGCCTTATTGGCCTCAAAGTTAAGGTCAAGGTGTGGACTCCTCACATACAGCAGGTGGCCGTGAGCACGACAGAGCTAAACTCGCTTCTAATGAAGATGCAACAGAATATTACATTCTCTAACTGAACTCTGAAACCTGTAATCGGACAAGAACTAGCTGACGAATCCGAAGCAGTTAAACTAATGTCAACAGGTGTCAGTCGATCCATTGATGAGATGTATCAAATAAAATAAATGTAAGGAATAAGTAAAAGGATCTGTCGACAGAACCTGCAGGGACGGGTCCAAGCGTGTGTAGCACCCATAAGCCCTTACCACACTACCCATACCCCTACCACCTCCCACTACCCCTCCCACCTCCCCCGACCATTACCATTTCCCCCTACCCCTACCACCACCCCCCTACACTTACCAATTCTTCACCCTCTCCTCCCTACCCCTACCACCCCCGACTGCCATTACCATATCCCCCTTACCCCTACCATCTCCCCTACACTTACTACTTCCGTTACCACCTCCCCCTACCACTCACCCCTAACCCTACCACCTAGAACTTGTTGATGAATTTGAAGCAAATAGAGAAGTACAAATAGACAAGAGTCAATCCATTGTTTACCATGATGAGATGTATCAAGTAAAACATGTACTGCATATGGAGCAAGAAGCAAGATCACTAGATTACAAGATGTTGTAACAGCTAGACTAAGGTTTGGATATACTGTAAGTACCTCTGGCTAATGTGAACAAAACTAAATGTAAAGTGTGCGGCCAGACATATAGCTGCCACACACTCGAACACTACGTCTTAGAGACTTAGACTGAAAAAATAGAACCTCTTAGGGAGAGATCCAAGCACAAGATGTATGCAATGGCACAGCACTTTATGTCTGATAGCAAAATAGATGAAATACTACTGCTACTTTGCTGTCACTCGGAATCGAGTATGACGATCTTCCAGTCGATACAAGGACATAAGTTATTTAAGGATGCCACATTCGTTGGTGAGCTCTGAGGAGACGAGAGACCGATACGGGACCGGCAGAGTCGTCCATAGATGTTGCACGTGTGGAGGGCTACATCTAGTGCAGGAGGGGCACCGACAGCGTCTTTGTAGCGTTGGTGTTTGTCTGCCTCGACAGGCAGTCGGGCTAACTCGAAAGCATTGACACCTTCTCGTGTGGTGCTCCTCCAAGCGTTACGATGTGGAGTAATCGTCTCCCAGGTGAAGGGGTCGATTTGGCACTTTTTTTAGGTTTGTCTTAAGACTATCCTAATACCTTTTCCGTTGCCCGCCAGCATTACATATACCGTTCGTTATGTGACTGTAAAGTAGCTGCTTTGGCAATCTACTGTCGTCCATGCGGGTAACATGGCCAGTCCAACATAGTTGTTCAATGCTCTTACAGTTGATGTCAGCGAGAATACTGGCATTTGTTCTCTTGTCTTTCCGTCGAACTCGGAGGATGGAACATGACTACGTTGGTGAAGAATTTTCAAGTCCCTACAGGTGCCTCCTGTATGTGACCCTTGTCTCGCCGCCATATAGTATGATGGGGAGAACCACTGCTCAGATCCCTAAGCTGAAGGCACGGGTATGGACTCTGCCAAAGGCTTGATAGCACATCTAATCTGATATTGAATCTCCTCATCGATGTTTGCAGCGGTGGACAGGTGGGAGCCGAAATACCGAAAGTGGGCAACAGTGAGAGGGTAGTACCTTTAAGCTGGAGGGATGATGGTGGTGTGGCTGAACCAGGGTCAGGCTGAAAGAGAATCTGAGTCTTAAGTACATTCACCTCAAGGCCGAAGTGTGCATACGCACCTGCGTAGGTGTTCAGGATCTCCTGTAAGTCGCGTTCAGTGTGAGCAACAAGGGTGAGGTCGTCTGCAAAATGAAGTTCAGTAATGGAAGTTGCCGACACCTTTGTTCCTGCCGGAAGTCGTCTTTATGTTGAAAAGACCCTTCATCTGGTACTGGATGTCCACCCCGCCGGATAAATTGGCACTGGCACGAGTAAGGAAGGCAGCCAAGAAAAAGGAAAAGAAAGTTGATGCCAGCCTGCATTCTTGTTTTAACCCCGTTTGGATGGGGAAGAACTCAGACTGGGTGCCATTGTGCAATGATACTGCCGTTCATGCCATCATTGAGTTGCCTCACAATGGCGATGAATTTTGGTGGGCAGCCAACAAACTGAGGGTCCACGAGAGGCCTTCCCTGTTGACCGAGTCGAAGGCCTTGGTTAGGTCAATGAAGACCATGTACAGGTTAGGATACTGTTATCTGCACGTTTCCTGCACCTGGCGGGCAGCAAAGATCATGTCAGTGGTGCCACGTGATTTGTCTAAAGCCACATTGAGATTCTGGGAGGAAGTTTTCCGCCTCAGGAAGAAGTCTGTTTAGGAGGCCTCAGGCGATAATCTTGCCAGCTACGGACAGCAGAGAGATCCTGCGGTAGTTGCCACAGTTTGACGGGTCTCCCTTGTTCTTATAAATATTGACGACAGAGGCATCTTTAAGAACTTGGGGAATTTCCTAATTTTCCCATACATTCTCCAGGAGAGAGTGGAGACGGCTGGTAAGTAGAGGTCCTCCTGCTTTATACACCTCAGCTGGGATTCCATCAGGCCCTGAGGCTTTGTTATTTTTCATGTTTGATGGCAGTAGCTACCTTATCCAGGGAGAGAGGACAGCTGTGGTGGGTCAACTCTGGATGTTAAGGGACCTGCTGGGTAGTTAGGACATCCACATCAGTGTTTCAGTTGAGCAGCGAGTGGTAGTGCTCTTTCCAGTGCTGAAGGATGCCTTCTTCATCTTTAATTAGGGAGTTACCGTCGGATGAGAGGAGGGGGGGGGGGTGCGCCATGAGTGATTGCCTTATAAAATGCTTCAGTGGAATTGAAAAATTCGTGCATCTTTTGTTGATCTGCAAATTTTTGCTTTCACATGCTTTATTTTTAAAACATTCTTTCTTAAGATTGCAAAGTTCACGCCGCTTTCTTCTTGCAGAAGGTGTCAACTTTGGTCCAAGACTGAAGGTTGTTCTGCCAGTTAGTTAAAGCAGAACGTTTATCATCGACGGGTACATTGATTTCTGGGTCATTTTCATCAAACCAGTCCTGGTGCATTCCTTCTATCTGGACGAGGGTCTCTCTCTCTGCAGGTTTTTGCCATGACAGTGTCGAGAATACCCTACCACACACAGGATGAGTATGGGGTGCACAATAAAGTAGCTGTTGTCCGAGGCAAACTTAAAAACAAATTCAAATTCCCTCTACCTCCACCACACCACCCCTACCTCCACCACACCACCCCTACCATTACCACCTCATCCCTACCTCCACCACACCACCCCTACCATTACCACCTCATCCCTACCTCCACCACACCACCCCTACCATTACCACCTCATCCCTACCTCCACCACACCACCCCTACCATTACCACCTCATCCCTACCTCCACCACACCACCCCTACCATTACCACCTCATCCCTACCTCCACCACACCACCCCTACCATTACCACCTCATCCCTACCTCCACCACACCACCCCTACCATTACCACCTCATCCCTACCTCCACCACACCACCCCTACCATTACCACCTCATCCCTACCTCCACCACACCACCCCTACCATTACCACCTCATCCCTACCTCCACCACACCACCCCTACCATTACCACCTCATCCCTACCTCCACCACACCACCCCTACCATTACCACCTCATCCCTACCTCCACCACACCACCCCTACCATTACCACCTCATCCCTACCTCCACCACACCACCCCTACCATTACCACCTCATCCCTACCTCCACCACACCACCCCTACCATTACCACCTCATCCCTACCTCCACCACACCACCCCTACCATTACCACCTCATCCCTACCTCCACCACACCACCCCTACCATTACCACCTCATCCCTACCTCCACCACACCACCCCTACCATTACCACCTCATCCCTACCTCCACCACACCACCCCTACCATTACCACCTCATCCCTACCTCCACCACACCACCCCTACCATTACCACCTCATCCCTACCTCCACCACACCACCCCTACCATTACCACCTCATCCCTACCTCCACCACACCACCCCTACCATTACCACCTCATCCCTACCTCCACCACACCACCCCTACCATTACCACCTCATCCCTACCTCCACCACACCACCCCTACCATTACCACCTCATCCCTACCTCCACCACACCACCCCTACCATTACCACCTCATCCCTACCTCCACCACACCACCCCTACCATTACCACCTCATCCCTACCTCCACCACACCACCCCTACCATTACCACCTCATCCCTACCTCCACCACACCACCCCTACCATTACCACCTCATCCCTACCTCCACCACACCACCCCTACCATTACCACCTCATCCCTACCTCCACCACACCACCCCTACCATTACCACCTCATCCCTACCTCCACCACACCACCCCTACCATTACCACCTCATCCCTACCTCCACCACACCACCCCTACCATTACCACCTCATCCCTACCTCCACCACACCACCCCTACCATTACCACCTCATCCCTACCTCCACCACACCACCCCTACCATTACCACCTCATCCCTACCTCCACCACACC
>CAUDMG010000286.1:2812500-3107500 GCA_958450375.1 Homarus gammarus
GAACTATCCAGGGAATAGCCATGGTCACAGCAGGAACTAGCCATGGTTACAGCAGGAACTAGCCATGGTTACAGCAGGAACTAGCCATGGTTACAGCAGGAACTAGCCAGGGAGAGGTTACAGCCAGTCATCATACACACTCAACTCTCCTTTCATAATTGTCCTTCACCCCTCTAATGCTGCCCTCCCTCCCTCCCCTCCCTCGTCTGTGCCCCTTCCCTCCCTCCCCTCCCTCGTCTGTGCCCCTTCCCTCCCTCCCTCCCCTTCCTTCTCTCCCTCCTCTGTGCCCCTTCCTTCCTTCCCTCCTCTGTGCCCCTTCCTCCCTCCCTCCCCTTCCTTCCTTCCCTCCTCTGTGCCCCTGCCTTCCCTCCCTCCTGTGTGCCCCTTCCCTCCCTCCTCTGTGCCCTTCCCTCCCTCATCTGTGCCCCTTCCCTCCCTCCTCTGTGCCCCTTCCCTCCCTTCCTGTATGGCCGCTCTCCTCCCTCACTACCTCCTCGCTCCCTCGGTTACCTCTCTGTCCTCCCTTCTGGCCTCTCTTCCTCGGCTAAGTCCCCTTTTCCTCTCTACAATTTCCTCCCTCCCACCCATCCTTCTACCCTCCCCTCCCACGCTCTTACCTGTCCTTTATATCTTCCATCCTTCCATTCCTTGGCCTTCCGTCCCTCCCTTCTACCTACTCTCCCACCCTTTCTCTCTCCCTCCTTCCCTCCCTCTTCACCCTCCATCCTTCCTTTCTTCCCTCCCTCCTCTATACACCAACAGCCACCATATACGGCCTACGTGACCCACTTCAATCTTCGCCTATTTTCTCTACCCCCCTCCTTTATTTTCTTCTCTTTCCCCTCCATTATTCTCTTCTCTTTCTCTTTCCCCTCCATTATTCTCTTCTCTTTCCCCTGCATTATTCTCTTCTCTTTCTCTTTCCCCTCCTTTATTCTCCTCTCTTTCTTTTCCCTTCCTTTATTCTCCTCTCTTTCTCTTTCCCCTCCATTATTCTTCCCTCTCGTTCCTCCATTATTCTTCCCTCTCGTTCCTCCATTATTCTTCCCTTTCGTTCCCCCATTATTCTTCTCTCTCTCCCATATCTCCCCATTCTTCTCCTCTCTCTCTCATTCCTCAATTCACTTCCCACTCTTGTCATGTCTACGTTCTTTCTGCCTCAGTCTAAACCTTTCTTCTCTCGTTTTCTTTCCTATCTACACTTCTTAAAGCTTGGTTCCTTTCATGTACCGTAGTTCACACCGTTCTCCCTCTGTCTCCCACTTACATTGTTTATCTCGTTGTTTTTATTCTTTCTTTTCATATCATATAGTCTTTTTTCATCTTCCCCTTCCCGGAAACTTTATTCTCTCTCTCTCTCTCTCTCTTCAATATGTTCCCTCATCACATAGTTCACCCAACACTCTCTTCCCCGTTCATCTCTCTTACCCCAGTTCTCGCTTTTTCTTTTCCTTTCTTCTTCCCTCGCCTCCCCTCCCCCACCTCCAGCCCTTCTTCCTTGCCTCTTTTTTCTTTCTCCCCTTCTGTCTTCTCTCTCCCTTCTTCCCTCCCCTTACATCTTCTCTCTTCCCTCTCCCTGCTTTCCCTTTATCGCCTTTTCCCTTTCAGTTTGGCCCTCCATTTCCTCTTTCACTGGAGAATTATTGCCATCTATTAAGGGACACCCACAAGGAGATGGAATACAAGACAAAGGGGATAAATGAGGGGAGAGGAGGAGAAAGAGAGGTGGATAAATGAGGGCAGAGGAGGAGAAAGAGAGGTGGATAAAAGGAAAATAAAATAGTTGTAGTAGTGATTGTAGTAGTAGTAGTGTAAGTACTAATAATAGTAGTAGTGGTAGTGGTGGTGATAGTAGTAGTGGTGGTGGTTGTAGTAATGGTGTTAGTAGTGGTAGTGGTGATAGAAGGTCGTCCTTATTATTGTTACTATTATTATTATTATCATTAGTAGTAGTAGTAGTCGTACCTTCTGCCCCTACTCTGACAACTGCTGCAGATACTGACTATGAGGCTACAGTCACTGAATGCCGCATAGATCTGCGGCTCAACTAATTCAACACAGATAGGATAGCTACTTATGTATTAGGATATTTAATATTAAGGTAATAAAATGGCGGCGAAGGTGTGGCTATTGGGGGAGGCTGGAGGCCACGTAAAAAAAAAAAAGTAGTCGTAGTGGTCGTAATAGAAGAAGAAATACCTGGATTCTCCCAGGTAGAGGAACAGGCGATAGTGCACGACCATCCCATAGATAACCAACTTAAGCTCTCTCTCTCTCTCTCTCTCTCTCTCTCTCTCTCTCTCCAAGACTGTGGACCCGCCCCTCCAGAAGGGACAAAAATTAGTGTTACGCCAAGCTCCTTGGCCATCCGCACCTCCCTACCAAATTTCAGCTCTACAAAACTGTGGAAATTCATAAAGAACATAAAGACAGAGAATAGAGTTATAGAGTTATTGATATTAGTATTTTATTTAACATTATTATTCCCTAAGTACTTTTATTTTTTTATTACAAATATTGCTCTTACTAATAGTTATAATAGTAAAAAAGAAAAACTGAGTTAAAAACAGTGACTATTGGCAGTAGTAAAGGACCACGGACAATTTACTGCCTGTACTGTGGCCAGTTAGCGACGTTAGTTATATCATGTTAATATTATGGCTGATTCTATTAGTGTACAATAATAACGTCACTAATACCGTGTTCACCCTGCCATGGTAACTGCTCACGGGTCGGGGTTATCATCATCCTTGGTCTGTTATCATTATTACTATGATTATTATTATTATCATTATGAACTGTATCACCATTATCAGTACAATCACCCCGGCGTCGTGTTCTTGAGCGTTCTCCTCAGGTTCTTTTTTTGGGGGGGGGGCGAGGGGGTCATCCAGGTGTTAATTCTCGTGATCCTGAGCTGGAGGTGGAGGCGGCACTATGATTGGAGGAGGCGCTGTGGTGGAGGAGGCACGGTGGTGGAGGATGTACGATGGTGGAGGAGGTGCAGTGGTGGAGGATGTACGGTGGTGGAGGGGGTGCAGTGGTGGAGGATGTACGATGATGGAGGCGCAATCGTGGAGGTGCAGTAGTGGAGGAGGTGCGGTGGTGGAGCAGGCACGGTGGTGGAGGAGGTGCGGTGGTGGAGGAGGTGCGGTGGTGGAGGATGTATGGTGGTGGTGGAGTTGGAGGAGTCACGGTGGTGGAGGAGGAAGAATAGTGGAGGAAGCACGGTGGAGGAAGCGCGGTGTATGAAGAACGATGGTGGAGAAGGCATGGTTGGGGGGGGGGGGTGGGCGTTTCTTACCTAACTGCACTAAGAACCGATTAATTTGAAAGAGTGACACGAGACTAAGGAGGAGGTGGAGAAAGGGGATAAACGACGGAGGTGGGAGAGAAAACAGTGACAAATATGGGAGGTGGGAGAGAACCAGTGATAAACATGGGAGGTGGGAGAGAGTGATAAGCAAGGGAGGTGGGAGAGGGTGATAAACAAGGAAGGTGGGAGAGAAACAGTAACAAACGAGGAAGATGTAATAATCGAGGTAGGTGTGAGGAAAACGTGATGATAAGCGAATGAGATGGGAGAAACATTGATAAAAGTGAGTGAATTTAACACCATAAAGGAGATAAACAAGAAATGGACAAAGAAATAAATAAGAACAACAAAAATATATTAGTGGACATTAAAATCTTTCCCATCCATTTACATCATCAATTCACCTGGTGACGTCATGGCCACAAAAAGGTTACTGGTTTAGGTCATTCCCTGGGGCACTGCGACACTCACCACTACCATATACTACTAAAACTACGAAAAAGGTTATCCGCTGACTGTCTATCTAACAGTTAAATGCATGTGCATATACTTAACGCCTTCCTTCTCAGAATATATCATGATAACACTAAAGATAACATTCATAGAATAATATTAAAAAGTAAAAACAATGAAAATCATAATAATTATTCTTGTCAGTATATCAAACAATAAAAAGGAAAGCAAACAATAATACCTCAACAAGCGGTCAACCCGTAACAGCAGCCTTGTACAGGAGGAAAACTCCACTCACTGACTCAGCAGTTCACTTGAACATAATATTTCATATTTATCTGTACATCTAATGTTGTTCTGTATACATTTCCCATTAACACTAGTGTGTTAAGTGTTTCTTTAGACATTTTTCGCTATAGAATGTCCTTGAGGGGCCCTTCAGACGCCAGCTGGCTCCTACAGGACGGCTGCCACAACCCTACTTCACCTTTAACCAGGCAAGCTGGGCCTCCCTCTTATCCCGCGCATTGAATAAATGGAGCAGAATGTAGAGCAAGGGCGGCCTAAGGGCGCCAACTACCTACACGTAGCCTTACCTCTCTCATTGGCAGGCTGGCCATGTCCATCATAGGGTCCTCCCCAGCTAGGTAAGACGGGCTCTCCATCTTTTCCTGGTCACACACACACACGTCGCCAATCTCGTCAGAGTCCAGATTTCCTTGGACTGGTAAGACGGAGACCCGAGACCAAGAGATGTAATCACAGTGGTATTGGTCCGTCACTGTGGCCTGGTGTGGTCTTTATGTTGACTGTAAAGTGACATTTACACGAGTTTTCTCACACCTTGTGATGAATAAAATAATTTTTCATGTTTCGGAATCTATTAATTTTTAACGATAAAGACAACAACGATGTGTTGAGCGAGGCATCAGGTAAGTGTTTCACTGACAAACTTTATTGGCCTAATACTTTTGGATCTTTCCTGTATGGATTAAAATAAAAATAAGTAAAACCGATATGATATCTTATGTATGCAGGACATCCTCTCCCACTTTTTAAATTGGTACAGTAATGTGATTCCCTGCACGAGACCTGCATGTTGACGCCAGGACCTTGTAAACACGCCGCCAAGTGTTACAAGGGGAGACCAACACTTGTGCTGCGTGGTGCATCGTTATAACATATACTGAAAATCTTCCCTCAAAGATACTCCAAATGCTCCTAGAATGACTTCACCATGGTTCTTGTACTAAATGAAAAATGTGCAGAATTTGTGTGACAGACGTTAGTGATGGCGCCAAGAAACTCAAGTGTTGACCCATCGTAAACACACTCCAGCATCTTACCAGTACTGGAATATTTAGTTGCTCTGAATAGCTTACAGTTCTTTGCACTACGTCAACTATCAATACTCGTGAATACTCGCGTCACGACTAACAACCATTCACACTTTAGTACACAACAGTTCGTTTTTTACTAGGTTCAACTTTTCTAACTAACAACATAAATGAGGCGCTTATGTTACTATTGCGCTCACATGGCCACAGTTTTGATTATTCTAAAGTTCACAAGTTTATAAGAAATCATGTTGTGGTTATTGTTATTATCTGAAGCGCAACGAATTGTTATAATATTAATTAATACGCTGTACACGTGGCTGTGATATAGAATGTTGTGTTACCAGGTCTTACCTCAACAGTTAGCTAGTGCAAAAACATGATATAAAACTTTACAACAAGTGTACAGTATTTAGGAAACTTCACAAAAAGGGCAACACGCAACACTACGATTGTCACTGAGAAACTGTACAGTATACTCATCAAGCCGTACCATTAAGCACTATTTCACTAAATTATTCAGTGATTGTGATACTGATAAAATTTATATCAAAGTTTAAATGTCCGGTGCGCAGCCACACACCCGGCGTCTAGAGCCGCCTGTAGGAAACTGAGCGAGTCCCGCCAAAAATTTAAAAAGGCTCCCACAGAGCTTGTCGAGTGGTGGTATTTATTTTTCTAAACTTTTCCTCACCATTTCATTGGTTTTTAAAAAGTTACACAAATAATAGTACCTCTTTTGTTTTCTTACGTGGAAAAAAGTTCGACATGTAAAATGTCTTTTTAAGAATGATCTAAGTGATAATTGCTGAAGTTTAAAAGGCACATATGATATCGAATGGCGAAATTATCTCGGTAGTGAGGGCGACTGAACGAGGAAGTGGAGCCCCGGTGTGGACCAGCTGAGCGGTTTATCAGTGTTACATAACATTCTGATTATTGTTTGGTCACCACGACCTTGACCCTAATACAGGCAGCTTTAAACATCCTCTTTACCCACACCCGCTAAAAATCATACAACAGCTCGCGGTATTACCATATAAACACGATCAGCGTGAACTGGGAGCCGGCCAGGTCTGTGCCGGGTTGTGTTTTATCTGTCAGTTTGGGTCAGGAAGGTTTTCACTTTCCTCATCGTGAATTAATATGTCGAGTAAACAGCAATAAAATGACTGTACTGTACATGGTGTTGATGGTGATGCTGGGGGGGGGGGGGATGACGATGATGGTGATGCTGGGGGGGGGTAGATGACGATGATGGTGATGCTGGGGGGGGGGATGACGATGATGCTGGGGGGGATAGATGACGATGATGGTGATGCTGGGGGGGGGTAGATGATGATGATGGTGATGCTGGGGGGGGGGGGGTAGATGACGATGATGGTGATGCTGGGGGGGGGATGACGATGATGCTGGGGGGGTAGATGACGATGATGGTGATGCTGGGGGGTAGATGACGATGATGGTGATGCTGGGGGGGGGGATGACGATGATGCTGGGGGGGGGTAGATGACGATGATGGTGATGCTGGGGGGGTAGATGACGATGATGGTGATGCTGGGGGGGGGATGACGATGATGCTGGGGGGGTAGATGACGATGATGGTGATGCTGGGGGGTAGATGACGATGATGGTGATGCTGGGGGGGGATGACGATGATGCTGGGGGGGGTAGATGACGATGATGGTGATGCTGGGGGGGTAGATGATGATGATGGTGATGCTGGGGGGGGTAGATGACGATGATGGTGATGTTGGAGGTAGATGATGATGATGTTGGTGATGCTTGAGGAAGATGATGATGATGTTAGTGATGCTGGAGGTCGATGATGATGATGGTGATGTTGGAGGTCGATGATGATGATGGTGATGTTGGAGGTAGAGGATGATAGTGATGCTGGGGGGGGGGGGTAGATGACGATGATGGTGATGCTTGAGGAAGATGATGATGATGTTGGTGATGCTGGAGGTCGATAATGATGATGATGGTGATGTTGGAGGTAGATGATGATGATGGTGATGCTTGAGGTCGATGATGATGTTGGGTACAGAGCCATTAACTTGCCAGATGTGTGTGTATCTGGCCAGGACTACATCACATTGTCTGGTTCTGTCCTTGTGCTGGCCATACCGGTACCTCTCGTCACAATTTTTTCCATATTTGCTATACTACAACTGCCAGGTCTCTCTGCATTTCTCAGTTCTTGTAGATCAGAGTTCATGAATGCTTTTAAGTACATTGGTATAGGCCAAGGTCACGGTCAACATTTTCTTTCTTACATGCCTTGCTGCTTCCATCAAACAAATGAATAATGATTAACGGACTGAATATCTGTAACAATAAAGCAAGTTCAATGAATGTGACAAATTGTTAATGTGTGTTTTGTTGATTCTTCGTGAGTTGTTAATGTCTTCTTTAATTCTTCTTCGTCTTCCTCTATTTCTTCTCTTCGTTTTTTATTGATTTTTTTGTTTCTTCTTCATTCAGTATGTGGTCTCCATCATATACGAGTATAGTTCTCTGTGCCCGCTCCACAATCCTCAACCAACGAGACAGCTCTTCTCTCTTGGTCATCAATCCTCTTCTATTCTCTACTACTATTTCCAAGTTTCCTTTCACTCTTTTAATAACTCCCTCCACTTGTTCTTGGATTCTCTCTCTCTCTACCATTTACCTCCTCCTTCCACACTCTCCTTGCCAGCCTCTCCTCCTCCACCTACAGCATAGTTCAGCTCGATTTTATTTTGTATAAATAATGTACCTAGACAGTGTAGGCTGTATAATTATTTACCAAGACAGTGCAGGGATAGAATTATTTACCTAGACAGTGCAGGTATACAATTATTTACCGAGACAGTACAGATATAAATTATTTACCTAGACAATACAGGTATACAATTATTTACCTAGACAGTACAGGTATACAAACAATGTACCTAGACAGTTCAGGTATACAAACAATGTACCTAGACAGTGAAGGTATACAAACAATGATAAACAGTAAGTCAATATGACCAAGGATAAGCAACATAATCATCAGATGTTTATTTCCAGTAGGGTGAAAATTAAGTTCAAGAGCAATTTGGTTAACTAAGGTTTAACTTTTGCCAGTGAAAATTTTATAAATATCGACAGTGATAAAAACCTAATGTACAATTAATGTCAGTTAAAGGTAACATGACCAATAATTAATACACTATACTGTACGTAATATACTCTGTAGATTAAACACTTAAAGTTGGTACTTTGGTTTATAGCTTAAGAGTGAAATAGTAAATAACAAGTAGAGATTACTGATGGTGATGTAATGTATAATTCTGTCATAAAGGTCTAAATCGACCAGGAGCCGTATACAATACATGATATATGCCAGGAAATGTTCACTGTCATTCTCAGCCAACATAGAGGTCATTAATACCTCCAGTGAAATAAGTGCACTAAGCCTTAATGAAACAGTAGCTCATCATATGTAGAGTTCTCTCAGTGGTAAGTAGAGTGCGGTATTGGCTCTTGCGCTGTTAAGAATACTAGGAGATCATTAAATAATCTACTTGGCTAGCGTACAGTACAGTATACATAATTTATTATCTTGCATATAAATATAATTACTGTATTTATGAATTTAGCATTGGAGGTAATTATTCACTTTTTCTTGAGCGCATAATTATATTTCACATTGACCAAAATACCTGTGATGTTTTTCCTGCGTTTCTATGGTTGGGAATCAACCAATCAGACGCCGTCATCCCGACAAAGTGTACCTGGTGGCTATGTTCTCTAAGTGTACCTGGTGGCTAGGTTCTCATCAAGTGTACCTGATGGCTAAGTTCTCATCAAGTGTACCTGATGGCTATGTTCTCATCAAGTGTACCTGATGGCTATGTTCTCATCAAGTGTACCTGATGGCTATGTTTTCTGTAAAACTGGGAAACTATTTCAGATCCCAGTCCACTTCGAAACTATCATAATATAAGGTTGTGTGCTTTCCATGGGTTTTGTCGTTAGAGTTAATATCTAGAATACTATGAATCATTCTACGAGTATTTTTCCATTTTTTTTCACAAATTCTTATAATATTATGTAATAGCTTATAATGTTACCAAGAAAAGTCAAATGACAAACGTCGTTTGTATAAATGGTCATTGTACAACGCCTCAATACACCGATTAGTCTTGTGTCTAAGTTATGGTTATCCGTAATTCTATTTTGTATATATATATATATATATATATATATATATATATATATATATATATTAATCCTATAACAATTTATTCTTGAAGAATTATTATCTTATTACGTAGTAATACAAACTAAACTAAATATTTTTCACAAATAATATTTTAGCTGACTGCCACCACCTATACGAGATGGTGGTCTACCGACTCTACCTTTATATTTGTTCTCCTTTATTATACTATGTAACTTCGATTTTTTAAACATTTAAACCTCCGGGGGATTTATAGGTGGTCAGTTTAGTTGCGGCGACTTCAGTAGTGCCAGACAACACGACCAGGACCTAGATTATCGTGGAAGTGTGCCGCCATATTAGAAATACCTTCGCTATCTCCTGAAGTTCGCATGATTGTGGTGGCCGGAATAGTGCATGGTGCATTTCAACAAAATCAAGATTACCAAGATGCTTTTCAACTTAGCTCTAAATCAGTGTATAATACTGACAAAATGTGATTCATATCTTTATGACCATAACTCTGCTGTGTTGCTAGGTCATAAACCCCCATGGTCGCCGGCCCCACTAAACAAGCCTAAACTCCATGGTACTGAGGCAGCTACCTCATTATACTGTGCTTGGTATCTGCCCGTCTAGGAAGTCGGGGACCACTTTCAACCACAGCCAATAAATCGTAAAACTGGTAGCCAGACCGAACACCGCGGTGGACTAGGCTACCACCCGAGTTGCTGCACAAGGTTTACCCCGCAAGTTTTATATCCTCTCGCTGTGCTGTAACTGACGGTCGTGTGTTTCAAGGGGAAAGATGAAGCCACACACACCTAGTATTTGGCGCACTTGTCACAATTTTATTGCTAAAGAGAAAGTCCGAAGTCCTGAGAGCGGCAGCAACACTAGTGAAACAGCCTATGCCTCTAAATTGTCCATTCTGAGTGCTTGCCACTCTGGCCTGACCTCATTTGCTCGTATGTCCGTGACTTAGTTATCTTTGACCATCAGTGTACGTTTTGTAAGACAACATTACTAATTCTCGTGTACCTCAATATAGAGTGGAGTACACACTGAAACTAAGAAAATTAAGATGGTGTGTAGGAGGCGGCATCTGGGCAGGTATGTTTGATCCTTTGAGGCATAAATGCGAGGAGGGGCCGCGTACGACTCCGGTCATACACCAAAATAAAATTTCCTCCACAAAATTCCACAGAGAAAATATATTGCGATTATTCTTATGCATTTTAAAAAGAAATAACATTCACTGTAACGAGGGTGGAATTTATATTTGTCTTAAAAATCTACTATCACCAAAAATCACAGCAAATATTCAAAGGTCTTTGGAAGATAATGGTGCTTGCGATATAATATTACCTTGATGGCGCTAGTTTACAGTTAGAGAATTAACAGGTTAAAAAACATACAACTGGTGGAGTTATCGTACGGGCGAGGCAGCAACACACTTTGATATCCAGAGGTGCCGCTGATGCCATCACTACGGTTGTGTTTTTCACTGATATTGAGTATTCATTTACATCTCACGATTTCCATGTTTGTGTTGCTGGAAAAAGGGAGAAAAAAAAACGATTTCATATCCCCGTTACGTCACATTTCTAATCTAGTTTGATGGTGATACAGTATACTTCACATTCATTAAACTACGAAAAACTGTAAAGCCTGGTAAGTTAGATACATAGATATAATAATGGGACCTGTAGCGCGCACCTCACATGGCCATGTTCACTGATCTGGAAGCTTAATTTCATAAATGTACGAACAACAGTTGTGAGAGCCAACTAAAGCAAAAACAAGTTGATTTAGCCGTTTTCTGTTTTAATAGCACGTGTTGAAGTGGTGAATCACCCCCACGATAAACTAGTGTCCGGATTCTCACATCTGTACGATACTTTCCATAACTGAAGATAAGAAACTACTTCTCGTGACGGCAAACCTCTGAGTAATTCCAGCGCCAGTTTGGTCATCATCATTATTCTGGAGCTTAAAATCTCCACTGAAACTGGACATTTGAAAGCGATTCTGAATCACTTAATGTACAAATCTGTGAGACTCCAGCCCACGTTAGATGCGTTGTGTGAGGTGGCCGGGCGAGAGGTGGGTGGGTCCTGCAGAGTACACTGTACACTCTTACCTAGTTTAAATGTAGACAGCGTAGTTATTGGTTAAGGCAGTGCACCGTGACCCGCTTCAGAGAATTGTTTCATATTTTTTAATTGTTGATGGACAAGTAAGATATTATTAACCTAGGCACTTCAACACCTTAGTTGTTGAAGTGCTTTAATAACATAAAACTACCAACCTTAAACTTTCAATAATTGTCTTCTGTAAGATACTGTTATGCTGAGGCATAATTACGTATTATAATTTTGTAAACTAGAAGTTTTGATTGTTTTCTGTCCCCTGCAGCAGTTATTTTAGGAAATTTAGTGAAATTTTCATGTATATATTGATGTACTAATTATGTAAGAATTTTCTCGAATGTATTGCATCATTTTTGTTATGATTTACTTGTTATTGTAAGCCTTGATCAGAGTAGAACGTTCTAGAACCATCCAGACGTCTCTGGGTGGTACCTTTTTTTATCTTTTATTTAAAATTTTACAATTTACATATATACATAAATATTACATGTTAACATATTTATTTATCAGTGAAATGTTTGGATGACTTTTCTTTTAAAATACACTTGATCATCCATTTGTTATAATATACCCTGCCTTTAATAAAGGCTATAGTCTCCATAACATTATAATTTTCCTTCTTACTTAACCACATACAGTAAATATAATCTAACATTAGCATGATCATTGTATTCTTATTCTTATTATCACTACAGTTAATATTAAGCATTAAGAATTGCAGAAATAATTTGTTATTGACATTGCAGACTGTATTCAGGAGATTTTTAAACCATTTAATTATCTCTTTGTCATGGAAACAGAAGTAAAATACATGTAATGGATATTCTACCTCACCGCATCTTACACAACTATCATCTTGTTTTATGTTTAACATTTTTAGTCTCTGATTTGTTGGTAGAGTTTCATGAATACACCTATACAGTATATGAAGCCTCGTCCCTGTCAGGCATGGCTTGGATATTGCTGCTCCTGTTGGCATGGAGCGCGCTGGCAACAGCCGCATCCCAGCAGACATCATCAAACCCGCAGCTTTAGTTGCCCCACTGGGCAAAGTACTTGTAATGGAAGACGTCGTAACTGTCAAGTACCAGCTCCATGGCATAGTGCGCATCCCTGTGCACCTGAGGCCAATAGCTGTCCACATTGAAACAACTATGCACACCCTGCAAGATCTCGAGCAACAGTCTACCATCTCTACAACACTCCGACAGACCATCTCACGTCAGAACGACCGTATGAATAGTCTACTCAACCGCGTAAGGCACTTCGAGGGAAAGCTCCTCATATCTCCTGAAGACATCGGGAAGAATGTACATTCTCTTCGAAGTAAAAAACGTGGTCTAGCTAATTTTGTTGGTTTAATAAGTAACACCTTGTTTGGTACGGCAACCGCCGAAGATGTAGCTGAACTAGGGCAACGAATTAATGCAGTTTCAGAAGCGGTTATGAATAAAAAATAGGGCCATTGAACAGTCCTACAAGGCAGTGCAAACTCTGAACCTTTGGCTTTTCATCCTTGGCTCAGAACCTTCGGCTCACCATCCTCGGCTCACGACCCTTAGCTCACCACCCTTGGGTCACCACCCTTGGCTCAACACCTACGGCTCAACACCTTTGGCTCACCTCCCTCGGCTCTCCACCCTTGGCTCAGAACCTTCAGCTCACCAATGTAATGAGAAGGTTTGAGCTGGTTACCGCAATTGTATCAGTAGACATGTAACTAGAGTAATGTTAGTACTCAATGTATGACAACAACAAGTAATGTATGTAATTTATTATAAGTGGGTTGAAGTCTGGCCTATAATAATGCCCGTATATAAAGTTGACCCGAAACCTCCTTATATTTAATCACTCACTGAAGCACAAGCATCAAAAGGCATCGGACACTACAGGTATTTGGTCTCTCTCTTACATAGGCCTTCATGCACAGTAACGCAATACCAACACCCTCGGCTCTACACCCTCGGCTCAACACCTTCGACTCATCACCCTCGGGTCACTACCCCCGGCTCTCTACCTTAGGCTCATCACCCACAGCTCGACACCCTTAGCTCACCACGTTCGGCTCAACACCACAACCCAGGGTCTCATAATTATCATCTCGGATCATCCTCTCAAGCTCGTTATCTGTGATCAACGTCTCAGCTCCCGGTCTCAGCTCAGCGATTAAGATCTAACAGATGAGTGAAGGATAATCCAATTTGGTCATATCGTAGATTTATGCACCTCATCGCACATCGGGCAGCTCAGCCACTCGGTAATCGGCACATTAAAACAATGGTCCTATTAGGGGCATGATTGGCCTATTGATCCTTAATGTAATCGGTTCCTTGCTCGTCCAGGCGTAAAGACATGATTTGTTTGGTTCCTTGTTCCTCCTTCCTCTCCTCTTCATCGTTATCCTTCCATTGTTTATTCTTGATCATATTTATCAGGCCACCTGACTTACTGTATCTTGAACTATGTAATTACTTCATTGAATCAGGTGTGCTTGAGGACATTCTTGCTGTTTATCCCAAATTTGCTAGCCCACACTGATTAGTCTTCAACTAGAATATGACTCCAATGTATGTGATCCACTGACCCATATATGCTGCTGGTGAATGTGATGTATTTCCTTCTTTGTGTACGAACCTCTGTCCTGCGTGGCAGTGAACAGTGGCATTACCCACATGAATCTGACCTATATATAGTGTCAATGAATATGATGCATTCTTTGTGTACGAACCTCTGTCCTGTATGGCAGTGAAAAGTGACATTACCCACATGAATCTGACCGACGTATATGTATGTATGTGTGCGTGTGTGCATGTATATGTACGTGTACATGTATATGTGTATGTATATACGCATATGTATGTATATGTGTGTGTGTGTGTGTTTACATATATGTATATGTACTGTCAATGAATATGATGCAAATCTTTGTGTACGAACCTCTGTCCTGCATGGCAGTGAACAGTGACATTATCCATATGAATCTGACCTCTATACATTTATAGTTGTTAATGAATATGATGTATTTCTTTGTGTATGAACCTCTGTCCTGCGTGACAGTGAGAAGTGATACCACCCTCAGTGTCAAGACCTGACTGAATTACTCAGAATAGGCAAACTGTACTACAAGCTTTGTCAATAAATTTGTTAAACTAAAACTATCGTCAATTGTTTTGTTTTTCACCTGTTTTGTCTTTATTGTTAATTGTGATTTTTATTATTTTCTTTTGTGTGATGTAAATGGTTGCCTGAGTTGTCTTTTTTCTTAGTTATCAGTTGTTTGTTTTGGTTTGTGATTTTTTAGTTTCATTATGGTCAAGGGAAAATATGTTACTTAAAAGTCAGGAAAATTTACAATTGATCAGGAAATTTGGGGATATTTGCTCATCAGGAAATCTCGCTTGACATTTGTTCACCATATAAAATCCCTGGATTGCTTGGCTATGGCAGTCTTCTGTCTCAGCGTATTTATTGATTAATTTAACCTCTTTCATACAGTACATAAATTGTACACTCATCATGAAACCTCAAGAGCACAATATTGGCAGAAGATTGTAGGGTGGTGACTGCTTCCCTTGTCCACAGAGCTCTACTGTGTGCCTGATGGTATCACACTCAAAACATCAAGAGTCAGGAGCTTTTTTCATGACAACTGTACTGTAGTTCACTGTAGAGAGTCTGTGTTCGTGTGATCAGGACATTTGTTTGTCCAAGACGTGAACAACAAAAAAGATATGTTACCAAAAATGCTAGGAAATGTGGACAACACTTATGGCACCTTGAAGTAGATGAACTATACTGTCTGGGTGAAATACAAAACAAAATGACCAAATTATGTAAATCAGTTGCTTTCATGAAGGAAGAGGAAGCTGTGGAAAATCAAAAGTCAAACCTATACCTTTAAAAAAAATGGAATGAAAAACAAAACAAAAACACATTCTATCTTTAAATTTCAGTGTCCGATGAATTTCAAAATTAAATGTGGGACTCCGATGTGTCATCCAACCACTGCACCTCCACCCGCAACCACCTGCCCATCCACTCTCTCTTTCTCCACCCACCCACCTGTACTGACACACCATTACTGCTGGGCCATTTAAGTTGAACCACCCACCTTCACAAAGTAACAAGCGGTGATTAGTACTCGGTGTGGTGTAGGGGGTGGCGAGAATACGGGAATAAGGATAACGTAAACCAGGGCGAGGAGAGGGGAGAAGAAGGAGATGGCGATAATAAAAGGGAAGGCGAGAGAGGGGCAGGAGCAGGTTATTATTGTGGTTATTGTTAATATTATTGTTGTGTTGGTGTGAGAGAGACGGGGGAGAGAAAGAGGGGGAGAGAAAGATAGATAAATACATCGAAAGAAAGAAAGAACGAAAGAAAAAAGATAGATAGATAGATAGGTAGAATAAAGAGAGAGAGAGAGATAAATGACCAGTGTGGGCGGGCAGGAGAAAGGAGAGAAACACACATCAGTATTATCTAGTATAGCTAAAGAACGAAAGAAGATTTGACCTTAAAAATCTTTGAAAAATACAGTTAAAATGATTATAAAGGAACAATGAATAAATACTTGGCATGGGAAAAATAGAGTACTCTTATGTTTTGGAAACACCATAACACACATACATAAACGAGTATTTCATCACGCACTCTCCTCAACTATAACCTTGCCTGAGACAAAACAAGAGACAGTCCCTCACGGAAACAAAATACTATTAGCATGTAAACAAAGACGTATGCAAGAGCTTCACTTCCAAACAACTGAATTACAAGGACTGAGAGAGGCTTATGTACACAAGGTGACCTTACAAAACATGAGGTCAGGTCAAAAACATGACTTCCACTAATCCACACACTACCACCACCGCAAACACAAGAAAGGGCGACGTAACTAGTCATGTTAAGTCAGGTAAAAAATATACGAGACCCACTAATCATTTATCCTAGTTGTACCTTAAATACGTTCAAAGCATTTTTAACCTTGGACCAATGACAAATAAACTTGTGTAACATATTATCAGTTTTGTACTGACCCTGTACATAAGCCTGTCTAAGTCTGTCTTTCCTTCCTTTGATCCGTCTTCTCAGAGTATCTCTCCTGTCTGAGATTTTGTACCTACGTAGGTTGTCACACCGTCCATGTTAATACTTTATATTAGTGAAATTATACTTAGTACGTTAGCGTTAGGTATACAACACGAGAGATTATGCGTTATACTCGTGGAATTGTATTAATGTTGGCACAACACATATGACTATACGCTGTATCCGTGAAAACAGATCCATGTTAGCACAACACAAATGACTGTACTTTATACCCTCGAACATATGTCTATGCTGGCACAACACAAATGACTATACAAGTGAAAGTGTATTAATGCCAGCAAACCATTATGGCCTGTTTGTAAATGGGATGGCTCGCAACTCTGTTATAAACTTATAATTCATGTAATTTTTTAACAAGGTTCGGAATACAGGTTACAATGGCGCTTTTCTGTATATTTAACTTAGTTACCGCTTTAAATATATTGCGTTTTCTGTCATTATCGGTGTTACTTCATTTGTACACCTGACTTTAATTTTTCCCATATTACACGTGAAATGAAAGTCGGGTATCCACCAATATAAATTCAAATTATTGTGTTTTAAAGCAATATCTGGCCTTGTTGCGATATTTATTTGGTAATAGATTTATTATGAACATACATTTTAACAAATTACTACAGTAATATCATCGTGTGAACAATAAGACATTTGGCAGACGTGATCTAACACTCTGCCCTATGATATCGTCTATCACTTGATCAAACACACAGTAGTACAGTATATGGGAGAACCAATATGACGCGCCTTATTGACGCCCTTAATTCTTTAAAATAATGGTGCAGGGTGAGCTGAGGCGTGTTACCAATATTGTTACTGATGGTATGCTGCTGTTACTGATGGTACTGTTGCTGTTATTTTCGATATTGTTACTAATGTTATTGTAACTGTTATTATTGGTACTGTTACTGTTACTGATGGTACTGTTACTGTTACTGATGGTACTGTTACTGATGTTATTGGCACTGTTACTATTAGTACTGTTACTGATGATATCAAG
Organism: Homarus gammarus; assembly: GCA_958450375.1. Classification (NCBI taxonomy): domain Eukaryota; kingdom Metazoa; phylum Arthropoda; class Malacostraca; order Decapoda; family Nephropidae; genus Homarus; species Homarus gammarus. The sequence goes on from CAUDMG010000286.1 coordinate 2,830,052, forward strand.
GTTACTGCTGGTACTGTTATTGATGTTACTGTTACTATTACAGATGGCACTGTTACTGTTACTAATAGTTCTGTTCATCAAGGTATTTGCTTATTAATTACTGATGCCATTAAACTGGAAGAAAAAGAATTGAATAACAATATACTTGATGTAATGACGTTTTTCACATTACATTTATACTGACTTACTGACTGTGGCTGTAAGGTTGACTGTAAAACTGACATCTGACTGTAAGGCAGATAATAAACGCGCGACTGACTAATTAACAGTTTTTTTTAACTGGTTAGCGGCGACCAGACCTTGTTGATGACCAGGTCTTAATCACCCTTGTTTATTCATTTGCATATTTGTGTTTTATGCGAACAATTAATCCGTTGCCAATATAAAGTGAGTAGTGACCAAGTTATTCAGGCTGGGAAAATGTTTACAACCGAAATATAGAGAAACCAACGAAATCATTTGACTTTAACGTTCATTTTGTCCTGATAACACTGTTGTACTCAATTAATAATGCATTACTTTACAAAACCGCTCATACAGATCACTCTTTGTTGAATTATGAATGAATGTATAAATTGAAGCTATTGTATTGTTTTCACGTTCTTACTGACGAACAAAATACGTGAACAATGACCGCTGCGAGCTGTGGCTGCCTTCAGTGGGTGTTTACAGAGGGGAAATATGGCAATATATGACAAACTACTGAACATATGATAACAATATATAACACAAACTGAACATTATGATAACAATATATAACACAAACTGAACATTATGATAACAATATATAACACTAACTGAACATTATGATAACAATATATAACACTAACTGAACATTATGATAACAATATATAACACAAACTGAACATTATGATAACAATATATAACACTAACTGAACATATGACATGATAACAAAATATAAGAAATTGAAAATATCTCATGATAATAATAAATAACATGAAATTCACATATGATACGATAACAATACATAACACAGTACGATAACAATAGATAACAAGATACTAATAAATGATATGATAACTATAGATGATATGATAACAATAGATGACGTAATAACTATAGATGACATGGTAAATATAGATTATGTGATAACTATAAATGACATGATAACTATAAATACATCTTAACTACAGATGACAAGATAATTATTAATACATACTAACTGGAGATTACATAATAACTATAGATAAGATCACTACAATATGACACGATAACTATATAAACATGATAACTATAGACAACATGATAACTATAGATGACATGATAACTTTAGATAAGATAACTATAAATGACATGAACTATAGAACACAGATCCAAACAAAAACAAACCATATAACCTCTTATGGTCGCTGCATGGAGTGTTAGGACCCTTCTGGATACCGGCACAAATGGGCATCCTGAAAGAAGAACTGCCCTTGTGGCAAAAGAGCTTGCTAGGTATAACATCGACATAGCAGTCATCAGTGAATCCCGGCTCCCAGATGAGGGCCAACTCACGGAACGGGGGTCTAGCTACACCTTCTGGAAGGGTCAGCCTGCTGCTGAGAGAAACCGCATTTATGGAGTTGGCTTTGCCATCCGTCAACGCATCCTACACAGGCTAACTGAAATGCCTATTGGGATCAACGAGCGCCTCATGATGCTGCGAGTCCCACTGAATCACTCACGTCACGCCTTCTTCATCAGAGCATACGCCCCAACACTGGATGCAGCGGATGACATCAAGGAGGCCTTTTATGCCGACCTCGACAGAGTGCTATCCTCTATCCCCAGAGAAGACAAGGTTGTGCTATTGGCGACTTCAATGCCTGAGTTGGCAGAGATGCTAACATTTGGCAGGGAACCATAGGGAGAAATGAACTAGGCAAGTGTAATCCCAATGGCCTACTCGTTCTCAGCAAGTGTGCTGCACACAGCCTCAGTGTCACCAATACCTTGTTTAGGCAGGCCGACAAGTTCAAGGGATCGTGACAACACCCACGATCCAAACACTGGCATCTCATTGACTACATTATTGTCAGAGAAAGAGATCGCCGAGAAGTCCTCATTACCCGCGCCATGCGTGGCTCAGACCACTGTGATACTGGCATCTGATTGTCTAATTCTCTAACCAGTGACGACAATAAATGATGCGAGAGTACCTGAGTACAGTCATTTTGTAATGGAAATAATGCGCGTTTTAGCCTCTGTAATTGCAAGGCCTAACTTTTGATAGTCAACACCAATGAGCGCTACAAAGTTTAAATTCCACATACACTGCCTGTGTTACCCCGGGACACAGGAGTCTCTTCCGTACATGAAAGCTGCATCAGTCTACAGTAGGTGTCTTCTTCCTTATTAAAGTAAATTATCAAGAACAGGTTACTATATTTCAAAACATTTCACTGACATTTATAAATATGCACATCTCAATTTTTCTCTGACCTTAGTCTCACCTTTTTTAAACTGTCAGTTATTATTATTATTATTATTATTATCACGTTGCTCGTGTCAAGGGTGGCTTAAGGAACTGAAACGTACAAGAAACAAGTAGCATAGACAGGCGTGTTGTGGATGTATAGTACTGGTAACTGTGTTTCAGGTGATGTATAGTACCTGACTGGTTGACTACTGAGTCTTGGGAAAGTTTTATAGTTATGATTGGGGTCAGCCCGGGGTGTTTAGCGTAGGATGACCCAGGTGACTGAACATGGGACAAGCCCGGGAGCTGTGGTTAGTAAAACAGGTACATGGGATAAGTCACTTTAGGTTAGGTTCATGTGGTTCTGTTATAGCGTAATACGTTTTGGGGTCGTGAAGGTGTGGGCGTGGCCTACAGGGCACGTGCAGGCGTTCAAGCGTGTCAGGACACGTCCTTTATCGTGTTGGGCGGTGCCACCACGCCACAATCACACCCAACCTCACGTCGTAAGTCCATTTCTTCCACGTAACTTTGAACGAGTTTCGACGTTACGAGTTTGGCAGGGAGGGTCCCTCACTTGGCCCGGGCCGCTCATTTTTAGGGAGGGTGGCGCAGGTCCCGACAGAGGGCACCGCTGCCGTGGCTCTTCACTCCCGGCGATATTTTGGTGCCGCACCTGGGACACCGTCGCAGCTGCCGACGTCGAGCCCTCCTGTCGTCCCACACACCACTCTCAGGTGGGTGATGTGTTCGCGTCTTCTACCTCTTGGTCGGGATTAACACGCCCCAGTGATTGGTAACTGCTTACGAATTGAGTGACTGCATCAACGAGGTCTCGATGATATGTATAGGATGGCGGTGAACAGGTTGCCGAAAATAAGTGTGGTGAGCTGGGAGTGCCTGGGCCATGGCGGTGCCAGCCGGGCCAGCATTTCACACGGCCCTCATAACCCCTCAGACTCTATCAACTTGTGTTGTGATTACAAAGAACTGCTCTGTGTATGACTGATCGTGACTAGTGCTGTGAGGAACCGTACAAGTGACCAGCGTGCAAAGAACCAGAGCGAGAATGTAGATGACCTAACGATAAACGTAAGGGCAGGCACCATTTAGTGTAGGCCTTGATGACCCCTGCGAGGAGAACCGCTCCTTCCGAGGTCGCACACGCTGCGTAGCTCTCCATTGACCTACAAGTTACCTCATCAGTTTATCATATAATTGTCACAATCACCAACTACGACACGATATGTTTTAAACATCTCTGGTCTCCACATCGACGCCATTCACCTACACGGCCAAATACCTCCTCACCTCTCCCACACTCTCCACATGCACCACATTACAGCCCACCACACTACATTCCCCCATTCCTTTTCTGAGAGGTGAAGTCCCCATCGTGTTTTCGTGGAGAAAGAGAGAGGTCAACACAGTCCTCACATTAGTGCCTGGCTCCTAGCAGACGACCACTCGTCGCCTACAGAAGGAGTACACTCACCAGGGGCGCCAACACCTTGTGGCACACGAGGACGTCCACACCATCCCTCCTTCGCCGCCGGAACCCTTCACCTCCACCCCGACAGCCTCGTTAAGATAAAACATAAATAAAAAAAATCTTCCAATATATAAATACCTTGCGGAGTACGGACGTCTTCCTGTAAGTTGACATTTAATTTAATGAATGTTGTTGTTGATAACTTATTATTCTATCTTAGCATAAATATCTTACTCTGCTCGTTTTTATTCACGAAAAAGTTCATTCTAATTAAGTGTATTACGTCACATATAAAGGAACTACTAATTCTCTCAACTTTCATAATATTATCTTAGTTATGGCACCATGCCAACCAACTGCTGTACCCCAAACATTACGAGTGTCACACCCACTCTGCCCCAACACTCCCGCCCCACCCGTGCCACCCACCTTCACGATGACACACCCACACCTCCCACACACCACCACCACTCACACCTCCCACACACCACCGCCACCCACACCTCCCACTCTTCCCATACACCACCACCCACAACACACCCACACCTACCACACAGTGTGGCACACTGTGTGTGAAATGGCACAACACTTCATCTCTATTGGCAAGATAGCCGACATATTAAGATTGTATCCACTTTTTTGCACTTAGTAACTATATCAGTTCTCATGTACAGAACCAAATACACACTGTGCTTGAATACCTCCCACGTAAATGTGAATAACAAAGTGTGAGGCCAGACATGCTGCCTCACACGCCTGTTCTCACGCATTTGTGAATAAGTTACCCTTTATGTATAGAACTAAACAAATATTGTAATTGAAATACTGTGTAACATTCAGTGCCATAATATCCTGACAACGGGGGTTAATTATTATGACCCGTTGTAAACTCTATTCTGTAATCCTTTTGCGCTACCGCTCACAGGATGAGTGTGGGGTGCACAATAAAGTAGCCGCTGTAGGCGGCAAAATAAAAAATCAAATCACACACACACACACACACACACACACACACACACACACACACACACACACACACACACACACACACACACACACACACACACACACACACACACACACACACACACCACACACACACACACACACACACACACACACACACACACACACACACACACACACACACACACACACACACACCACACACACACACACACACACACACACACACACACACACACACACACACACACACACACACACACACACACACACACACACACACACACACACACACACACACACACACACACACACACACACACACACACACACACACACACCCACACACACACACACACACACACACACACACACACACACACACACACACACACACACACACACACACACACACCATGACCTTGTAAATTACTCTTTTATTTTCTGTCCACAAGTTCTGGTACACGGTAACCAGAGAACGTCCATAAATTATAGTACAAAGAAGTACTTTATACACTGAGCCAGCGTATACTTTTGTTTTGGGTAGTTTTAACATATTATCTAAACCTGGCTGAACTTTAGGGGGGGGGGGCGGTCAATTCGCCGTGTTATTCCTTTTTCAATGCTGGGATTTAGCCTTGGCAGCTCTAAGCGTTGTCTTGGTGAATGTGCAAACCTAGCATGAGTCCTGAAGTTATGCTGAGGACATACACAGTTACGTTGATAACTACATAGATACAAGTACAGCACATAGAGGTGGCACTAACCGCGTCAGTATTGTCAATATAAAGTTCGAAGATATATATGTATATCTTTTATATTAAGGTCATTAACTAACACTTGTGTCCTTGTATGTCGACGTACTCCTGTAAAGATGAATACATATACGTTTGTAAACTTGGGCTCCTGTATACCCTTGAATCTTATTCTAGTGTTAGGTCTCTTTGCACCCAGATGACTCCGTTATAACTACCCAGGGTAGCCCCATCTTGTAGGCAGGTAAACAAACAGGCTGTCACGTTAGACTCTTCTTCCACAGTTCTTGTAAGTTTTTACTCGCTATCATAACGTCAGTCGGATTGTAATCTCTGTATTAATATAACTTTGTTTATGATGGGTATTAGTTTCAGTTAAAATAAACAAATTATTTTTAAATTAAAACTCCAGCCGAGTTATGCTTTGTATTCGAAAAAAAAATGACGGGTAAAACATTCAACGTTAGAAAAATGATCAATGAGCTAAAAGGCCGTTTACTGCCATCCCTCGTCACAAGGAACTCAACACCTTCACTCTCCACAGCGACGGCAAAAACCTTCAGTGAGGGAGTTTCCCCGAGAGTGGAGGCAGAAGAGAGAGTTGCAGGTGGGCTGGCACTGTGGTGGCACCGGGCCAAGAGTGCAGGTCTTCTGTGATGACTGTGGACATGTGTCCCTACCCCCTGGGCCTGGCCCATACCCGAACCACAAGACTGTCTGCCAGACACCACCGTCACCACACACACACACCTGATGCGAGGCTAGACTTACCCACAACTCTAACATTTCATAATCTTTGTATACAGCAATGATTTGTTTTACATATTTATTATCCCTAAAAGTAGAAGTATCAGTAACAGGTTTAAGCATTACTTGATCTAACAAATCCTTTTCCCAGAAATTTGGGATTTAAGAATCAGTATATTGGTTCAGTGTTGAACTGGATCATGTCTAATTTTAGGGCAGATATCACAAGCTGCTTATAGACACGAGTTTACCCCGGGCTCCTGGAGTTTACCCATTTATCTATACATTTTCCACTGTTATACAATTATTTATGTTTCTTATATTATTCTTTATGACCAAAGCAATTTCCTTCCATATTTTAACTGCAACATCTTCATTAGGGTTCATTGTGTATCATATTTATAATAAGATGAAACTGGTTAGGACAGTTGAGTTGTGTGAAGTCCGTACACCTGACTGTAGTTGTTACAATACCTCCATAATACATTGCCCGAAGCCTGATGATGGATAGTGCTGCCCGATACGCGAAGTTTAGTGTCATGTCATCGTAATATTTGGTTGGTTGCCGTGGTGAACCACAAGATGGGATGAGGCTCTCTATAATACCTAAGATCTTTTGGTACTTACATGCCAAATACTGTCAAGTGTTCAAGACTTTTGACCCCGACTGTCCATACCTCACAACTTGCTACAACAATGACTGACAGACTGTTATGAATAGTGGTTCGTTATTAGTGGTAAGATAAAGTAGTGTTAACACGAATTGAAGCAATCTTTGATGACTTCTATACACTGTTGTGAAATACTTGTATTTTAAAACTAGTAATTTTAAACACCGATGAAATTTTACAATTTTTAGCAAGTCTAAGGATGTCGCAAGTTTTGTGATGCCGTTTTAAAGCGACACTATGACCACGGGAACTTGTGGCGACACTGTGTTGTTAGAGTGTGTTCATTTTAAAATCACCATTATTTTAATATCGTGCACCTCCCTGCACTCTTTGACTCACACATTATTCTTAATCATATGTTCACATTCTAAACTCTGTACATCTTGCAGAGAAAGAGAATGAGGTGACAATGTAGTTAATTTTAATACATTCTACATTCTGAAAGAACTTCAGGAACATTTCGGCATTCTTCAATTGCAATTTTGCAGTCCGTCGATAGCTTTCATTCACAACTGACTTATAGTGGGATGGATTAATACAAAAACACGCCCAAATCGTTCAGAGCTGTGGAACAAAGTGTGAAATTTGGCATGAAGTTTCCTTTTGCCATATAGAAACATTTCCAGGGTAGGGACACATTTGGGCCTCAATCTGGCGGCCATTTTGAGCAAATTCAAAATGGCTGCCTCGATTCCCCAGCTCAAACCATAACTGCCTTATCTTAGGAACTATTGGGGCGATTTCGATGATCTTGGGCTCGTTTCTCATAGTTTTGAGGATGCCTAATTAATCTATGTTTCGGAATGTTTCAAGGTCAAGGTCACATGATAGGTTAAGGTCAGGGTCATGACATAGTATAACAACTTGACGTCCGCCTATAGCACACAAGCTGTAATAGAATGTGACACAAGCTCTTACGTTACGACCTTTGGAATTTGTTAAAAGATGCTCATGAGATCGGATCTGCCATGTACAATGATTTCGTCAAGATATTCTTCAATGATGCTACAAAGGTAATCACTGAAACCATCCATCGTAATGGATTGTACACGTTAAAAAAAGTACCTGGCAAACATAAAGATGCAAAAGGTCAAGCTCTAAAACACAAATCATCTATGGTCACTTAGTTGCTCCTATCTCCGCAATCACGACCAGGTGCAAATATTGACGAATCCCCATCATTAGTTGGTGCTGGTTGTTGGCGAACTGGTATGAAGTCCGATCTCCTGAAATGCTTCGAAAAGTTCAAAGAAAAATTTGCTGGAGATGCAACAGTGAAAATCTTCGATGGTCTTGGTGTAATCTATTCTATCCAACTCACCCAGACCACCAGCACGATCTGTGGATATATAGAGAAGCATCTACCTGTTGTGCCATTTGCAAGATCTCATGCTTCTGGCCGTTGGTCGTATGTACTGGGTATGGGATATCTACTCTGAGTGAATCCTGAAAGACCAAGCTCATGCGAAGCGAGGAGATGGTCCAAGGAAAAAAAATACTCCAACACTCCCATCAACCAAAAAGAGTGAAGTGCCATCCTTAAAAATGCAGAGAGCAAAACAGAATTCTTCACATTCCCGAGTAAGCGGTTAGCTGAGGAAGATCTGGGTGTGCAACTCATTACAGCACAAGAGGAAAAGGTCTTCACACAACTACCCTGTGACACGAAGGGTTTGGAGCCGTTTTACTATCAAGAAGATGACACGAAGATGGTCCTCTATCTCAAACATGCAGAAAATCATGGCCATGACAAAGCATAATTCAGTACAGTGGACACTGAAATAGTAAGAAGAGGCAGGTCGACTAAGGGCTGGGTAAGACGGGGCAAGAAGGGGCTGATAGAGTAAGTGCTGGGCAAGACGGGGCTGATAGAGTAAGTGCTGGGTAAGACGGGGCTGGTAGAGTAAGTGCTGGGTAAGACAGGGCTGGTAGAGTAAGTGCTGGGTAAGACGGGGCTGGTAGAGTAAGTGCTGGGTAAGACAGGGCTGATAGAGTAAGTGCTGGGTAAGACGGGGCTGATAGAGTAAGTGCTGGGTAAGACAGGGCTGGTAGAGTAAGTGCTGGGTAAGACGGGGCTGGTAGAGTAAGTGCTGGGTAAGACAGGGCTGGTAGAGTAAGTGTTGAGTAAGACGGGGCTGGTAGAGTAAGTGTTGAGTAAGACGGGGCTGGTAGAGTAAGTGTTGAGTAAGTGAAATAGATAAATCAGTTGGAAGTTTAATGTGCTTATATGAGTTCGTTTTATACTCAGAAAAAATTACGTAAACTTAACCCTTTTGGTCAGGCTCAACAAATTGTTTGCATACCTTCGTTCATAGCTAAGATCGCTTTGGACTGGGCAAGAAGCTGAAGTCTATTTTACTAGGCTTAAGTCGACAGTTAAGCCCGTCCACACGGCCAGAAGTGGCTTAGATGGCCTCTTTTCCTGGCTCTGCGTGACGTCACTTTTGTTTACTGCCTTCGGAGATAGGAATTGGCACTCACATAGGCCCTCTCTCCTTGTCAGCTCTCCGAAACTGAATCTCGGCTACCGACTGTCTTTTCTGTTTCGTAAAATGACTAAGGCCCGTTTATCCTTTGTATATATATATATATATATATATATATATATATATATATATATATATATATATATTTCATGTAGATCCACAATGAAAACGTGGATAAGATAAATCTTGATAATATCACACAGGAAAAAGGGAAACAACGGAGCACCTTAGCTTTCGTCTTTATTCAAACATCTTCAGAGGCAACTGGACTACAAGGACCGAGAGAGGTTGTCTTGCTTGGATCTATTAGTGGCGCACATCTAAGAAATTCCAGTGATCTGATGTTAAAGCATTATTTACCAATGTCCCTACAGACGGTGCAATGGAGGCAGTGAGGAGGGTCTTAGCTAATATTCATGATAATGACTTGACTAAAAAAATTAACAGATTATGTTAAGCTCATAACCTTGTGTGTAAAATTTGGTGCATTTACATTAATTAACAATGAAAACACAATCTGTACACAGCCCTGGTCAATATCTGTACACAGCTCAGGTCAATATCTGTACACAGCTCAGGTCAATATCTGTACACAGCTCAGGTCAATATCTGTACACAGCTCAGGTCAATATCTACACCGCTTAACCAGGAAACATGACCAGGAGATTCGGAACCAATTCTCTCGTATACACCAGACCCGGGTCATGACTTCACCTTAGGATGAAGGTCCTCTTGTTCTTTGTGACTTTATATTATGTTGTAATTGGCCATAAAATGACTGTGTGGCTCAAGGCTGATTGGCAAGTGCTCCTCACACACTGACTCTAACGACCCACATTGGCTTGGTTGGAGATGCTGCTGCTTGTTTGTGAGTTGTGTTGTTAACGTCTACATAATGGCCCCTGTGCAGAACATAGACCGGTTACTTTGAGGGAGAAAAAATATATGAAAATTTGCAAAGAGAGAGAGAGAGAGAGAGAGAGAGAGAGAGAGAGAGAGAGAGAGAGAGAGAGAGAGAGAGAGAGGAAATACAGCTCTTTAAAAAAAAAACAAATAAACTTTATAAATTTTCTCAGCGTTCTGGTAATCTTATCGAATGAAACGTTGCATAATCATGTTTTTGTATTGTTCCTTTATGTGTGTATACAAAATGCTCACAGAAACGCTGAAGTATTGTTCTAAAATCTCAATCAGCAAAACTTCATTAATGATGCCTTATAATATGGCCTGGTCAACATGGTGCACACGGCTTCACCACCACATAGGGTAGAGTATATGTATCGTGACGTTATTAGTGACCAAGGCATAAAACTATAGAGCTTTTTCTCTAACTGGTGTGTGTAAGTATAAGCAGCGCACGACAATATGCCTTGTACTGCACCATTAACAACACCAGCCTCTCAGTTCCTTAATAACAGTACAGTATTGACCATACCTACTGCAGTATAATATCATGCTGTCAAATATACAGATATAATGACATACCAGGGCAGCAATAAACTACTAATATACAGTATGACAATGCAAACGTATACCAAACCAGTATATTGTTGAAATAATTTGTTAGTACAATGGTATAACAAAACACAAGTTTATTAGTATAATAAAATATTAGTAAAAAGTAGTCATAAGATACGGTGGTGTTGTATCAGTGAGGAGAAGTTGGCTCTTAGTGGCTTATGTGTTGAGTTAGTTGTCAGAGAGTGATCAGATCTATGACAATACGGGCGAACTGTGCCTCCCATGGGTGAGGACTTGGCAGAGGCCCTTGGCGGAAACCGGATCTCTAAGGACGAGGCTACAGGTACAGACAGGCTCTCCCGATGACGTCACATATATATGGTCAATAAACGTATGCCATCCACTAGCACATAGACCCTGTGGTCTGTTTACACATGAGTTCTATGAATTTCTAATAGACGAAACAACTGAATCAGAAAGGAATATGACAACACTAATTAACAAAATCGCCCAATCTTATCTCCAGATTTAATTACTCATTCAACTTTTATTTTTTGTCATAAATACCTGATTAGATTAACTATTTTTTTTTTATTCATCTATTCACTTAACTTAAGGCTCAGTGTCTAAACTTAATCTAACTTCCGGGAGTTCGCTGTTTGGTGTGCCCGTACCGGGAGACACATGTGTTCCCTATCTATAGCTGCTAGGGTGGTACTGCTGTTGTGTACGGACACATTGGTGCTGTTGCAGGTATGTCATACTGTAGCAACCCACCTCTTACTACTGGAGGCCTTAGCAATATTTCCTCATCAGTAACGGTAGTTGTCCAGAAGGCTCAACTGAATACTTCCTGACGGAGATCTGTGCTGCCTGACCTCCACAGTGTTAAGTGAAAGTTTAACAACATCGTCTCAGTAGATATGTGAGGAACTTTTAACAAGTTGGCCTCAGGTTATGGAAGAGGTGTGGACTAGTGGTCACAGTTGTTCTGGGCAACATGGTCTTAGAAGCTAGGGATGAAGAATTGGCAAGTACCTCAGCGGGTCTGGCCCAAAGTTTGGCACAAGCCCTTAGCGCCTATAGTGGAGCTTTGGCACCAACCCCCCAGCATTATATATATATATATATATATATATATATATATATATATATATATATATATATATATATATATATATATATATATATATATATATATATATATATACTTCATTTTTAGTCCATTAAACACGCGGACTTTGAACATACAATCAACGACCTCACCAGCAAGGAATCGAACCCTCGACCTACTGGGTGTGACTAGGGAACGCTTACCGGCTAGGCCTAGCCGGTAAGCGTTCCCTAGTCACACCCAGTAGGTCGAGGGTTCGATTCCTTGCTGGTGAGGTCGTTGATTGTATATATATATATATATATATATATATATATATATATATATATATATATATATATATATATATATATATATATATATATATATATATATATGCTGATAGCCACAAGGAAAGAAGAAAACACGAAGTTCCCAAGCGCTTTCGTGTAATTCACATCTTCAGGGGTGAGTACAGTCTGTACTCACCCCTGAAGATGTGAATTACACGATAGCGCTCGGGACCTTCGTGTTTTCTTCTTTCCTTGGGGGTATCAGCATATACCTAGCTCACGCGCACCGATAGTGATTTACTTGCATATATATATATATATATATATATATATATATATATATATATATATATATATATATATATATATATATATATATATATATATTGTGTGTGTGTGTGTGTGTGTGTGTGTGCGTGCTGGTCAACGAGACAATTTTCCTGTTAACCATTCAGTGTTTGGCTTCACATTAATAAGTACTATTGGTATATTAATAAATAATCTCTTCTACCATTCACAGATATACTGTGTATTTCAACCCATCAACCCCAGAGGTTCGATCACCCCCGGAGGTCAGGGGGTGGGCGGGGGTCAGCGAGTATGGGGGTTGGGGCTCCTGGAGGACACGTCCACCACGAGGTAGGGGCGGACGAGCCCCACGCCCGCACGCGCCCGCAGAATGTATAAAAGCAAATATAGGTGAACTTTGATTGCTGTCTGCCAACTGATTACAGGTGAGTTGTGTCGCTGCCTTTCTTTTTTTTTTCTGGTACTATTTTGCGGAGATCGTTGCTCTTGGTCTAAGATAAACCGTCTATTGTATAATACCAATTAGCAGTCATAATTTATTTGTCCGACAAGGACACATTACAACTACAGATGTATTAAGTGGTTCAAGGGGGTCTGCTGTTGTTGGTTACTATGGTATGCGACAGAAGAAGACTTTGGGTGTAACATAATCTTCAGTGTTATGTGTCAGGAATCTTTTGTTGCTTTACCATCATTTGCAGATGTCTACTGAAGGGCGGTCAGCGCGGAGTGGTGGGCGTGGGGGAACGGGGAGCGTTGTGCCCCAACCCTACCCCGCCCAGTTCTACCCGATGGTTGGGTACCAGGGCCCCCCACAGCCATGGTTCCCCGCTCACTCCTCCTCGGGAGCCCCAACCCCGTGGGCCTGGAGCCCTCCCATGGGCTACCCGGCGCCCACCCCAGCCTGGTCCACCCAACAGACCGCTTCCACCATGACCACCAGCAGCAGCACGGCAGCCGCGCCCTCCGACGAGTACACTGTAGACACCCTAAGACGGATATATAACGACGACGACGGACGGGTGGAGATCCAGAGAGTAAAGGTACAACGCCGCCACCAAGAAGCAGGATCCATCCCCTTCCCTGCGGGCCAAGAAGTCATGAGGGTCGTTCCTACGGGCCCAGAATCTATGAGCGTCGTCCCCGTGGGCAGCTTCCCTCTCAACGAGCGACGACCTCCGCCAAGAAAAAACAAACGGAAACAACAGATGCAGGTTATGCCTTCAACGCCCGGGCAGACGGGGCCCTACCCGTGGTATCCGTACATGCCGTGCGTGCCGTATCCGTACCCATACCCATATTATTTCGGAGGGTGTATGTGGCCGTCGGGTGCACCTGCTGCCTCGACGGCTTCTTGGAGTGGACACGACGAGAGTGAGAGAACATCGTCCCGGCAAGACTCTATACCAGCCACGCTGGACTCACAGCGTCTCGAGTCCCGTGCCTCTCATCCCTCCCGGGACTCTATCTCGCCCGTGTCACAGCGATCACCCTCCCCAACTGCCGCTTCTCATCTAACAGATATCCACAGCATCGCGCCCTCAGACAGTGTGTCGGTGCGCGGTCATAAGAGAGAATCATCCTTAGAGCGAGCTCTCAGAGGGCCCACTCCCCCTCCCCGCACGAAAAGTCGAGCGTCGTCGGAATTCAAATCAAGTGACGTCGGGAAGACGCAGGAGTGGATATTGGAGATGCATCGTGCACTGGGCACCACAGCTGACGGGGCCTCTGACGTCACAGACAAGTCGTCCTTCACGACTGCTCCTTCAGATGTCGTTGTATACAAAAAGATTCCCCCCAAAAGAAAGCGCCGGAAGGTCAAGATTGATAGTTTAAGTGATAGAGATTATTTAGGTGACCAAAAAGATTTGGACAATATTAGTGACAGACACAGTGTTGCGTCCGACATGACATTTGATGAATCCTCAAGACTGAGTTCTGAACTAACTTACGCTTTTAGGAAATTGGAGAAATCAGTTGATGTTTTCAAGACAAAAATCTCTGTGGATTCTACGCCAGTGCACAGTTCTGCCCCTTCTCCATCTATAGACATTATTCATTCCAGTGGTGAATTGACACCAACTGAAGGTATCATTACTGAGCCTCCCCCTTCTGACATCAGCATTGCCCTAGATAAAACCAGTAAAAAGATAACTGAGAGCCAAGATCAACATGAAGCCTCAGCGAAATCTTCTGAATGTGCACTTTCGCCAGGATCTGTCTGGTCTCTTCCCTCGTTGGAATCTGCTAAAACAGAACCAACAGTGGACGTCTCTGTTCCTCGGGTGGTAATAGAATCCCGAGACGTCGAACCTTCTCACTTTCGGCTTGACCCAGCTCCTGAACCTCAGCAGCAGCCTACAGTTCCACAACCTACTGCTCTCAGTCCTACACCAGAAACAGGTCCTCTTCCTCCAACATCTGACATTCCCGTGCTTCAGACCCCAGCAGAACAAAATATCACCCCAGCCACAGCTGCTATTGGTTCTCAGGAAGTGAGCATCGCAGTAAACTCGCAGTCAGTAACAACATCAGCAGATGTGACAACAATGACTGTACCACCTGCAGACGACACCTCTCCACCTGCACCACCAACAGAAGTTACACAGCCTGAGACGACATCAGAAACAATCACTTCTCAGGCTGTGCTAGCTCCATCACCTAATCAGCCTGTAACAATTTCAGCACCATCGGCCAGTCAGCCTGTACCTGAGTCATCTTCAGCTAGTCAACCCATAGAATTAACAGAAACACCGTCAGGAGCTTCAGCAGGAGCAGGTGTTACTGAGAGTACAATAGTGAGCGAAGGCGGGCGAGATTCCAGGGCCAGCAGCGGCACCTTCTTCTCGCTACGACCCTCCGACGACCCCGTGATGGTTGACACCGACTCTACTGACATCCTATTGCCCACCACCGACGCAACCACTGCTGACGAGGTACGTCCCCACCCTCCCCCCCCCCTTTATCCCCATTTATAAAAAAAAATTCCTGCCTGATTCTTCTTTAGGTCTATTGTTTTAAATTATCCACAAGACTAAAATGAAAGCTTGAATTCACAATTTGTGATTCTAAATTTCGTTATAAGATCAATGTTCTGACTTTCCTTTTTACGTTCTTAAGTGCCGTATATTGTATCCTTCCTTTACTCTTGCTTCATACACAAAGTTTTTACCAGATCAATCTAGGCGGCATCCTCAGGTAGGGCGACCACCTCCAAGTGTTGTCGGCCTGTCTCTACCACTACCCTCTTGGATCACAGCTTTTAATTCTATTCACTCCTCCCAGTCTCTGCCTTCCCCTAACACTCCTACCCTCAGTTTTGCTCATTGGTATCTATCCTTTTACCTTCCCACCTGATCACACAGCCAAAGTACCTAATTTTCCTATTAAATAAATTTCCAGTACTTCCCTGAGGTCTGGCATTACTTCTTTATTTGTTATCCTATCTGTACAATTCCTTCCTTAACTTTCTCATATAACACCACATTTGCGAGGCTTCTGACCCACACAACAATACTGAACACACATTTCATTACAGAAACAGAGTTTTCAAACTGACACTATTGTGCCTTTACAACACAAGATTTTTATTTTATTTTTTATTTATCTTTGTATTATTGTTTTAAATTTTCTCACATAATTATTTTCGTAGCTTATGTTACTTCCCTGATAACTAGTCAGGGTCATACTCAACACCTGTAATATATCATCTGCTCAACACCTGTAATATATCATCTGCTCAACACCTGTAATATATCATCTGCTCAACACCTGTAATATATCATCTGCTCAACACCTGTAATATATCATCTGCTCAACACCTGTAATATATCATCTGCTCAACACCTGTAATATATCATCTGCTCAACACCTGTGATATATCATCTGCTCAACACCTGTGATATATCATCTGCTCAACACCTGTAATACATCATCTGCTCACCGGTTTGCTGGAGGTCTGCTGATATATTTTTTTTTATGCTTGTGTATTTTTACAATCACATTCATTTGTGTTTAAATTGCATTAAAGTCTTTCAATTTGTTGTTCTTAAAACACAAAGGTATTACCTTCTCACGCCAAGTGAAAAAAAACATTCTTGAATAACGAATGGAAAAAATAACGAACGATAACCAGTTGTCTAACATGTTCCTGAGAGGTAGCCAGGATTAACAGGATTTGTATTAAGTAATTTAATCCTGTCTAAATTAGCTCTTCTTCAAGAACAATTACCTCTGTACAGTAAATTAGTTATTATGGATAATTACCGAACCAATTTTTCCCTACAACACACAATTTTAAATTCATTCTCTAATAGTTGTGAAAACACTGTACTCTTGACTCACCAGACAGAGTAACGTCCTCGGGGAACACCAGTCGACTCACCTCACAGTCTACCCCCTCAACAGATTACAGATTGCCCCGGAGGGGGCTAGTTTATTGGGCACCCCCTTACATCCTGTGCAAGGTGAAGCGCAGAAGCGTTTACAGCGCCCATCTGGGAAGCATGCGGAGTTCATGCTTGCCTTTATGACTCATGCATTAAGGGCGTAAAAGGCCTGAAGGGTCATGGGTTTTGTCAGCAAGTTACATAAAGTGACAGAATGATGAGTGTGTGGGGGAAAATTCCCGGTACAATTTATCTGTTTATGGCAAAATGTGGCAGGTCACTAATAATGTCAAGTGCCAGGCCTGTCACTAGGAGGAGGGATATCTATCAGGAAGGGAAGAGGTGCCACCCCTGTAGGGGGAGGTCATAGGGCAGATGAGGATGTGGTGAAAGAGGGTGTGAGAGTCTGTTGACCACAAAGTTTACAAACAGTGCGGCCAGGCTCAGGGTTGCCAATGTACTAGGCGTGGCGAAGTACAGTGGGGGTGGAGGTGATATGGTGTGGTGGGGCAGGTACAGTAGGGGTGGAGGGAGGCACATAGGCATTGACAACAATGAGGGACACACCTTTTAGTGTTATTGTGATGGTGTGTTCGTCGACATGTAGGTGGGGTACAGGTAGCCGGGGGTGGTGTCCTCAGGTCCAGGCAGCCCTGGTGGAGACAGCACAGACACGGGCGCGGCTTGCGGTGGGTGGTGGACAGGTTGAGGCACCAAGTGTTGTGAGGATGGGGCAGGACTTCGCTCGGGGGCAGCAGGACACACCAGGGCAGGCCCGGTAGGCACTACACCAGTAGTGAAGGCCGCCGGCGTTGGAGTAGGCCGTGAGCAGGGGGGGCCCGACAAGCTCATGTAAATGTCTAGCTGATTACATTTTGACGTAACTAATTATTCTCTCTTTCTCTCGGTAAATAATAAAATTAATTTCTCTAAATGACAATGTCTCTCTTTAGCGCGTGTATGTCACTTTCAAGAACTAACTTTCGGGTATTTCTCCAAGGGTGAGGAGCATACGGACTCCACTACAGCGGTGAGTCCTGGGCCAGACGAAGGGTACCAGTGGGTGCTGCAGCAGCCTGGGGAGACACCCGACCTTTTCACCAGCCCCGCAGGGGAGGACGAGCGACGTAACGCCTGGCGCGCCGAAGTGAGGTGTGTATACATACCGTTAACAGCAGTTATTAGGGACATCGCGAATGACGTGTTCATCAAGGGTTCTAATTAGTTAACTGAAGCCAGAACCCCCCAAAAAAATAATTACCATAGTGTTCAATAAAGAATATTAATGTAGGGAATATGTAGAAGGTTTAAATACCTTGTTATTGTGTTCTAAATAATGCTAAATTTATTATCACACCAATGGCTGCCGTCCAAAACTTACCCCGAAAGACACGGTGATGGAAAACATAATATTCCTATGCTTAGCTTTTTAATCGGGATAGACTTCAGTTAAACCTGCATAAGATACTCTTCAAGTGTTTTCAGTTACCCAGTCATGACTAAAGTATGGAATCCTTGACGAGAGCACAAGGGAAACACCCACGACGCAGCCGGTAGAGCTCCGTTACTGTAGTAACACTCTGTAAGGGGGGAGGGGGATGGTTAGGCAACTTGGGGACACATGTGATTACTCTACTGTGGGTATGACCTAACAGAGCCTTAATTCTTCAAGTGATACATTTACTGCCAGCCTGGATTGCTTTGTTGCAACCAGGCTTCATCACAAGAACTTCTTTCCACGGCCATAACAACAAATGGTACTCTTGGGTTACCACACATAGTCTCGCGTCACTGACAGTCACTGTGGACGGTTGTCGCGGTAAGGAGAACTGGTAAGCGTGACTTGAATTAACCATTAGGTGCAATAGACCAGCCTGGATTGCTTTTGTCGCATCCAGGCTTGCACACGTGATATTTCCACGGGGATAACAACCTAGGTTAACACACTTAGTCTCGTGTCGACGACGGTTCACAGGACGGAGTGGCGGTGGAGGACTCCGTGTGGTGTGGTGTCCCGCCCCCTTTCAGGAGGGAGAGGATGGAGACGACGTCTTAACTAACCCATGGCTCAGGGGGTACTACTTAAAATTAGGATTTTGGGTGTGAAACGATGAACAGTACAACACTGTTTCACTGCCCACCCCCCTAAAGGCTGGCTAACATACACTAATTGAAAAATACATGTCCCAGTTATGCCTCGCCGGGCGTCTTATCTCTAGTAAAACAAACTTTGGCGGTGGTTGCGTGGGTAAGCCTAACTCAACCCATGACAGCTAGGTTAGGTTATGGGTGGCGGTAGAGTCACAGAGTTTTGTTCAGGGGGAAGTTGCCAAGTATTGCTTCTGTATTACAAGGATAGATGAAGGCGGAAAGGACCCAATATGAGTTAAGAGCATTGTGAGAAGTCAGGGCTGATAATAAGCTTCAATACTTTTGTGATCCTGACAATACCTCGGCTGCAGTGTTAATGCCACCAATGGAAGGTTTCAATATTTTATATGTTCTCCTTTCCTCCCTTACTTTATATATATATATATATATATATATATATATATATATATATATATATATATATATATATATATATATATATATATATATATATATATATATGTATGCTGATCAACCACCAGGACAATGAAGAAAGACAGGCGAACGTCCTCTCCCAAGGTCGCTTTCGTTGTAATTCCACCATCTTCAGCGGTTGATGCTTACTAGTCTGTACTCACCCCTGAAGATGTGAATTACACGAAAGCGCTTGGGAACTTCGTGTTTTCTTCTTTCCTGGTGGTTATCAGCATATACCTAGATCACGCGCACCTACAGTGATTTACTTGCATATATATATATATATATATATATATATATATATATATATAGTATATATATATATATATATATATATATATATATTATATATATATTATATATATATATATATATATATATAAGGATCAACACCTGATATTTATATCTGGATAAAACTTTGTAAAACTTGATTTAGATTGTGATAATTGTTGTCAAGAAAATGTACCATTTTTAATTTTTAATAAATAGTTTCTGCTGTAAAGATGCACTGTGCTCTAGTGTGTTATTACGTAAATGCAGTAAACTTGCAACCGTTCTACTTTGCCATGGTCAGTTTTATTTCTAGAGAAGTTTTATTTGGGTGTATGTACATGTTGGTCATAGATGGAATATGACTGTTTACTTGGATTTATCACAAATATATGCACATATTGTAAATATCTTCAAGTGACGTCATTTTCCATAATAATATGAGTTTCTTAAATGTATGTGTCGAACGCAGTCTATGGCGGGCGCGCCTGGTGGTGTCGCTGTGTCGGGGTAGAGGACTGGACCGCCAGGATTGGGCCACTTTCCACCTGCTGGTTCACCACCCGCTCACACTGGACCTGAAGCTGTCGCTGCTGCACGCCCCGCGCCTCTGTGCCGCCAACACGTCGACGGGGGCGGCGCTGGTGAGGGTGGCGCTCATACACCTGGCACAGTATGGCGAGACCCTCCTTCAGCCTGAAGGATCCAGGCAACACGGCTGGCGATCCATCAAGGTCGACCCCAATCAACCCTGGGCACCCGTCAAGGTCAGTTAGTCAACTGTTAGTAACTCGTCACCTGTTAATAACTCTATATATATCTCCTCATAAACACAGCGTCAACAGTGCCCCACCACTCAGTAGTGTCAACTACTACTACCACTACTTTGCTGTCACACGCAATCAAGTATGACGATCATCCAGCTAGGATACAATGAAAGGAGTCATTAAGGATGTCACCTTCATTGGTGAGCTCTGAGGTGACTCGAGAAGCCGATACGGGATCGGCACATGAACGTTCACACGCTTTCACTAGATATTTTTTATAATAATAAATAATAACAAAGATTCTTATTTCACAATTCTTAACTCGCCATTATCTTGAACATCTGCCTCAGAAGGATTTAAATTAATTTGTCCAAGTACTAACTTTATCGAGGTCGGTCGAGTGGTGAATGTTGTTATCACACGGAGGGGGTTATTATACTTCAAGGAGTAATACACTAAACCTGCCATTATTTTTTATGAATAAGATTTGTAAGCAAACCTATAATAATAAAATGTGTGTGTGTGTGTGTGTGTGTAATAATAATAATGATAATAATAATAATAATAATTGACGGTTTATTGAAAAAGTTCTGCAGCCCGAAGGCTGAAAATATACATTGGACATAAGTGACTTATTACATACATTGGTGGTTTAACAAAAGCCTTCATTAGAGAAAGGTAAAGGAACATACAGTGAACATACAGATTAATGTAGGTGTTGAACAGCAAACACGTAGTGTGTGTGTGTGTGTGTGTGTGTGTGTGATATCTTCAAGACCTGAAACTTTGTAAGCATACTAAGGAGTTACTGAGCGTGTGCACTTCAGTGTTACTTTTTATAGATTTGGCTTAAAAAAATAAATAAATAGATAAATAAATTTGGGGAAGAGTGGCTGGAGCCTTGCTTAAATGTGATAGTGTAAGTGATGTAGTACTGGTGAGTGTGTACATAATAGTGTAGTTGATGTAGTGTGATGATGTTGTAGATAATGTAATGTACATGATTGTGTAGTTGATGTAGAGTAGATGGTAGTGTAGTTGACAGTGTAGTCATGGACATAGGCTATGAGCTGTCACTCAAAATAAAGCCCAGTTTCTCAGTTAGTTTGTAACAATAATTGTTATATAAGTAAACTATGGTCTAATGATACTTGTGGTTATACATAGCTCAAATTTCATCATAAGATCATAAGAAAGGAGGAAACTGCAGCGGGCATTTTGGCCCATACTTGACAGCCCCGTTTACACCCAACCCCTATGAAGATACTCCAATTTATCTCATCAAAATCTAATCATTGTTACTAAGCCTTGTTCTATCGAGTTTCACTATATGTGTGTTTACTTCGTGCAGGGTGCTGTGGAGATCCTACGGTCCCTTGGGTACTGTGAGCGTGAAGACGGTGGTGTCCTGAGGTATCCCCGCCGCTCTAACACTGAGGTGTCGGTGCTGGCCCGCCTTACACTTGACATGTTAGTGCTTGCCGAGGAGCTGCGCCTCTACCTCACCGGCACCCACCAGTACCCCAGCAACATCTCGGAACTGTTCTTCTCATCAGTATCCTCGGCCGTGCCTACTGAATTGCCACAGAGGCCTCCTTCGTCAGCGGGAAGTTTTGTGTCCGCACACTCTGAGGCGTCCCTTGACCTCAGACGTGCCAGTCAAGCGTCGTCCGTCACCGATGATGACACAGAGACTTTGCAGGCGTCTGTCAGGCAGACAAAGACTCTCACGAAGAAGACTCGTCGAGGCTCAACATCAGAGGAAGAAGTGACCTTAAGAGATGATATTATAAACAATGTTATGATCAAGACAGAAGAACCAGAGATCACGCCACACACCCACGAGCAGCCCAAAGAAGAAGCCGTTCTCTCCCTGACTTCTGGCACGCTGCCTGTCAATACAGAGACTGGTCATCTGGGTTCCACAGTGTCACTTCCCGCGCCTGCTGGTGATAGACTATCTGTCAGCACTATCAACACTAACATGTCTAGTTTACCGGACCTCCAGTCTATCAGCCCGAGCTCCATCTCTCAGAAGAGCCCCCGATACAGCGGGTCTGCCACGTCAGGTAGCAACGAGACCGTCACACCTGTTGCTACCCCAGCACCTGTTACTCCAGCTTCTACTACCCCGGCACCTACGACCCCAGCACCTACTACCCCGGCACCTACTACCCTAATCCCTACTACCACGGCACCTACTACCCAAAAACCTACTACCTCACCTGCCCCCGAGGCCACGGATAACCCAGAGGAACACGTATACGAGGAAATCGACTTGATTCGCGCACAGGTTCAGGCGCTGAGAGCTTCCAGTGTACCCGTGGAGTCCCCGCCTCCTCCACTTCCCCCAAAGAAGAAAATTAGCTCGGGCGGCGAGGATGATTCTGGGTTAAGTCTGACGTACCCTCAAGTGGAGTGGTCATCCGCCTCCATGCCAGGCTCGCTACGTGGTGGGTCAACAGGAGCAAAAAGAAAGAAACGTCGTGCACCAATGCCTCCAGAGTTTATGCCTTCTGACTGGAAACACTATCAGAACGGATCTCAGGGGAATATTGAGCAGACAATCGAAATACGAGAGTCCAAAGAGGACGGGAAGAAAAAGGCTGAATACAGAAAATCCTTAAATCCATTCTACGAAGACATAGATTCTATAAAAGAAAAGGTGAAGGAACTGAATGAGAATTCTGATGTGAAAACTGAGATCCAGTCAGTCATCAAAGACTCAGATGGTAATCCATTCGTTACAGATGGTACATTAGTGGCCGGCTATGTTGGGAGGAATCCGTTTTATGAGGACGTTGAGCTGTTGAAGGATAAGAAAGAATGTAATGAAGAGAGCGAGCCTAGTCGTTCTCTTCCATCTCCCAAATTGGACGGGTCAGTGTGCGCAATGGGTTCCCTCTCAGAGCTGCAGGACGAGTCATTTGTAGTCAGACCAAAGCGTCGAGCTCCTAAGCCACCTCCCACTCCACAACCAAGCACACACCCGTCAACACCAGAGCCTCCCACCCATCCAACACCTCCAAACCCAACCAAACCAGACCCACCAAAGCGCCCACCTACACCTAAGATACTCAAAAAGGTGTCCTCCACGTCACCTGCATCTTTGCCTAAAAGTGAATATCTGCCAACAGAACAGGATAACTTAAAGCAAGAAGTCGTCGCTGATGGTGGTGACCAGCATAAACACGGGAATATAAGTGTTCAGACGCCAACTACTTCGATTACAGATAAATTAACTGAAATTAACGACACCGTGACACCAATAACCGGTGAAAAAGATATGTTTATTGACCCAAAGAAGAATGAAGTAGAAAGTCATCTAGATACAGAAGAGACAAACAAAAGAGTCCCTACAGACGCTGGGAAAATTGAAAAAGAAATAAACACTGAGTCTTCCAAGACATCTTCGCCTAAACAAAGCGACTCTTGCGCTATTCCTGTTTCCAAACAAGATCAGCAAGTCAGCAAGACTGAGGAAGCGAAACAAGTAACACCTAAAGTCACCAGAGCAGCCCACCAACGAGTCCAACATCCGAAAACACCACCGCCACCACCACCCAAGGCTGAATCTGTCCGTGAAGCTAAAGAAACCACAGCAGAGACAGATGGGCCGCCACCACCAGTGCCCCCACCCAAGGCGCCTCTGTCACTCTTGGATGACATCCCTTACATGGACGCTAATGAAATTAAATACGCAAAGGCCAAACAGTGTGCACAATCTTCTCAGCAACACGGGAAATCCGAAGTAGCTACCATACCTCCCCTGTCCCCAACGATTATTAGACAGTCAACCCTACTGCTCAGAGGAACGCGTAATGTTCCCTTCATAGATGATTCCGATCTACCTCCTGATTGTCCTCCTCCTCCACCCCCTGGTCCCCCACCAGAGTCCCCACCAGAAACTCCTCACACCTCCCCACCTGAGACTCCTCATACTTCCCCTCCTGACACTCCCCGCGCCTCCCCACAGCCCCAAATCATGACAGGCGCTCCTCTTGCCTCTACTTCCCCATCCGACATGAAATCTACTCAAGATGTTGACACAAGTAAAATTGAAAGTGCTGAAGATGACAAAGACAAAGCGCCACCGATACCACCGAAAACGTCACAACTTGCCACCACAATGTCAACAACAGAACCTACTCAGTTAATATCATCAGTGGCTTCATCGACCACACATTCACCGACATCAACAGATGTACAACCACCCATCTCTCCAGAAACCTCACAGTCGCCGCCATCATTGCCACCCAAGCCATCACTGCAGGCAGTAACACCAGCACCGTCAGAAACCTCAGTATCGGACACTCATGAACAAGTTTCAGGAAAACATTCAGTTCAGAGCTCGGTGTCAGACGAGAGATATGAAATCCCGGATACATCCATCGCCCCTCCCCCAAGACCTCCTCCTCCCAAACACACACCCACAACGACGCAGGTCAAGGACAAGACTCCTGAGCCTTATACCGCACCTTCAGAGGCTGACAGATACGAGGTTCCTGAAGTTCCCGGGGAAGAAGTTAAAACCTCAAAGACAACTGAAGTTGAAGAAAGATACGAGATCCCGGAGGTGGTGAAGGAGACGTCTGTGGCGTTTGGGTCTAATGGCGGGGTAAGTATTAGAGTTGAGTGTGCAATATAACATTAGTTGTTTTGCTTCTAAGTACAGATTGAAGTCACCCTTCTTGATCATCAATTGAAAGTGTTTGTGAGTTTTGGATTTGCTTCTGTGTGTTAGTTCCTTGAAGGTCGAAGAGATTTCGACCCCATTTTTTTATTTTTTTTTTGTCTTGGTACACAGTTCCTCATTCTCCAGACTTATTTCAAGACAAATCTTCGTATTTGTTTCATAAATTTGGAGAAAATTGTGGTTTTATCACCAAGAACTTCCAACATTTAGTCTCCATTTATAACTGTGTTCAGCTATGTTTTGCTGTTTCATTATTTTCTGCCACTTAGTACACTTTTTTTTATTTTTTATAAATAATAATCACCTCAGCCCCTGGAGAGACGCGGTCCAATCTAACTCCCAAATATAATATAATCGATAGTTCTTGGCAGGGCAGTGTAATCTAGTTGTGGAAGTTACTGTATGGTGAGGCATATTTTTTCTTTACTTTGGAGGATGCTAGACACTGCTATCCCTGGTGAGTCAGCGATCATCTCACCTCACTGATATGAATATTAGTTCCTCATAAGATAGAGTCCACCCCGGCTCTCAAGCGTAACTTTCTCAGGTGACGTATCCTCCATCCTAGCACTTAGACAGCAAAGATAACGAAGAATTGATTATCGCTGCTTTAGTGACTAGTGACGAGTGGGTGACAAACCCAAGCCGAAAACACAGTGGGGTGAACCAGCCGGAGGCGATGGGGAGTCAGAAGGGAGAGGGCGTAGGTCGGGGGAGGTAGTGGGTCGAGGGCAGCAATATGGTTGAAGCTAAGGCAGGTGGAGGCGAGAAAACTTCTCTCAGCCAGGGTCACCATAGCACTCTGGTGCGATTGTTAATTTCTGATAGCCGGGATTTATCCTAGAATATTAACTTTGACTGTCAGGTCCCGATGAGGCAGGATCTTTCCCTAATTTTAGGTCTGAACTGCTAATTCATGTTGGAAAATTTAATGTTTTGGTAGAGAACCATAAATGAATAAAACAAACTGAGAGTAAATAACAAGTAGCTCTCAGCACCATCACCAGGATTACAATGTGAATATTAAATTTTTGGCCAAACTTATTTTTTTTTTTCACACAGAATTAGAAAACGATATTTTGGCAAAACTAAAACAGACCACATCTGCCTTGCTAAATCGTGGCTGCCGCTCCGGTCCTCCATAATGACTAGATAACCTAGATTCAACTCCACCACCGACATAAGTGTGTTATCACACCAGTTTGTATCAAAATTCACTTCTCAACCAGATTTACAAAAAAAGTCTGGGGTAAAATAAGACAACCCGGCGATACAGTAGTCACGTGACGAAACAACAAATAACAGGAAGCAGGTCAGTGTGTCATAACAGAATACAGATTCGCTCATCTACTGCATCAGGATACAGCCGGCACAGTACCGTCATCAACACTCGGTATTTTCAAGTTTGGTGTTGTGCTTTTATCAACAGCGTCACCCCTCTGGTGGCTGGGGCCACAGAGGTGAGGCTGGCCATTCAGAGTTCTGACCGACATAACGGAGTCCACCAACGGTCCACTGAGGCTATTATGTAGTCAATACTGGCTCACTGGCACTTTCTATCACCTGTGTAAAACAACGACCCATTTTAACCACGATGGTAGTGGATGGAGGCTAGAAACAATCACATCTCATAAGACTTTCTGATATTAACTCCCAACATGACTACTTTTATGTATATATGCCTAAGTCATCACCACTGTACCGGCAAACTATAACATGACCTACACTGTGCAGCCAACACTTATTACAAGCTCAGTCTGCACCACAAGCTGTGTACGCCATACACTCACAATAACAAACACTAATATATTCCGTTACTATCACTGCAATAATGCAATCTCATACTGCAACTCATATTGTGTCGCAAGGTTGAAGCTCAATCGCCATGTCGAATTAAGTCACACAACCATTATGTCACACTAGGTCACACAACCATTATGACACACTAGGTCACACAACCATTATGTCACACTAGGTCACACAACCATTATGTCACACTAGGTCACACAACCATTATGTCACACTAGGTCACACAACCATTATGTCACACTAGGTCACACAACCATTATGACACACTAGGTCACACAACCATTATGTCACACTAGGTCACACAACCATTATGTCACACTAGGTCACACAACCATTATGACACACTAGGTCACACAACCATTATGTCACACTAGGTCACACAACCATTATGTCACACTAGGTCACACAACCATTATGACACACTAGGTCACACAACCATTATGACACACTAGGTCACACAACCATTATGACACACTAGGTCACAGAACCATTATGTCACACTAGGTCACACAACCATTATGACACACTAGCTCACACAACCATTATGACACACTAGGTCACACAACCATTATGTCACACTAGGTCACACAACCATTATGTCACACTAGGTCACACAACCATTATGTCACACTAGGTCACACAACCATTATGACACACTAGGTCACACAACCATTATGACACACTAGGTCACACAACCATTATGACACACTAGGTCACACAACCATTATGTCACACTAGGTCACACAAACCATTATGACACACTAGGTCACACAACCATTATGACACACTAGGTCACACAACCATTATGACACACTAGGTCACACAACCATTATGACACACTAGGTCACACAACAATGCAGTCTATGCTGGAGCCGCCTCGCTTCTCATTCAACGCTCCTGCATGATGTTTTTCTTTCTCCACAGACATCAGTGTCGGCCAAACCCTCTTGCACCCTTCTCTGAGTCTCCCATACAGCGTAAGTTCCTGCTTGCCCCCCCCCCCTCCTCCCTCTTCCTCCCTCCATTCGGTATTAACTCTTTTGCATTCCCATTATCTATTTTTTTTTTACTTTCACCAACTATAAGTTCATTTATTTCCTCCGCCTCTTGAATTGTTTGCAAGTTTTTGTTGCCTGTGTTTGCTTCGTTTGCATTTGTTGCCCCGTGTTTTGCGTGCTTATTTATCTTATAGCCTATCTCACTTTACACACACACACACACACCACACACACACACACACACACACACACACACACACACACACACCGTTTTTCGAGTACTCTCTCCTTTAGTTATATTACTTGGCATGTTTGTTTTGTTTCGTTTTCCAATATGTTTCTCAACTCTGGCCACTAAATATGAAACATTTTGTTTTAAGTTTCTCATCTGTTTCTCAACATATTTTGCTCTTACTATCATCGTTTATATTCTGTGTCATTTTTGCTCTTGCTGGTGTGGTTGAGAATGTTTACATTAGCTACCAAACAGGGAGGTACTACTGCCTGGGAAGACACTGTGTTGTCTATGGTAGACCCTGCTGCCATATGTGACCAAGTCCCAGGTTGCTGATCTGACTTTCTGCCTCATTTACACACAATTGTAGGGTCTCAATTGTTTCTCTTACTATTGACAACACAACATACATATATTGTTTCTCACTATTGACCTCTATTATTATTATTATTATTATATTATTATTATCATTATTATTATTATTATTATTATTATTATTATTATTATTACACTTTTGCCCCCCAGGCCACGGTGAGGGTCAGTGACCTGTGCCCAGGTCGGCTAATCCCGTATAAAAAAAATCCATTTCGTTCTCTCCGAATTTTTTACATACTTTGTACTGTACGTGGTCGGTGTATTTGAGTCACCCGGTGTTGAGAAGTGACATGTTCCCTTTCATCCTAGGTCATGGAAAAAATATTTGTAAGTGTTCAACCTCCAGCGATGTTAACATATGACGGCGAGGAAGGCGGCAACACACACACACACACACACACACACACACACACATATATATATATATATATATATATATATATATATATATATATATATATATATATATATATATATATATATATATATATATATATATATATATTTCATGTAGATCCACAATGAAAACGTGGATAAGATAAATCTTGATAAAATCACACGGGGAAATGGAAACAACGGAGCACCTTAGCTTTCGTCTTTATTCAAGACATCTTCAGAGGCAACTGGACTACATGGACAGAGAGAGGCTTAAATATACAGGGTGACCTTAAAAACATGAGGTCAGGTACAGTTCTTTTGGTCGGCCAGATTTTCCCATCATCATTCAAGACTGCCCTGCAAGCTTAATGACCAGGGAAATACTAAATCAGACACTATGTTTTATTTATGTACCTTCTAACTATCATTATATGTATTTATATGTGTACAATAACATATCTACCTTCTTCTGTGCATTTCATAATACAGTAAAATGCTTGATCTGTGTGTCCGATATGGCCTTGTAGTGTTTGTAGGTTAACTGAAGGACAGGTGACAGCTACTTGCATGTTGTCTGATATATATTAGATTTGTTTTGTAGCCTTCTAGTTTAGATTAACACTTTATTTTGAATAATCACATTACTGTGATTGCCACTTCTTTGGTTATCAGTTAATGTTCATAATGTGATGAGCACATAGTGCTACGCGGTCCTCGGTGTGTATATTTAGTATTAATTGACATACTTGCTCATTTAATATTTATGTAAAGCGGATGAGGTTAATCAGCAGAGCTTCTACATCCGACAACTGTACACAATGTATAGTACATAGATTTATTTACTGATAACTGTAATCTAATTTTCTATCTATCGTCATATTTACAAACACGTTTACGCAATTGTTAATTTGTTTACCCGACAGCCGCTGGCAATGGTAATAGGCAGAACCAATTGGACAAGGCAGAGGAACATAGAGGCAGTATTTGGACCACCTAAGCCACCCCGTCGACGCAGGAGTCACCCACCACCTCCACCAAGACCACCCAAAAATGTGGCCCTGATAGAGGGAACTCGGCCACCCTTTAAGACAGGAGCAGCAGCAAGGCCCCCCTCTTCCACCTCCTCCTTCAGCACCACATCAGGGACTACGAGTTCCTCCTTGACGACGCCACCAAAACCTGTAGAGTGTAAACAAAAAAGTGTCAAGGCACGGCGGTCGTGGCCATTCCTCTTTTGTGATTGTATGTACGCCAACTGTCGCACATACGACGATGCAGAAAAAAAATGAAACAAAATTATTATTTGTTGTACTATTTGGTAAGGTACTAATTTGTGTTGGACAAAATCTGGTTCTGGTTTCTGTATTTTTGACCCAGGAAAGAGTTTCTTGCCGCGATTCCTTGCTGGTTATCGTTTGCATTATATATTGTCGCTGTCTGTAAACGGGATTTGTGGTAATGGATATACTAGATTTGAAATTAAAAACTTTTACGAATTACCATTTTACAGTCAAAGAATATTTTTATTTGTGACTCTGGTATACGTTAAAACCACCTCATTTTAATTGTGAATGCTTTTTGTCATATGTATCATTTTTGTAATATATAATTATATATATTTATTATTCCTTACTATTTATTGTGAGACAATTGACATTGCAGACAAGAGAGTCTAGATCAACACAATTCATGCCAGTGTTCCTTCTGTTCAGCGTGGTACATTACCGAAACATCCAAAGGAAATACATTTCCAGTATTTTTTAAAAGAGGTATTTTTATTGAAAACAAATCATTGCTAGTAGTTTATCCAAACTGTTATTGCACGGTAACGACGCTTACAAAAGATCCAGTTAGATATTTGCTTTAAATTGTCCCCCACTAAACGCTTTCACCCGCTGTATTATACTGCAGTAGTGTCATTGTGAAGTCTGTGATTCTTAAAGGATAATCCTCGTCCAGGTCGGTTTATATAGGTTGGGTTGGTGCGAGTGTTGAGTCACAGAAGACATCGAGTGTGTGAGTAACAAACAGCTGTGACAATTTACTGTATGTGCCACAATCAGGAGTAACGCGTAACTGTTAGGCAGGCTAGGCTGTCTGTTAAATAATCAGAGGCATAACGTTCCAGCTGTGGTAGCTCTTTTGACTGGTTGAAATATATTTGATTTGATATGACAACTCGGTTTTTGATGGTTACAGTGGTCAAATACAGTATGTGTAATTTCTCAAGTTCCAAGTGATATTGAACCCATGTCAAATAAATCCCTCAATCCTTGGCAACTAACTTTCCTTCCAACTTCCTCACAATATTCTTAAATATTTGTTTTTACCAATGGCAGTGACAGTGCCGGATTTAGACCTGTGGAGGCCCATGGGCAGCCTCTTTGTGGAGGCCCCCCTCATTATAACTACCCAAGAGGGTGGGGTGGGGAGTGAAGAGAGCCTAAACATCTGGGAGTTCCGGGGGGCGCTGTAAGCCACCCGGGAAAATTTTGAAATTTGAGCACTTCTTTGGAGAATTCTGAAGCCATATGCAGTTATATTGAGGACATTAGAACACAGCCCTGATGGCATTCGTAATGGAAGTGATAATGAAAAACATATTTTATTATTTTTTTTTATCTCAATTTCGTTATTCCATGTAGTTCATTTTTAAGCAATATATGTTTGTGGAATTATGAATATATTATTGGCAACACAAACAATAGCATTCATTAAAAATATACGGTTCATAGAAAAACCAGGTATTCATGAATTTCAAGGAGTAACTAGCCTAATTTCTATCACTCTTCTTGCTGAACATAGTTTTACGTGATGGAATAGATAAACATGAATTTTACAGAATGAAAATAAAAATAATCCAAATGAATAAACAAATAAATAAAATATTGTTATATGTGGAGGCCCCCAGATTGTAGAGGCCCCTGGACAGCTGCCCACTTTGACCACTCCTGAATCCGGCTCTGGGCAGTGACAAACAGAATCTATTTTTTTTTCTGGTAAGTACGGTGTCAGTGGTTGTCTTAAGGTTTGAGAGGCCCTTCAGGTGTGGCCTTTGGATCCACTTACAACTGTCCACAGTTTGCAATTTCAAATTCTGTCATTACTAAGGAATAATGAAGTCTCGGGTGCAATCTAAGATTGAGAGAAAACGGAGAACTCAGGCGCCCTGAAGCGATGAGAAAACGGACTCCTCAGACAGGGGGACTCAAAGGAAGGCAGAGCTATATGTTTTGGGGCCTATTGAACGTAATATACTTTACTTTTGCTTTTATCCTCTTCGCCACTGATAGGCTCGTTAGCCGCTTGGGCGATCGGTCACGTCTCTGATTACTTTTCTTTTTCATTTATCCTATTCACCAAGAGATCGGCTCTCTCGCCGCCCTGGCGATCGGTCACGTCTCTGTCACGCGCTCTTGGCAAGTACTGGGCATGCACCGGCTCCTGAATGTACCTGAACTACTCCAGTGTTGGTCAAGTCTTGTCTTGAAAGAGCTCACACTCGGTGCCGTCACAACACTCTCTGGTAGATTGTTCCAAGAGTTTACAACTCTCACTCCGAAAAAGTTTGCCCTCACAGTTTTCTGGACTTGCGGCTTCTTCAATCTTGAGCTTTGACCCCTTGTGGGGCGAGCGTCCGCCAGCTCCAAGTAAGGACACTCAACTGAGCAGTGCCCCCTGAGATGCTTATACACCTCAACTAGGTCACCCCTTGCCCGTCTGTAGTATAAGCTAGGCAAGTTCAGGTGCTCCAATCTCTCACGGTAGCTGAAGTGCCGAAGTGCAGGCACCAGTCTGCTGGCCCTCCTTTGAGCATTTTCAACCAACTGACAGTCCCTAGCATATCTCGGGGACCAGACGGGGTGACAGTACTCCAGATGGGGAAGCACTTCACTCTTGAAAATCGTTACAAGGGACGGACCATCTAGTTATCTGAACGACCTTCTTGTAAGACCCAATAATTTATTTGCCTGATTTACCTTTTTCTCACAATGGACCGAGAACCTCAGCTCATTGTCAACATACACACCTTGTATAAGGGCCGTGCCTCTTATAACATTTTTCTTTACTCTAATACTTACAACCATTGGTAGCGTGACGAGAGGAGGCTCGTGGGTAGATGTAATGATAGTATCAAGTAATAGGAAAGAAATAACGGTAGATACTGTAGGTAAATAATAGACACAATATACAAATACAAAATTTATTTAAACATTAATATGGAGGTAGGAGAAAGAATATATATGTACCAACAGACGAAATCTGGTACTATGCCCTCAGGCTCAACATACTCAC
The DNA here is from genome assembly GCA_958450375.1 of Homarus gammarus. Classification (NCBI taxonomy): domain Eukaryota; kingdom Metazoa; phylum Arthropoda; class Malacostraca; order Decapoda; family Nephropidae; genus Homarus; species Homarus gammarus. The sequence continues at coordinate 2,863,528 of CAUDMG010000286.1, forward strand.
ACCACTACTGGGTGGACATACTCAATAACACAAACTCTCACAGTAACTTAGCACCATTAAGACCAGGGGCAACTGCCACTACAACACTCAGTCGTCAGGAGTGATACTCAAGCGCCCGCCATGGGGTCCTGCCACCATGGGGTATTTTCCAACGAACTCTGAAGATCCCAGTGGAATAACCCCACCACACAAATAGCCCTACTGAGTTAGACACTCATCCGCCAATGATGGGGGCTGGTAGTGGTGTGTGACTTGGTGATCCGGGGTCACCTCGCGGGCCAAGCGTTAAGGTCAGACGAGCCAGCTATGGGACCCATAGGTTGTCTGAAGTGTCTGACGGTCGGGTTTCACGAAGGTAACTGATCCTTCTGGACCTCGGTTGGCTATTGAGCGTAATATGAATCATTTGATTTTGGCGTTAACTGACGTGTACGACCGTGGTCGTTACATCAGAAGCAAAATTAAATTGATTACAACGGGTTGGATGGCAACAGGGCCTTACATACAGCGTCTTGCTACGAAATCCGCGGATTATATTCAAAGTTCCCTTTAGACAAAGACGGCCTATCGATGACGTCATCAAGGAAACAGAGAAAACGGGGGACGTTTCCACTGGGGGACTCAGAAGGTTTTGTGGACGTTTGAGCGTAATATGAATCCTTAAGGTTTTTAGGTTAGCCGTCATCACGATCATGACACTAGGTCCTTCTCACATTCAGTCTCAAATAGTGCAGTTTCTTCATCCTGTTGGTGCGCCCTAGGTGCATCCTCTTACACGTCGTGACATTGAATCTCAGCAGCCGTTTCTTCGACCATTCTTAGAGCCCACAGAGGTCCTTCTGCAGCGCTTCACAGTCCGCTTGGTTCTTGATTTCCCGAAATAACTTGGCGTCATCGGCAAACATTTGTATGGAGGAGTGTACAACGTCAGGCATGTCATTTATGAAACAAACAAACAACAGTGGGCCCAACACACTGTCCTGTGGTAACCCGCTTGTAACAGGTACGGATGATGATTTCATGCCATTAATCGCCACACACTGTTTCACGATTCGATTCGTGAAGGCTATTCTATTCAACGCTCTCAAACAGAAAAGACCTTCTCTCAACAAGACTCTCACCACACAGCAACTCCCTAGCACTGCATTGTACATACAATATATATATATATATATATATATATATATATATATATATATATATATATATATATATATATTGATAAAATCACACGGGAAAAGGGAAACAACGGAGCACCTTAGCTTTCGTCTTATTCAAGACATCTTCAGTTGCCTCTGAAGATGTCTTGAATACAGTAAGACGAAAGCTAAGGTGCTCCGTTGTTTCCCTTTTCCCGTGTGATTTTATCAAGATTTATCTTATCCACGTTTTCATTGTGGATCTACATGAAATATATATATATATATATATATATATATATATATATATATATATATATATATATATATATATATATATATATATATATATTTATATATATATATAACGCCATTGTGAGTTAGCCTTCTCACCTCCATCCTTAGTGGTGAGATCTCCTACGTGTAGGTATGTATGTGAGCCTAACAAATAGAAAATAGACAAACACAAAGAGAAATTTGACCACTGGCCACATACAGTACACTACAGGCTGCTGTACTCGTACACACTTTCTTGCCCCCCTCTTTTGATATTCCTGGACCCGCTCCAGCACCAGGTGATGACGTCCACGTGTCATGTATTCCAAATCGTATATAGAGAAAGGAAAACAATAACCAATCATAAGTAGGTGAAGTCGGGGTGAATGTAATTTTAAATGACTCAAGTGGGAATGACACAAAAAAGGTTTAAATTAAGAAGCACTGGTGTAGGGTGAGTGTAGTGTGGTCTGGGCCCAACAGATGGCGGCCACTGACACCAACACACTGTGTCTCAACTCTCATAAACCTCTTTGTTAAACTATATTTACCTGATCAGTTTATTACACATGATAATGAAGAATGGGCCATAAATCAGATTGTATCAACGTGTGTGTTATTATACATAAATCTAAACATTCATTAGTTGTTTAGCAGGGCGGAGTTACTAATGGAAGAAGGCGTTAGTGCACAGAACCGAACAGACTACCATAGAAAGCTGGAGGAGGAGTGAACTGTAAGGTGTTTAGGTGACATAATCCTCATCATGGCGTGAGTACATCATTATTCATTTCTTTACCATCCATATGTTGGTTTTCATATGTTGTAAGTCACATACTGTTGGCTGTTACTTGGCCTCTTGACCTTCAGAAGACTACGGAAGTAAGGACGGCCAGGTCTTACCCAGTGACCCTGGTGTTGACTCCTGAAGTAACAGTGTTGTCTCCTGAAGTAACAGTGTTGTCTCCTGAAGTAACAGTGTTGTCTCCTGAAGTAACAGTGTTGTCTCCTGAAGTAACAGTGTTGTCTCCTGAAGTAACAGTGTTGTCTCCTGAAGTAACATTGTTGTCTCCTGAAGTAACAGTGTTGTCTCCTGAAGTAACAGTGTTGTCTCCTGAAGTAACACTGTTGTCTCCTGAAGTAACAGTGTTGTCTCCTGAAGTAACAGTGTTGTCTCCTGAAGTAACAGTGTTGTCTCCTGAAGTAACAGTGTTGTCTCCTGAAGTAACACTGTTGTCTCCTGAAGTAACAGTGTTGTCTCCTGAAGTAACAGTGTTGTCTCCTGAAGTAACATTGTTGTCTCCTGAAGTAACAGTGTTGTCTCCTGAAGTAACAGTGTTGTCTCCTGAAGTAACAGTGTTGTCTCCTGAAGTAACAGTGTTGTCTCCTGAAGTAACAGTGTTGTCTCCTGAAGTAACAGTGTTGTCTCCTGAAGTAACAGTGTTGTCTCCTGAAGTAACAGTGTTGTCTCCTGAAGTAACACTGTTGTCTCCTGAAGTAACAGTGTTGACTCCTGAAGTAACAGTGTTGTCTCCTGAAGTAACAGTGTTGTCTCCTGAAGTAACAGTGTTGTCTCCTGAAGTAACACTGTTGTCTCCTGAAGTAACACTGTTGTCTCCTGAAGTAACAGTGTTGTCTCCTGAAGTAACACTGTTGTCTCCTGAAGTAACACTGTTGTCTCCTGAAGTAACAGTGTTGTCTCCTGAAGTAACACTGTTGTCTCCTGAAGTAACAGTGTTGTCTCCTGAAGTAACAGTGTTGTCTCCTGAAGTAACATTGTTGTCTCCTGAAGTAACAGTGTTGTCTCCTGAAGTAACAGTGTTGTCTCCTGAAGTAACAGTGTTGTCTCCTGAAGTAAATAGGTGTTTATTTGGTAAAGGTGTAGACAGTGGCCACCACCAGAAGTTGTTTGTTGATTTTCTTTATCTTTCCTAGCCTTGTTGTTTTGATGCTTTTAAGTATAATAAAAGAAACGACAACTTTATATGATGATCTTAGGTATTTTTTAGGAATTTTTTTCATTTACTCCTACACTCATAAATTCCTTGTTAGTGGGCAGGGCATGAAGGACGTGGGAAATTTCTGGTTAAAAACACGGTGAACACTGATGTTATGGCACTAAAATTATGTCTCAAGGTGCGTCTATAACACTAAAATCATTTTCTTACCTTTAATAAGTCCCGCGTGACAATTTTCCTGCTTCTCCATTGATCGTTGTTGACACCCTGTATAAATTCTGTACCATTAATCCTGATCCTTTAAATAAAATTAATGTGCATATTTATTAACTTTACATTATGTTAATACTGGTCTATTGTTCTTTTGTTTAGTTATTAAATGCATTCTCTCTTTATTTCTATATAGAACCAATAAATGATGTAAGTGTGTCATATTTTTACTTTTACAGGATCTTTTAGACTGATTCCATTCTCTTCTAATTGTTTTGAATACCATTAACCCTCGAAACAATCCTCTATTAACTGCGTCTCCTCACATCCCCACTGTGATGAAGTGTGTAGGTTGTGATTATGCTTATGGTGATTTATCAAACATAGTTCTTGATGACTCTCGCTTGGTATCTTTCGTTTGTGACTATGGGTTAATTAAGAGCACTTGCAAATGTCCAAAATGCGGAAGACTTACATATTACGAAAAACAACAACTTTCAATGTAATGCGCGATCCTACGAATATGTCCACAGATGCCGTAAAATTATATAAACCTCAATATTAAGGTAAGTTGCTTAAGATTTCCATTTCTGTAGCTAATTTGTTATTAGCATTATATAAAAATAATTAATAAAAAAATTATGCATAGAACGTAATAAAACCTGACCTAACACACCCAACCTATGGGTATGTTAGGTCAGATTCTATTAGGTTCTATGTATTGTCCTTTCCAGTTTTGTTATTAATATAATATCAGTGTGTAAAAAACATTTCAACCAATTCCTACAATTCCTTCTGGTGGTAGCCATAGTCTACACCTTTACCGTTTATTTTTCTTCTATATTTGTTATCGGAACTTTGGTTGTCATTGTGGAAGAGAATTGTATACACCCTCGAACACAGCCATGTGATAGGTCACCTTTTACTGTACCACAGTCAGGTATGTTTGTTGTAATAATAATACTATAGATAAATTTACATAAGTGGGCCCAACTCAATTTCTTAATTAAAACATGTTTTTTCACATAGTTCCGACTATTCTAAGATACTTTTCTTCTATGGCATTTCCTTCGTAAATTTATATTTTTCAAGTATTGTATTTGATAAAATTACCAACAGTATTACTTGTTTAAAGCTGAGGGAAAATGTAGGGTAAAATACTAAAAATAACACCAAACAAACCTTTGAAATCCTGATCTAATGTTTCCTAACTTGTAAAAATGATAAGAATCAATTTAGAGTTTATGGATCCTTCCTCATCTGTACACTGAAAACAACACATACTGGAAACCAAAAACAACGCCATCACCTACTAAACACCGAAAACATGAATAAGGTAAACTTTGATAAATGTATACTTAACTGCTGCGACTGATTTCGCCAAGGAAAAAAAAAAACAATGAATGACTTTTGCTGCTTTTTTTATTGGAGACGTTATTTTCAGGAGGGGAAAAAAAATAATATTTTCCTTATTTAACCTAACCTTACGTATTCCCCTATTGGGGAAACGCTATTTTTTTAGAGTAGGGTCATCTATTATATAGCATGGTAATGCGATTCAGACAACCCGCGCACTACGCGCTCCCCCTTCCATGGCTTGCCAATGGTATTATAATATAAATTATAAAATATAAACACTCCCTCAAAAGAGAACCCCGTCACTAGCAATTAACAACAAAAATTATGGTGGAAAAGCAGTGGGTACTTGCTGGAATCGTTGGCAGCATTAATCTACACGTTAAACTAAACTTTTTATAGTTTTAGGTATATAGTGCACGTAGGCTGTGGGAGTATACGGTACAGTTTCCTGTGTGCATAGACAATGCAGGTAAATGACAATGGTAAACAGTAAGGCAACTTGACCAAGGATAGCTGACAAATCTGTCGTGGGTTAATATTGACGAGTAACCTGCCGACACATTATTTGTTTTGATTTATATTTTCTCACTGTCAATATTTAGAAGTTGCCACCACCAAACTGAATATTGAGTCATATATGGGGAGATAGAGAAAAAAATATTTATGCCATAATGTTTCTGTCGGAAATTTATAGTTTTTGAGTTATTTTAACTTTTATTTTAAAATATTTGGCCAATCTAATTGACTTTAGAATGACTGGCAAGTGTAGAAGTGAGAGTGCTGGTGGTGCTCAGAAGAAAAGGAGACAGTCAATTACTTTTGAGACGAAAATGAAGATAATAATGCAGCATGAAAATGTAAAAACTGTAGCAGCCATTTCACGCGACTTAGGCTTCTCGCTCTCGACCATATCCACTATTTTGAAGGACAAGGAACGTATTCATGATGTAGTGAAAGGATCAGCACCTATAAAGGGAACTATAATAACGAAGAAAAGACAAGGTCCTATTCATGAGATGGAAAAATTACTTGTGATATGGATGGAAGACCAGATGCAAAAGCTTGTACCCTTAAGCCTTCTAACCTTACAGGCTAAGGCAAGAAGCCTTTTCGAAAGCCTGAAGGAGCAGGCAGGAGATGAGTACGATCAAACCCTCACAGCAAGTCATGGGTGGTTTCAAAGGTTTAAGAAAAGCTACAGTTTGCATAGTGTAATGGTGAGTGGAGAGGCAGCAAGTGCTGATGTTGGTACTGCCGAAGCTTTTTTAGGAGGAACTAGATCGTGTCATCGTGGAGGGAAATTATTTGCCTGAGCAAATATTTAATGTGGATGAAACTGGCTTATAATGGAAGCGCATGCCTGAATGGACATACATCCACAAAGAGGCAAAAGTAATGCCGGGATTCAAGGCATTCAAGGGCCGACTCACACTTCTGTTGGGGGGGGGGGGGTGATGTAGCTGGTTTCAAGATAAAGCCCTTCATGATCTATCATTCAGAGAACCCCAGGTCTTTTAAACATGTCAGCAAGAACACACTGCCAATGTTTTATTGCAGTAACAAGAAAGCCTGGATGACCCTAGCACTGTTTGAGGATTGGTTCATGACTTGTTTCATTCCACGAGCCAAGGAGTATTGTCTGCAACAAGGGATTTCATTCAAGATTTTGTTAATTTTGGATAATGCTCTGGGACACCCACCACGCCTGGACAACCTGCACCCTGCTGTTAAGGTAGTCTACATTCCACCTAACACTACCTCTGTCATCCAATCCATGGATTAAGGTGCTATTGCTGCTTTTAAAGTGAATTATTTACGTACGACCTTCGCTCAGGCTGTTGCTGCTACTGAAGGTGAGAAAACGCTCAGAGATTTGGAAGGACTGCAACATTTTAAAATGTATAAAGAACATTAGTGCAGCATGGGATGAGGTTACAGGTCAGTGCATGAATGGAATATGGAAGAAAGTCCTGAAAAGATATGTGAACAGTTTCAGAGGATTTAATGAAGATGAAGTAATTTCTGAGATTAGTAACAAGATAGTGGAGTTGGGTAAACAGCTTGAGTTAGAAATTGATAATGAAGATGTTGAACAGTTGGTTGAAAGCGTAGCAGAAGAGCTAACTAACGAGGATCTTATTTAACTGGAAGCACACAAAAATGCAGAGGAATAAGACAGTCTAAATGTAGAAGAAGAACCTGCACCCCCAAAAAAATTTTCAGTGAAACAAATGGCAGAGGCATTTGCTACAATTAATAAGTGGATGCAAATGTTTGATGGAATGGATCAAAATGTTGAGCGTTTTGCCAAAGTTGACAGAATGGTCCAAGATGCACTTGCTTCTACAGGGAGATTTATAATGAAAAGAAAAGGCAAACTGTGCAGTCTAAATTGGACATATATTTTAAGAAGTCCCCCCATTGCTGCCTCTTCACGCCCCACCACTGCTGCCTCTTCACTCCCTAAAGCTGATCCAATACCTTCAACCAGCAAGTTTCCCCTGTACATAAACCTGTCTGAAGAAAGCGACATTGATGACCCACCCAGCCCTGTCTCCTCCTCTGCTTCATCCAGTTAATGTAGTCTCCATGTATAATTAGAAATTTATTGGGGCCCCGTGTGCATTCAGCTGACTATATTAAAGGTAAGTGCACAGTCACACTGTATCCATTCTTCATTCTTTATTACTTTTACTTTACTGTATTTCATTTTAGATTTTCTATGTATTAGTTTTTGCATTTTCAACTTACGACTTGGATTTGGGTCCCTAACCCCGTCGTAAGTCAGGGAGCAACTGTATATACAATACAGGTAAAAGAAATAATTGTCCTAAGGGTAAACACATAAAAGGAAAAGACATTTCTCAAAAATGTAACCCCGGTAAGTAAATGTTATTCGCGGATTTGTCGATCACTTACGTCGGGACTCGAAAATACGTAATTTGGAAAAAAATTTGTATGTACTGCGGCGGTCGTATGTTCGGGTGGTCGTAAGTCGAGGAGTACCTGTACTTGGTTAATGCTGTCTTTTGCCTTCCTTCTGAAAATTTTATTATGATTTATTTAATGCACTAAATGTATATATTTCGTTAATAATTTGGTTGTGCAATACATGATTACATTTTTCAGGTGAGCAACATGTCATGAACTAACTGAATTTGCTCAAGAAAAGAAAATCTATAGCCAAAGAAGAGGAAACAGATTTAATTATAGTTCACATCAGTTCAAGTATGTCTACCAACACTACTATTGATACTAGTGGCTGTGGGAAAGATGCATTGACAAATAGTTATGGCTGGTTTGTGCAAGCACTGCTAGCTTCTTTAGCATTTGGTCTTCTGGTTTGTAAGTAAAAATGTTGCTTAGTTTTGTTTCTGAACCTTACTAGCAATTGTTTAATTTAAATTTTATCATGTTGATACTGGTTTCATTGTACAGTCTTGTTCAAGATTCTCCAAACCCTGCTGGAGACAGCTGGCAAATCAATGCTGTTTGTTTACTATAATATGTAGTAAAAATTATGAATGAATGTAAAAGTGATCGGTGATTGGTTAGTTAGTTCCCCATTGCTTAATTAATGGTTGGACTTTGTTGTTTCGTATTATATTATACTACGTACTATTGTAAACAAGCGGCCTTGAGTTGCCAGTTGTCTCCAGCAGTGTTCGAAGAATCTTGAATGAGACTGTACAACAGGTCCCAGTTTTATAATGCATTATTATTAACCACTAAATATAAAAGCCTTTATAATTTGTAATGAGCAGTACTGTAGTGTTAAATGGGCAACAAAGTTCCAAATTTACTCTTGATCTGATATTATGTGGTACAACATATCAGTGTACTGTAACTGTTTATCAGTTACCAGAGCTACCTTAATACAGTACAGTTTGAAGTGTACAAGCACAGTATTTCAAATTCCTCCTGTAAAAGACTCTTGAGTTGGTTTCTCTTGATTTTTATTTTGCACTTAAATTAATATTGTCCAATGAATTATTGTTTATTAGCTTATTACAAATGAACAAACAGACAAAAGAGGCTGGTCAAAACTGAACGAAATCATCACTTAAAATGACAGTGCAATATTGTGCAGTGCTTGATTAATCTGTTTGTATATATGGTTTGTCCTCCTCTGTGATATGGATCAAGGGTAAAGAGACTTGTAAAGAAAGTGGAGAAGTGCTGTGTGAGAGAGACCAGGAAGGACTGACATAACATAAACATATCCAAAGCTTGTGTACCTTATAATTTTTTTTACTGTACTTGTTCAGTGAAACGATTCTGTGAGCCGAAGAAGCATCGAAGGTCATGGCTGGTGTGGTTCTATGACACTTCCAAGCAAGGTTTAGGAGCCATGATTGTTCATTTTTGCAACGTCTTTCTCTCAGAAGCATTCAGAGGGGATCCATGTACTTGGTAAGTTAAATATCCTGCTATGTACTGTATATGAATATACTGTATAGGAGAACTGACTGCAGTATAAATTTAATTTACAATTTTTGGTTAGTTTTATTGATGTACCGGTAAGTCTGTTTCATGTGCAGTGAACAAATTATAACATCTTGGTCATTCTTATCTTTAGCATATCTGCCCTCCATATTATTTTTGTGTTCTAAGGCTTTTGCTAAAATTATTTTATTTGAGGATGACTTTCAAGTAATTGGCCTGCAGCCAAAGTGTTCATAATCAATATTGATATCAAGTCCACTTTAAAAGGAAAAAATAAATATTAATATTGAAATCATACTTTTTTTTGTATACAGTATAGTCTGCATTTACGCAGTCAATTGAACCCGTGGAGGTCCGCTTAAAACGAGAAACGCATAAACGAAATAACAGAGCATATTGGATTAATTGAAATAGAGACTGGGCCGACTCCCAAACTCCACTTTTCCCGACGCAGTACGTACGTTGTAGCAAAAATAACATCTTAATTTTATGATGGTATGCACACACAATTAATATTTAAGAGAAATATCAATAATATTAGGTTTTATAACACTTACGTAAGTAGAAAAGATGGCTGGGCGCACGGGGATGGGGGGTTGGTTCCGAGGCAGAGAGCAGATTATTGGCTCTTACCTGTATCAATTGTATCACTATCCACCACAGAGGCTTGCAGGGCCTCTTTGTCAAACCCCTCAAAGTCCATATCCTCACTATCACTGACTTGGGCTGGCTGTGGTGGGTGGTCCCATGGTGGAAAATGAGACTTTTTTTATTTAATTTTTTATTTATTTTTTAAATCCATTTGTCCTCTCCGTTAGACTTGTCCTCTCCTTTAGTTGTAGGGTGGTGAAGCATCAGCTGATTTAAGTTTGTTTTAGTAGGATGTGGTTGTTTTTTTATATAAGGGATATCCACTAATTGTCAAACAGTGCTGAATGGCCTTATGGTTCCAGTGCTTGGCATTGAGCCTAAATTCCGTAAATCAATCAATCAAGCAATTATTTATTCTGTCCTTTAATTGGTTTTGTTGGACTACTACCATTGGGGATAGGAAGGTGAGCATAGCACTGAAGAGCTGATTGGTATTTTGTATTCCTCTTTTTTAGCTGGCTGTATTATAGAGAGTTGCCTGATCCTGACTTAAGGTTGTAGGTAGTGGGATGGTCCGGAGAGTCCATTTTACAGTTGAGTTATAATCAAGCAGCTCTGCATCCTTCCCTTCTTTTTAGGTGCTGAGGTTTGCTGGATCTGAAGTGGAAACCATGATGATGTCAACTTATAGCCAATAACAAACAAATAATAAAATGGAATTTAAATTTCTAATCTCTACAAAAACACCTTTATAGCCTTAGGTCCTTCTTTAAGGTGCCATCATCCCACATCTTAAGGTATTCCAGTTTAAAGGTGAAGAAAAATTTTTTATTTGAATTTTAAATTCCAGCTAAACAAATTGGGGTCTTAGGGCATGGTAATTCAACTCTGTAGACCTGCTAGGTGATAAATACTTGCTCAGTCCCATTCAGATATAAAATAGGATCTTATGATCAATCCATCATTTCATGTGGGTCTGATTTCTAAGATGTATATGTATTCATGTTATACTTCCAAATATGTGACATTACATTATTCTGTTTTATTTACAGGTACATCATTAGCTTTTTACTTGACTCAACGCTTGGCTTGGTTGTCATTTGGGCTGGGATTAGACTCAGTATATATGTTGGCCAGAAGCAGGGTATCCCCACCATTATCTTTGGGGAGTATGGTAAGTACAGTACATGGCAACTCTCTCTCTCTCTGAAAAACTTTTGTGAGGATTAAATAAAAATAATACCAATAAATAAGTTACAACAAAAAATACTGTACTGTATTATTAAAACTGTAAATGAAAGTTCAACACAATCCCCATTTGCATACACTTCCTGCAACACAGATCAACAGGGACTCAACCTCCTCAGACTCCCAAGCAATGCTCCCCCTGCACTCTGCTCCCTAAAAAAATTATTATAAATGAATAATAATAATAAGAAGAAGAATTTTTAATAGGCATAAATGAATACAAAAAGAAAAACCAGAATGAGAAATGATATATGTATGTTGTGTTGTCAATAGTAAGAGGAACAATTGAGACCCTGCAATTGTGTGTAAATGAGGCAGAAAGTCAGATCAGCAACCTCGGACTTGGTCACAATTTTTGTGGTGCCATATGGCAGCAGGGACTACCATTAGACAACACACTATGGCTCCAATATCTTTTTTTTCACAATATGTACTGGATGTAGTAGGATGGTGTGTGCATGTAATTGTGTAAAAATAAATAAATGAAGTTATTTATATCTACCCGAAAATACAAGTTGGAAAACAACCCTAACACCTCACAGCTTGGCCCAGTAGCCTGGTGGTTATAGTGACGAGTCTTACTTGGCTACAATGCCACCAGTGATGTTAGCAGACGCAAATGGAAAAAGAAGGTTTCTGTATCTGTAAATCTTCATTTATATCAGGTAATTTTAGATTTAAAAATAAATGTTGCAGGTATGACATTAATAGATAGTAATGCTTGTAAGAGTTCAAAAATGGTTACTGCTTAGCTCTGAAGAGTTGGGTGCCTGCCATACTGATGTTAATTGTCTCAGGTTATCATCATCAGTACAGTACACTACAGGTGGTCCCCGACTTACGAATGCCCGCCGATATGAACGTGGTTAAACTTGAAATTTTCGGTATTTTGTATTTACCTGATGACTTATTTTTTTACTTTAAGTTACTGTATTTTGTCATTGTTTCTTCTTTTGTCTTAAATCAGGTGATTTTAGATGTGCTGTATACAGTATAAGGACTTAGGCTATGATATAGTGGGATTTTAAACATTGTTCTGTAAGTACGGTATGCACATTGCATGTGTTACGACTTATGTACAACTCCAACTTAAGAACGTCCTCAGGAACGGAATCCGTTCATAACCCGGGGATCCAGCTTTTATATTTGCAATAATTAGTTTTTTAATTATTTAAAAATAAAAATAATGTCTTTAAGTAAACCACGTGTAGTGAGCAGGGGAGGGGCTTTGGGTTGTGTGCCTCTGCCAACTGACCCTTAGCAACAGATGCTAAGGGTCGGTCGGCAGAGGTAACACATCCCACTGCGATATAGTGTGCGCACTTATCTTGTACTGTATAATTTTAGCTTTTTTATGCTTCCATTATCTTTCATAGATATTCTCTGCTGAAATCAACTTGACAATCAGTGACAAAGAGGATAAAGTAAACTTACAGCAGAGGTGGTTGTGTGGTGCACATTTAAACTGAAACAGACCTAACCAACCAAGTTGCCAGATGCGCTATTGACAAACTGCCCACTGCTTCCTCATTTACCATCACCTCCCACACAGAATTCACTCCCATGATCTTCATATTTCTTCTTTTATAGTTTTATATTATATTTTCTTTATTTCTAAGTCACATTAGAGTATTGAAATGATTTTTCCACAACTTTTATAGTTTCATTACATGTAACAATGGCAACATGTATTACCATCTCTCCAGACCACAGTTGACTGGCATGTCAGCCAACTGACTACTGGTGCGGCTCTCAGAAAAATAGACTTCTTTAACAATTATTCTACTCTATATAAACGATGTGGCTTAGAAACAAAGAGAATATAATATAAAACTATAAAATAAGAAAACAAGAGGAGCATGGGCATGTATGCGTGAGAAGTGAACATGTATGGAGGCGGTTCTAGCCAAGGCTTTGGCAATGAACTATGTGGCCGACGCACCAACTCAGGAGCCTCGTATATTGTTACTTGTAATAAAACTATAAAAGTTGTGAAAAATTAATTACAATACTCTAATGTGGCTTAGAAATATGGAGAATATAATATAAAATTATAAAATAAGAAAAATAAAGAGTGTATGTGGGAAGTAAATGTGCTATGAGGCAGCGGGTCACTGGGCTATAAATGTATCACGGCAAACACACTCACCACAGTCGCCGCCACACATCTGAGTCTGCTGAGCTGGGTGATTGCCTGAACTATTTTTTTTTTTTTTTTTTTTTTTTTTTTTTTTTTTTTTTTTTTTTAATCCTCTTCACCACTGATCGGCTCGTTACCCGCTTGGGCAATCGGTCACATCTGTTACTTTTCCTTTTCTTTTATCCTCTTCACCAAATGATCGTCTCGTTACCGCTTGGGCGAACGGTCACGTCTCTGTTACACACTGTTGTGTTGTGTACGGGGTCCTGTACGGAATAACATCATCTGGCATTACCCATATGAAATATTAAAAGTGGCATCCCCACAGTGAAGTGGTTAACGTGGGCTTACCTACTGTACCCCTAGATTCTGTCTTTATGTTGTTTCATGAACCTTTATTGGACCATTCAATACATATGAGACATCACTGGGACGATGTAGTTGTGTCAAGGCTATCGTTATGTTTTGCTAGATTTACGTAATCATTGGACACAACCGGGAACTGACTTTGTCTTTCACTGTACACCAAAAATTTTCATTATAAACTTGTTAATGACATTTTGACATGTTTGAGGATTTATTTTTTTCCCTTATATGTACATACCTGTGTTGAAGCTTTTATAATGGATGGTTTTTGGAAAATGACATCTGATTTATGGAAATTTATGTTGTATTACTCTGCAGGTCGGCCTCCATCTGTGCGAGCATGGGGTCATCAGTGTGCCCTATATGTGGGCATCATGGTGGTGGAGAAGGTCCTTATCACAGGGCTTTTAGCTTTCCAGTTTTGGTCCAGCATAAGGGACCTCATCTTGGCTCCTATTACTGACCAACAAGTTCGAGTAGTCATCGTTGTTCTAGTCATTCCTTTCTTTATTAATGTAAGTATAATTAGACCTCAGTCTTCCATTTTATACCTATTCACTGATTATTTTTCTAATATGCTCTTTATCAGCCATTTTCAGTTATATACATCATTTCTTTTACTTTGCATTGGAAAAAGCCGTTTTTTTTTTTTTTCTAAAAGAATATACTGTATAGTGAATATACATTAATGTAATAGCAGGTTGACAATCCCTTATCCGAAATCCTTGGGGCCAGATGTGTTTCGGATTTCGGAAGTTTTCGGATTTGAGAATGATTAGGTTAGGTTAGGGGTTTTTTTTTTTTTATTATTTTTTTTTTTTTTTTAAACAGCCCACCCGGGCACGGGACACCGACCCACATCAGGGCCTGGGGGGCGAAAATGTAATAATAATAATTCATAGGTCCTGGTCGTGTTTCTCACATTTGATATTTTTTTCATTCTTGCATTTCTTTTTTATTATTATTATTATTATTATTATTACTACATTACTACATTTTCTCCCTCCAGGCCCCAATGTGGGTCAGTGACCTGTGCCCAGGTGGGCTGATCCCTGGTAAAAAAAAAAAATAAATAAATAAATAAATAAAAAACAATTGGGGGGGGGGGGGGGTATGTGATGCTCCACGAAAAAACTTTTGGTTTTCAGAGGTTTTCGGAATTTCAGATAAGGGATTGTCAACCTGGTAATTGTCTTTGTAAATATAGACCATTTATATAACCTGCTGATTTTCAGTGAGTGATGTTAAGATCACTCACTAGAATATTCAATGTTAGTGTCTGCCATGTTCATAGGTTTAAGATCCTAGCCCTGTGCTTGCTTCAAGACCCATCAAGATTGATTTTTGGTATACTTGATTTACACCCTGAGATAGCTTTACTCTTGTCCCATAGCACTCACCTATATATATAGGATGGAGGCCTTTGACCATCAAATTTTCCTGCAGCAAGTTACACTATCTTTATCCTTCTCTCGAGAACTATACAAATTTTCTAATGAATCACCCTTAGTTAGATATCTGTTAAGGCTTGTTTGTGTGCTCATTAAACTAAACTTTTGCTAAAAAAAAAAACTGCTGAAATATACAGGTTTAGTGCAGGAAAACCTTTGTTCTTAATTTTTCTTAATATGTATCACTCGTGTAATAACGAACCAAAATAAACCACAACAGCAGGCAGATGCAATTCATCTTTGATAATAAATGTTTGCACTTGGTTTTGGATAAGTCAGTTCTGCAATAATGCCATAGTTGTGTTCTTGTAAAACATCGTGTTATAGAAATTCGCGTAATAGAAATAACAGGGCTTATGGAGAAATAGGGTTAGGTGCAGATTACTACTCGAATTTGAAAAAAAATTTAGTAGTTAGCCTAACACAAAGGATAGCACAGTCTAAATAAATGTTACATTCATATCTAATAATGAAATCATACAGTAAATGTAACACTTTACCTTGAAAAAATATGAATATTACTTGATGGGGGAGAAGGGTGATTTTGAGATAGATAACATCGAGCTTCTCTTCAAGGGTTATAGCCTTTCTTTTACGATCATCACCAAGAATGAGATCACCAGAACGCTTCTTGGAGATATTCTTCTTTACTATATTCACAGTTAATACCACAAAATTGGAGAAATAGTAAGCAAAAATCGCGTTACAGCAAACAAGCGTTTGCATTATACAAATATCGTTCCTCTATTCATAAATTGCGTTAGAGCCAATTCAAGTTGTCAAAATACGCGTTATAGCAGAACTCACTGTATGTACCCAGGTAATTTTGTTTAGTTTGTTTTATGACTGTCACCCCTTTGCCACTTGGCTTTTGTACTATGAATAACCCTTGACCTCATTGATTGGGTCTTAAGTGTCTGCCAGGGTTGATCTGGTCATAACCTAACTGATCACCCTTCCATCCTACTGTGCACACCCATTATCAGATGAGGGCCATGTGCGGCAGTAGCTTTAGATCCCCCTCGCATAGTGTTGGCTCCACACTCCATGAACCCATGTTAAACAAGGTTTGTGGTCATTGAAAGTGTGCCAGCTCCTTGCTGACCATAGTTGTGGATGGCCACATAGGATTGTCTGAGCCTGACATGCTTTGTCATTTCAAAAGCTAAGTCTCTTGCTTTATTAGCTGTGGCTATCAGGTATGGTTAGTTAGGGTATCCTTTAGGTCATTTGTATTTCCTGTAGGTCATTTGTTAAAATTTGTAAGTAAGTTAGTATTTTTATGGAGCAGAATCATTTTATAGGTTTATTTAAGTTTATTCATCTTGTTGGAGACATGGTTAATGTGTCTTAGTATGAGAGTTTTGTGCTTCATTTTCCCACACAACAGTGTATCTTAATCCACAAGTTAGTAGTTCTTGTTGCTGGGCTGTACTGTACCTTATCTTAAGGGATTGTGTCAGTCACAGGCAGTTTATGGCCATCCTTTGTGGTTTTCTTGGTATTATCCTGTTCAGGATTAAATAGTCTTGCACTGCAAATTCACTAGCTATTGAATCATTTTCCATGAGGAGTTAATACAGGGGGTCACCCAAATTTGCGGTCCTCTATTATTCGCGGATAACACATTCGCGGATAACACCCTGGATGTACCCAAGAATGTCTGTGGGTGGTTTTAAAGTTTCCGGCATTTTCGCGGCTGGGACAGGGAGCCATTCATTCTAGAGACAGTAATTTCTTTGACCTGTATTGCAAATATGCACACACATACAGACACACACATATATCCAATATAATACATATATACAATCAGAAACAAATTTATTAAAAATTTGAGTCTACCCTCAAGTCCGTGCTTTAATAAATAAAGCACAGACTTGAGGGTAGACTGTCACATTTTGAATAATTTTTTCTGATTAATTATTTGTGAGCATTTTCCCATTTTTATTTATTTGTATGCATTTTGTGTGTGTGTGTGTGTAATAATAATAATAATAATAATAATAAATAATTAACGGTTTATTGAAAGAGCTTGGCAGCCAGAAGGCTGAAAATATACAATTACATATTTGGGGAATGGGTGTGCATGCGTGTCTACACACACACATATATATATATATATATAATACAGGTAAAAGAAATACTTGTTCTAAGGGCAGACACATAGAGGAAATACAGTATACATTTCTTTGTACACAAGTTAAAATGCCCCGCCACAAATATTATTTGCGGATTTGGTGATTCGCGGCCATTTTGAGAACCTGGCCCCCGCGAATTTGGGGGCTCCCTGTATGTTCATGTCTGACTAATTGTTAAATCATTCCAAGAATAGGTTAAGTTGGTCAGTGACCACATTTTTGATTGGAGACAACTTTGAAATTCATCCATATATCCTAAATTTAATTTACCCCCTCCCCACAGAAATAGATTGTTACATTGTAAAATACAGTCAAACAATCAGCAGGTCGAGACCTGTTTCACCCCGGGAGATGTATGTTTGTCTGTTCCTTTTGAATATTTGCTCATAATCTTAGATTTAATTTAGCATTCTGTACCTGATTTTGTGCACTTACAGTGATTTTATTCATTATTACTGAATTGTAGATGTTTGTATTTTATCTCTGAGAACTTGAGAAGATTAATAAGCACCTTACTGTAGATAACTTGGTGCTTAGTGCAAGCCACTTGTGTTATATCTTTTAATTTTGTGTCTTTGGAATGTTGTGAGTCTTACTTGTTTTGACAGTTATTGCTTCCCAGAAGAAATCAAACTAGAATTCTATTTTCCTTCTTTGGGTCCAGGCAAGAAAGAGGCTCATATAATTAAAAAAGAATGAAGATGCAATAAAACTTCTGTTATACAACCCCAGGGCTTGGGATCCTGGGGCTGTGGTCCATCACCACCCCAAAATGAACTCAGACCCAGGGTGTGTTACTAGTGGTCACCAGCCAAACACTTTTGATGTGTCACATTAATGTTGGTCTTATGATTTTGTTTATAAATGATTCCCATCATTTCCCTATTACTATACTGTATATTGTTTATACTAAAAACGGTAAATCAAGTACCAAACACCATTATAATGGAGATGGCTGCAAGTAGTATCTATGGATTTTTTTAAATTTCCTGCTATTGTTCTTCATATACCAATGTTTATATATTTATGGTTTTAAAGCAGTCATTTCCTCACCAATAAATAAAACTACATGTATGTTATGTGCCACCAGCAGTGATCAGAATCATTATATTATAAAAACATAACATACTGTATAATTAAGGTAAGTTTTTAAAGGACTTTACTAAATATTTAAACTAGTGTGTTTGGACCTGAGTGTACTTGGGAAAAGTCTGGTGCATGATTCACACTGTATGACACACCAGGTGATATCAATATAGGTTTTTGATGAATATTTTACAGTGCATTACTCATCCACTCATCACCAAAAAGCAAGTTGAAAATAGCTTATAACTGTACTCCAAAGTGGGGTTTGTTTAAAAAAAGCAACTTCTTCTTCAATGAAAGTAAATTTGAATTTTATTGACTAGGCTCTCATCTTCTGGGTGACCGACAACTTCTTGATGTTGAAGGTAAGACAAGCAGTCAGAGATGAAGAGAATGCCTTATCAGATGGGTCATCTGGCTCAAGAGGATATTCCAAGGTAAGATAACATTTACCAGGTAACAAATTGAAATTAGACCTTATAAATACTCAAAGCTTAAGGACATTTATGAAAAGAACAATAATATTCAATTAGAATCTTCAAAACTCATCCCGCTTCTCTGTTACTCCCAGAACTCTCCAACATCCTGCTTCACTGTTATTCCCAGAGCTCTTCATCATCCTGCTTCTCTGTTATTCCCAGAGCTCTCCAACATCCTGCTTCACTGTTATTCCCAGAGCTCTTCATCATCCTGCTTCACTTATTCCCAGAGCTCTCCAACATCCTGCTTCACTTATTCCCAGAGCTCTTCATCATCCTGCTTCTCTGTTATTCCCAGAGCTCTCCAACATCCTGCTTCTCTGTTATTCCCAGAGCTCTCCAACATCCTGCTTCTCTGTTATTCCCAGAGCTCTCCAACATCCTGCTTCACTGTTATTCCCAGAGCTCTTCATCATCCTGCTTCTCTGTTATTCCCAGAGCTCTCCAACATCCTGCTTCTCTGTTACTCCCAGAACTCTCCAACATCCTGCTTCACTGTTATTCCCAGAGCTCTTCATCATCCTGCTTCTCTGTTATTCCCAGAGCTCTCCAACATCCTGCTTCTCTGTTACTCCCAGAACTCTCCAACATCCTGCTTCACTGTTATTCCCAGAGCTCTTCATCATCCTGCTTCTCTGTTATTCCCAGAGCTCTCCAACATCCTGCTTCTCTGTTACTCCCAGAAGTCTCCAACATCCTGCTTCACTGTTATTCCCAGAGCTCTCCAACATCCTGCTTCTCTGTTATTCCCAGAGCTCTTCAACATCCTGCTTCTCTGTTATTCCCAGAGCTCTTCAACATCCTGCTTCTCTGTTATTCCCAGAGCTCTTCAACATCCTGCTTCTCTGTTATTCCCAGAGCTCTTCAACATCCTGCTATTTTTCTTTTAGAATTCTCCATCATTCTTCTTCTCTTTAGTTCCCAGAATGCTGTGATTTACAAAGAAAGAAAGCTGATGTATTAATGGTATGCAATTTATTACAGTATACCTGTATATATCCATAAAAGAACATTGGTGAACTTATTAAGGCTTAACACTAATAATATTCATATTCAACATTGTAGTATTTTAAGTTTGTGTGTCAAAGAGTGTATGGCTAAATCGAATTTAAGGAGTGTCCTTTAGTGGAGAAGATAATAAATTTGAATTAAGTAAGCCTGATCATATGACTACCTATGGTTAGGTTAGGTTATAGTAAGTTTAGTTAAGTTTGTGTTTGGCTAAGTTTAAAACTGATTTGCTTAACCATGAAATTTTTTGGCCAAAATATTCAAGCTGTGTATAGTACATTACTAGGTTGATTGCAACTAGTCATAATATACCGCCTCTAATTTCATACCTGGAGAATTATCACTCAATCTTTTGAGGAGAGAGTCAGTTTATTTTATTTTTCTTCTTCACAATGCTATCAATATCTTTAAACTTGTATATCTTATGATAAAAGTTATTGTAAGCATTGTAAATGCTCCTCATAACCTCAGGTTCAGTAAATATATAATTATTGGATGCTTTCCCTGTTAGCAAGATTGACAATGTTAAAAAAGTTCCATGAACAAGGTTCTTAACCCTAAACCACGGTGGCATATATGTCAATGAACCATACACTCCAAAGGCCAAAATTTAAGGATTTTTAAAAATAATCCAATAAAACTTATAAGTTGGGATTGGACATATAATGTGACATAGATAATGGAAAAATTATAAGAATATTTTATCCTCACTCGTTATTGGATCCTCTACCTGCCTCTGATATGAAACCAGTAATAAGAGCTGCCATCTGCTGGAGTTGGAAATGCAGGTGGGATGCTGTCGGAACAAACAAGCTCCGTGACATCACCCTGCTTTGGGTGCCTAGGGATATCAGGGACTGTCACGCCGCCGAGAGACTGCTTTAGCCTGCTTCTGCATTGGCCACACACTGCTGACTCATTGTGGTGACTGCCTATCCCATTGACTATTCAACACCACCTAGTGGAATGCCCCAGTCTCAGAGATCTTCAGTGTAACCACCTCTCCCAGTGCCGGGGATAAGATGGGTCTTACCGTTTCTTTTTGGTGTTGGGGGGAGGAGTGGATAATATGGGAGAAAGACAGCCTTCTACACAAGCTTTGAGTTTTATTTATTAACATTTAAATGGTTTTATGAAAGTTACAGTAGAACCTCAATAAATCGGTCTAATTGCGGCAGACCCCAGTCCGAAAAATGTGAATGTCTGAGAAAAGCAAATACACTGATATCCCGGTTAGCCAGAACAGTTGGTGCAAAGCACTTCCGGGGATGAGAGGTTTCCGGCCAACCAGACGACTTTCTCAAACCAGGAATCTTTTCTGGTTACTGGAAAAAGTTTCTGAGTGTCTAAACTAGACATCTTGCACACACAGACACTAGCCCACTTCCCCAGAATGTTTCTGGGTGCTGGGGATGTTTCCCTTGAGTCTAACTACTGGAGTCTGTAAATGCAGTTCTAATTAAGTTAGCAACTCCATTTCCTTTCTATAATAATCCAGAATAGTTTATCTAAAAGTTTGGTAAAATAAATATATTTGAAAATTAAAAATCTTTATGATACGGGAGTGAGTGAAGTTATGTGTTACAGCAAAGACAGGTATTTTCCACTCACATGGAGCAATGTCAGGTCGGGTAGGGTAGGGGATTAGTGGTCTCATATTGCTGACCTTCTGATGGAATGTCAGTTCATCCTTTCTTGGCTGGGGGATTAGTGGGTCTCATAACCTGAAGATGTCTTGAATAAACATGAAACCTAAAGTGTACATGGGTTATATTCAGGGAGAGGGTAGTGGAAGCAAGTGTGCCGACACAGGGCCAGGGGACAGCAGTGCACCCTCCACCTGCTCTACCCCCTGCCCGTGAGGTGGCACTACCTGTAGTTCCACCTATCAGCCGGGAGGAGGCGAGCGCCTTGTAAACAATGACATTTCTAACCACACCCTGCAAAATACAGTGTACTTAGCAAATGCTGCAGCTTCTGAGAATGGGGGGGGGGGGGGTTACTACTAAGAGCAGAGACGTTACCGAGAACAAATTCTAGCTTGAATTTCATGTACTGTACACTAATACTGACATGTTCCTTGATAAGAGAGAGGAGTTTGAAACACTACTGAAAGTACACCAACCCGATATTGTAGGAATTGTAGAACTGTTGTACTAGAACAGGAGAATCGACCCATGGGCAGATTATCTTCAGTTCTAAGACGTTTTCTAGTCTGTGGTGGTGGTGGTGGGGGATGGTAAGTAGATGCGTGTGAACCCACCATTTTCTCGAGGGAACTGAGACACTAGGCTTCTGGTAATGATGCACCATGCTGCAGAGGTGGCAACATAGGTACCCTCAGGGCTCATGAGCCCCGTACATCCCCCGCAAATTTCAAGTCTGAAACGGGAAATATTTGATACTCATATGAGTACAACTGCCTCAAATGCAGTAAAGACATCCTCATACGAAGAGAACCGCTGGTTAAGGGTTAAGCTGTATGTTATTCATTTGACAATAATTAAACATAGCCAAAACAACCCAAGAATCATTAGGTTAGATTAGTTTACATTTGTCTTAACCCTTAGGCCCCGGGTGATGTTCCAGAATGTCCGCCTATTTTCCCTTCTTTTTTTTTAAGTTGATTTTTTCTCTATTTATCCCAGCAGGGGGGGGGGGGGGTACTGCCAGCAGCACCCTAACCCGGGGCTCAAGGGTTAACCACTTTGATAAAAAATAATAATAAATAAATAAAAGGCTAGCTGTCCTGTTGGTGGTATTTTATCAGTGTTGGTCATCTTACTCCCAATTGATATACTGTACTGTAGTATGTTTGTCCAGGTTCGATACAAGCCCCATGACGTGCATCACGAAGATGAGTTCGACATCCTCCTGTCATCATCCTCCAATGATGATGAACTACTGGGCAAACATGAGAATCTCCAGGAAAGACATGTTGGACGGACTGTTACATAACATAGTAACAATATTGTAGAAAATATCACTGGAAGCACATTATTAGATCACATGAAATATGCAAGGGATTTATGGGGTCCAGCATTCAGAAACTTGTAAAGGTACAGTAGTTATTATTAAAAGTACTTTTGAAGGTTTACTAATAAACCTTCATATCTGTCATGTTTATTGTGCAGCTCATGTACATTTGCCACTATTACTTGTCATGTGTCTTAATTATAATCCCTTTGGAACACTTTTACTGTTCCATTTTAATATATGCATTACACAAGTTTTCTTGCAGTGGTAGGGGACACCACACTTTGTGGGGACAATACTCATTGACAGTCCAAGGATGCATTTTAAATCGTGTGTCAGGCAGTATCAATAGCATCACACATTTTAGTGTGTCAAGTGTTGTTCACTTGTCATTTTGACTGCCCAAACCCCTTGTGTCCAAAAGACAACACCTCAGTTAGTGGGTGATAGCATAAGTTAGGTCTATTTATGTTGTAAATCTATCATTGCATAGCACTTTCAGTTTCATTATTAGAGTTAAAAAATATTCTCACAAAATTCTCTTATCTCCTCAACTGACTCCTGTATTACACACTAAAACCCATGCTATTACCCCATTTTTGGGTGTGGTATGCATGTACGTACAGTAGAATCCCAGTTATTCAGTATCCAGGCAAGCTGTAGATTCAACTAACCATCACTAAAATGAATAATAGAAATAAAAAATCCTCCAAAATCAGCTTGTAAAGTAAGTTTGAATACCGCTTGCAATGAGGAGAGCTGCCATATTGATTGCTATGATAAACAATAAAATAAATACATAGCATAAATAACGTACAGTAGCACATATTTTATGTACAAAAATAGCTCCTTCCACACTCAAACCATCCTCTGGACAACGCGACCCACTTCAGCTCAGCTGACTCACAGGCGTGTGGCTGCTGCTCTGTGCTATGTGTATGCCATGACATCACATCGGGAGGGAGCGTGGCCTCACATTTATAACCCTCCACCTCAACACACATCCTCACCCACACTTAATTTTTCTTGTTTTATAGTTGTGTTTTATATTTTCTTTATTTCTAAGCCACATTAAAGTATTGTAATAAATTTTCCACAACTTTTGTAGTTTCCTTGCAATTAACAATAAAACGGTAGCTGTGATGGTGAGTCAGTAAAGTAGTCATACCGCATGTACACACTCAGTACACTTTTGTAGTTTCAATACATGTAACAGTAAATGCAACAGCTTGGCTGGCGAGTCAGCATAGTTCAATTCCCACACATACACACCCATGCTCTTAATTTTTTTTGTTTTATAGTATTATATTATATTTTCTTTATTTCCGAGTCACGTTGTTTATATCGAGTTGAGTAAGATAAAACTTCCCTTTTTTCTCAGATTAATTTGTGAGGTTTGTCTGTAGCAGTGTGTATTGGGGGATCCTAAGAGGGATTTTCAACTTGCCAGATAAACTGTTTATCCGGCAACTCTCAATCTCCAAATGTGCCGGATAGCTGGGATTCTATTGTATCATGTTTAACTTATCTTTATAAAAGAAGTTGCTGCATATTTATGTGCCCTATTTTATTATATATAATGGAAGATATGTTTATTTTGTTCATGATTTCACATCAAGTGTTACTATAGTGGAGGTGCTATATTTACATATTTTGGATTGGTCAGGCCTTCTTAATGCAGGAATTAATATTTAAAAAACTATTGATCTATACCATGTTAAGAAGAATTATTTCATGTGCAGTGTAGAGTAAGTTCATTGTACTCTGCTTCTCAGGGTGCGGTTACAGTAAAATAGTGGCATTTTACATGAATATCTAATATGATTTATTAAGTTTGGCATTGTAGTACAGTAGATGAAAATTGAGTGAGTATATGATATAAGGAATACAGTAAAACGTCAGTCATTTGAGTGTTAGGTTTTCCAGAGTATGGAATTAGTCTTTTTGTATTAATATATTTCATGAATTCTCCTGAAAAAATAACTTCCATGTTCAGTATTATAACATCAACAGTGTTCTTGTAAAGTACACCCCATACTTCGGGAACCATTTTCTACGGAGTAATGCAAAATATTGTAGTTTTTGTCTTATGAGAATGTATGTATGTATGTGTGGAGAGTATTGGTCATGGTGGTAGTATTTAGGCAGTAAGTCCAGATGAAATTTCAGAAGTCTTAGACCAGCTGAGATTTTCCATATTCAGTACATGGTAAGAAATTCAGACAGCAAATATCATTGGGGATTATATTTGTATACTTCTTTATTAAGTTTGTTGTATTTTTTGTCTCAGGAGGTACCGTATATACTTTAATGCAGTTGGTTGGCATTTCTAATTTTATAAAGTCATAAACATAAGTTCCTATTGAAACTTGATTTAGGGGATTCACTGGATAATTGTGACCCTGAAAAGGTGAACTTAACCCCTTGCAAGGACAGGAGTTACTCTGTATTGTTGTCATATTTTTTTTTATCACATCTAAAAACTAAAACAAACAAATGTAAGGATGCATTATGGAAATAGGTACCCATTCTGGTAAAAACACAAAGCACCTACAGTATAGTGTATAAACAAATAGATATATACCGGTAATTGAAACCTAGACCTACATCCCAGAAAAAATACTTTTGAATTCAAGAGAATTGCTTAAAATTACATATCCTTAAGGACCAGGTGTTTGACATCAGCAGTGACCATGGACAGGTTTAACATTTTCTCTGAGATTTGTGATGCTACAATGTAAACCATGGTGGTAGCAAGCAACCTTATAATACAGGGTATTTAGTTTTGCGGGGTTAAGGTACAATGATTTTTTGTAAAAACATGTTTTTCATGTGTTTTTGTATGATTTTTCTGTTATGTGGGACTCTCGTGGAAGTGTACTGTATACACATCAGGTGTGTGTGAAAGAAGGATTTTGTGATACTACTATATTGCCTCGATAAAAATGAGACATGATTAATTAGGATATGGACAGAGTATATATCTTTGTGATCTATTGTAAGTGTGTTGAATTAAAACACAAGGTGGCTGCATTATTGTTGCATATTTCCAGAATTGGAAATATACAGAGATAATTTTTAACTTCAATAATATAAGATTTTGTATGAAGAACCTTGCATAAGAAGGTAGATGCTTACTGTGTTCACATTTGGGAATAAGAATGTATAATTAACCAAAAAGAAACCTAGGTTTAAGATTATCCATTGCTTAAAAATTAATCTTCCTAACTATTGATCAAATAATGTGATATAGGGATGGTTTAGGCCTCAAGTAGAGTGCCTTCATCATTGGTGTTCAGACTGTGTCTCAGTCTTGTAGTCAAACTACAACTACAGTACTCTTTATAGGTCTTTTTTAAATTGCCATACACGACTTCCTTGAGTAGTGATACAAGAGATTCTTACAGATGGTAATAACGGCATCTGTTGAGTAAGGGTCATAAGTTAGGAGCGTCCAAGTAATTTAGATTTTAGAAGTTGGGAACTTGTATTCTTTTAATGTGAGTACATTTTACTGTCAAGAAAATTGCACAGTGTAGTAGTTCAATGCTTGCTGACAAAATATCTCCTGGAAAACTGTCCAGTAAATAATTCTTTTCTTTTGTGTGTTATGTGCGCTGTTTCTACCCTTGTTGTGCTGTGATTACTCCATTCTATATACTACTTAATAGATACTGTACCTGTATTCATCTCTATACCCTCTATCTATGAGATAACCAGAATTTTGTGGTCAGATTTTTGTGGGATCTTTTTATTAAGTTTTATATCTATTTTTATTCCTCTGTATCTTACTACAGTACAGTACTATCATTTCTACTAGTATTGGGAACAATGCTATTTGCTAATGTTGTTTTCTGTACTGTTACCAGTAAATATTTTTATTATGTTGTATAAGGGTAATACTATAATTTTTTACTGTTAGTTATTGGGACTGGATACTTTTCCCACCAGCATTGTGCAATACAGTAGTAGCCTAATACTGCAATTCATTTTTAGCTGAACTGCAGATGTTGTAACCCTATCCTGGCATCATACTCATTGTGTTTGTATTGGCATTAACAAATGGAAGGCAACATTTTAGTGCAAGCTTCATTACCCTCACACAACAATTGTTATAATAATATTGGCCAACTATTTATCCTGATTTATGGTCTTTATTTTGAGAAGTCATTTAGATTCCTCTTGTATCGTGTTTCTTCTGATTAATTTGGCTGGAAGCAGAAATGCATTGTATACTGTACCTGTATTCTGTATATCTATGTATACCATGTATTGTGCATTAAGTTAGTGTAATAATTTGTTTTTATCATTCGAGTTATGTTCTGCATCTGTATTACAGTACAGTATACTGTACTCTCGATTTAACAGAATACAATATAACAAACTCGATTTAGCAGAAGGAATTTTTTCCATTATTTTTCGCTTGATTTAGTAAAATAGTTCGCTAAATCGAGATCAATTCCGTTAATACGCTCACACCTACGGAGACACCTCAAACACATGATATGTACTTAGAGCCCTTAGAAACTTTATTCATGGCTTACCTTAAACTAGGGGGTTCAGTGTTTGTTTTCTATATTTTTCTATTTTAAATTCGTTCTATTATTTTCAATTTTTTTTCCAATTGATAGCTGCACTCTTTTGACTTTCTCCCCCACACCACTTCCTTTCTAAGACTTCTGAGAGACTTTTGGCATGATGTCTAAGCACAGTAGTTAGTTGACCAAGAGGTAGCAGTAAACAACATACAAGTTGGTGGCAGGACACAGACTGAGTTGATGTAAACAAACCCTGTGCGCCAAGTGGCGCATTTGGAGCGATAATGGAATTACTCTCGATTTAGTGAACTAGTTTGCTAAATCGAGTGAAAATAACGGAAAGGGGTGGCTTGAATTAGTTCATTAATCAAGAAAATACTGTAACTATTTTTTAAGTGTGTGTGTGTGCATGTGGACAGTTGCAGTCATCTGTAGTTTGTATTCTTAATGAATCTCTTGAGTAGTAAACTGTTGGCTACAATATGTTATAAACTGACGGCTTTATACACATATAATAGAACTGGGTAACCAATGGGTCCAAGTACTATTAATGCAAAGTATATTCTACAAAAAAGTATAGTGAAATTCTAGCTTTTTAAAATGCAGAAACTTATTTTTAGTACTTTAATTTTTGCACTCACGGATTGTATATTGTAAATTAGTTCAAGAAGTTATGCCAGAGAAGTAGAAGAGCAAGTCATTTTAGAAGCTAGAATTTAGTTAGATATTGGACCTAATGCATCAGTACAACAAGAGCATTGATCATGTCTTTATATCCTAATGCCTTTTAATTCTGATTCCTGTATATGTTTAGGAACCGAGGGAATCATAAACTAAAGTGGTTGGAGCTAATGTGAAGGTCCCCCAACTCCCCTGTAGCAACTTGAACCCTTAAAAAAGTGTCTTAAGAAATCAGTCACCTGTGAAGGCTGAAAATGGTTATTCATAAAAGTTTGCTCATCATTGTGCAGCTTGCTCTGTTTGCTTGATAACCCCAGCCACAAAGTGAACATAGAGCCACCTTAACTCCAACAGTACCTTTTAGTCCAGAACACATGTGGGTTTTCTGACTTAATCTCTATTTAAAGAAGAAGGTGAATGCTATGGCTTCTTTTGTTGTGCTTTAGGAAATGTTTTAGATTGATGTACACAGTTTTTCATGTTATGTTAAGAGGTAATGTTTTTCCTATTGCCTGGCTTCTTAGCCTTTATTATTGTAGTAGTAATAGCTAGACAGTACTCATTTTGTGGTGTGGGTCACAGCATTTGGATCATTTCTTCTGCCTCTCTCATAAATGAAGGATTGATCCTGAATTCTCACCCCTCCCCCTATCCCATGAATTCTTAAAAGGTTGACTGGAAGTGATGTTGATTCTACAATTTTATTTTGTGACCAGGTCTTTCAAGTGAAGAACAGGTTGTGGATTGCTGTGCAGCTTCTTGAGTTGCTACCCGTCAGCGTTTAGTGGCGACTGAGATACAGTTTTAAGGGCTAGAGTTAATATAAGAGAGTTGACAGATCTTCACATTAGCTATAGTTACTTTAGATTAGGGTTCCTTGAGTGCCCAACCCATATACTTAAGCTTATACAAGAGTCACTCTTCACAATTTTGGTCCAAAATGGGGGTTTCATGATTATTCCATAATTTTTACACCAAAATATAGAAGTCCTTCAGCTGTGCCTAGTATTCTTTACGGTAAAAGTGAGGTTAGTAAGAGATAGAACACAAAATTTATAGTCTCATTAATGAAAGGTAAAATGCACCAGTCTTGAATTATAATGTGTAATAGATAATATATTTTATAATGTATACATGGTAGTTGAAAATGTACTTTAAAATTAATTTAAATTTTTGTTTGGCTTCAACTTGGAATACAATATAAACATGAAAGGTTAATTCTGTATAGTCATTATATTTCGATTGACTTTAAAGTGGTAAAAGGGTTACTGTGTAAGAAAGTTATAATTTGCTCTCAAAACACTTGGTCATTGTAGACAAGCTGTTTATTGATTGTGATGTGCTCTTGGGGGATACGGGGGGGCCCCCAAATTTGCACGGGTTACGTTCTCAAAATGGCCGCAAATCGCCAAATCCACGAATAAAATTTGCTGACCGGGGGGGGGGGGGGGTCCATTTTTACTTGTGTACAAAGAAATTTATATTCCCTTTATGTGTTTGCCCTGAGGACAATTATTTCTTTCACCTGTATTGGACACACACACACAAACCACATACAAATAAATAATAATGGGAAAATTCTCTCACAAATAATCAGAAACAACTTTATTATAAATATGAGTCTACCCTCAATTTCGTGCTTTATTAATAAATGTGTTTCTGATTATTTGTGAGAGAATTTTCCCATTATTATTTATTTGTATGTGGTTTGTGTGTGTGTGTGTCTACACACACACACACCACACGCACATATATACAATACAGATAAAGGAAATTACAGTCTCTAGAATGAATGGCTCCCTGTCCCAGCCGTGAAAATGTTGGCAACTTTAAAACTGCCCACAGACATTCTTGGGTACATCCAGGGTGTCATCCGCGAATAATAGAGGACCGTGAAACAAAACTCCGCAAATATGGGGGGGGGGGGCCCCTGTAATTATTCTCTTACTAATATAAGTACAGTACAACCTCAAAATTTTAGAAAGTATTTATCCAGGAGTCTTAGATTATTTTTTCCCAATTACAATATGTAAAATTTCTGTGTATATACAGTATGCCATATATATAGGTAAAAGCTTATTCCTACTATGATGCAGGGCAGCTGGGCACATACTGGTATCTCGATTCATAACATTTAGGAGCTAGTGAGTTAATCCACCCCTGTAGCAAGATGTTAGTCAACCAAAGGATTCTTCCTTCATTGAAAAGCGTACTCAATAGAGTACGGCACTCATATATTGCAAAGTAAGCAAGGGCTAGTGTAAAACGTAGGAAGCCAGTCCTTTGCACCAGGTATTAATCAAATGCATGACCGTTGCTAGATATGGTATGTACTGTACCATTTCAGTAAATAGATGTAATAATATTTTGCTATAGTATATAAACAGCACTGTGATGGATAAACTCTTTTGTTTAATATGTATGTGTATACTGAACTGTAGTTGAATAGTATTAAAGTAGCCTGGGCATTAGTTATTAAAGTACCTGGGGCTTAGGAAGTACTGTACTAAGGGGTTATCATATACAGTACTGCTGTTGGTTGGCTTTTAATTCAACCCCAAAATTTCATTAATTCTAAAGACAATGTACAGACAGTATTCTGCAAAATGGAAAAATCTTCCTGTACAGGTATCCCTTGAGATACAGAAGGGTTTTATTACTAAAATTTATCCATATATCTAATTTATATAGGTAAAAACCTATTTTCCCATAAATGTCATTTATAGAATTGGAAATGGTGCAGTGTCAGCCTTCCTTTACTATCCATGTCAGTTAAGATAGCTATAACATCTTTGGTACTTTATGCCATTTAAGATCACTGATAGGTTTTAGGTCTATGTATACAGTACAGTTTATGTATTTTATTTTGGGTATAGTGAAGTACCTGAAGTTGGCAAAATTTATACATGTCTCCCTCCCTTTTTTATCTCAAGAAATTTTAGGAAGATTTACCACTAATGCAAATTTTTCTTCTGTATCTCAAAACTCATTTTGTACTCTTTTGAGTTATGTTAATGTGAAGTTCCAAATCTCAAGCTTCCATATCTTGAGGGATACCTGTACAGTATTAGAAACTGGATCTGTACTATTACCACTACCTCTGTCTGTTACGGTATTAAAATGAGATGCACATCAGTATTGTTTCTCATAAACTAAAGCAGTTATTATCATACCGTTTTATTAACATACTGCAGAATATTGTTTTGTAAGTGCTGTATTTTATTAAAGAGTATCAATACTTGTAATTTTTGGTGAAACAGTTATATTTTACTATATTTGACAAGTGCATACAACCTGTCTTGCAAAATATTTTTGCTTACATTTGTAGCTGTAAAAACTTATAAACATTAGTTGAGTCATTAATATTATAGATTAGTTTATGATATAAAAACAAAGAAAATTATTTGGATGTTGATTCTTACTCAGATGGCCAGTGTGACAACTGAGGAGCTAGAGTTACTAGTCAGTACTTTACAAGATATCATCATTCATGTGAATGGGTGTTTATATGTTAGAATTTGACATGCCATCATTGTCAGTGCTACTTGCATTGTCCCAAATTTTTGTACTTAACATTTCAGTTCTTGGAGGTACAACATTGACTGTGTAAATCATTAAGGGTGTATTTACTTTAGGTTCTCATTTTTACTTGCAGAATTCTTTTATATTGTTGACAGCTAAAACTAGTTTCTTCTTTACCTATCATTTAAATATGTAATCTAAGTAGTGTCCTGTAGTTAACTTGTGTGTTGAAGTGATGTGTGAGATATGCTGAAAGACATTTACTTGCAAATGGTAATTTATGTAGTGTGTGCCTTAAGGAGAGAAATACTAAATTAGTCTTAAAATCATTATCTTTATGCAGAATGCTAATGTACAATATTTTAAGTTTTAAAGACATTGCTGTAGCTCATGATGAAACATTTATTTGAGAGAGTGAGTGCAAGAGAAAGGGAAGGGAAGTAGAGTGGGAGTGAGAATGGGTTTACGACCCCACTTGTGTTCTAACCCCTGTTGGAAGATTCATTTGATAAAAAGAATTATACTTGCTGAATTAAAATGTTTGGCTTATAATAATAATAAATTACAGTACAATGTTGGAAAGATTGGAAATTTTATTAGCAAGTTATTCATAAGAAGGTACTGTACTGTATATAGAGAGAAGTAGGAAAATACAGAGATGGGAAGAGCAAATACAGAAAAAAAATTAAAATAATAACTTGAAAGAAGGTGGGTTTCAGAAAGACATATTTGTAAGGTCATGCTCGGAAAATTAAGCTACATGTGAAGGTTGTAGTTCTTTCCTTCAATGTTTAATATTCCTTCTGTTGGCATATATGCATCCTGTTAGGTGCTGCAGTGTCCCCAAGATGCACTTTTTATTAAATCTCAATACTATTAAGTTTACTCTGTGTTCAGATATGTGGTTTCTTAACTTCTTTCTTGGCTGTAATACTCAAATATCACAGCATTAAGGTAATACTGCATACTATATGGGAACTGGACAAGTATCAGGTATGGCTCCCAGGATTTTATGACAGTACAGTACATAAAATTGTGGTGAGCATTTTAGGTGTTCACTTGTGGATTTTTGGATTAAAATATTTTTGGTCTACCCACGATATTTTTACTCTGTTGAAGCAGCTTTAGAAACTAGAACTAACCAGGAATTGGAGCTTCCACTCCTGTATTAAATTATGAGTTAGCCAAGATGTTTTATACAAGAATTTTTGGAGGTACAGTGTGTTACATGCATTATAAAAGAAGGCTGCATATTTTAAACCCAGGAGTACACCGTCTGAAATGGACGAATATTGAGTCTAACGCATTACTGTATAATATGCTCCATGGTTTCACTGTGAAAATTATATGCACAGTCTTCCTTTATTAGGCATGAACCATTTTATAACCAATTAAGAGTTCATAGAGGAAAAGATGTGTTAAACCCCACTCAGTTTATAAACAGAGTTCATACTTTGATACAGTTCCACTCAGAATTTTGTGATACACTCGTGGTGGAGGGCGCATAGCCTATTACACCCTTCCTTAACTAGACGAGAAGACCAACCATCAACTCCTGTGGATGGTTGTTGGGGGTAGTATTGTTCATGGCCTCTTGTGAGTTGCTTGATGGACACCAACCCATACCAACATTCCCACTGTAAGGAATAATTAATGGGTAATAATGGTCATTTAGTAGGGCCTCAGAGTACGTGAGGGATACATTCCTGGGATCTCTGCGCAAGTGCAAATTTGTATACTTTATATTCAGGTCCTCTCTGTAAATATACTGTACTTGTATGTATAATCCCTTTTTTATACTAAGGCAACTGACGTGCAACTTCAGAGTTTGATACGCCACTCTTTGGGAGGTTCAATATCTTCTTTTTTTTCTTTTTTCAGAAGTTCTCACAGTATGCACTTTTTCTTTTTCTCACAAGCACTGCCATTAATTTTCCATCTTGACCGTCAACAAGTAACCAGACACTGAAACTAATGTACAAATTTCTCTGAAACTTATTATAAAGTGTTTATCGTTATAGAGAGTGTGTGCTACCATCCTCAGATTAACTTCTTCATGCACATTACATCTTGCAGATTTTGCTTGAGAATCTGATAATGTGAAAATTTTCCCGAGCAGTAATCGCATCCATGTTTCCATTTTTTCAAGTCTCTTGTATTAATCCATTTGGTGTACAGGTATTAGTTTTGGTTATAACAGTGATTACAAATAAACTTGGGCCTTCAGCGAGGACTGCTCTTTCATACCACATGTGAAAGAAACATTTATGTTGTTTGAGTTTAACTGTGTGGCAGCAAAAGCCTTTCGCTTCCACACTTAGGTTATCTTTTGCCAAAAGGTAACCTGACTCAACAAAACACAACTGGTTCAGTGTTGTTCTCCTCATGCCTATTAATTATAATGTCTCTAATTCTATAAATCTTTATCACTTGTTTTAAATTCCTACCCACCCAAGTCTTACACACATATGTGCCAACCTCAGTGGTGCATTAACTAGCTGTAGCTTTACAAATAAAAGGCACAGCATTGTTCGTTCTGAGAAATAATAAAAATTTAAGTACATAACACATTTTGTTAATAGCATGAAGTTTGACCACTGTCAACACCAAGCTTCCACAGTGAAAGGAGAGCCCAAATATGTAGCTTCAGCAGTGTTCAATCACCAGGCCATTCTTACCAAATGGCTTGGCATATCCAGCCCTACCACTTATCACAAAAAAAATTACGTTTTATCTCGATTTATTTTCATACCATTGTCCTGAAAATAGTACATACTGCAACCTTTGAAATCGTATTGCTCCTGCTTTTTACAATTACTGTAGTATTGACATCATTAGTAAAATGTGTAAACTCTCTAAAATTTAAATCTACAATGTTTGACATTTTTCTTTTATAATTTTGATATGGTCAATAAAAGAAATAATAAATAGAAAACAAGATGTTGTAGAGCCCTGTCGTATACACCCAAAGGTGCCGTCATTATAGCAGTTCCGATAACTATATAGGTCACACACACACACAAAACTTACACATGCCTTTGTATGTGGGTGTACAACAGCGCAACCAGTTATATTGGTATGAATGAATGTTAGGTCCACCAATCTTACTGTTTTATGATGTTCAGTAATTATGCTCATTGATTCACATACGATTTTCCCATTCAGTTCTGAGACTGTATTGGAATGGATACTTCTATTGCTTTGGTTTTCTTCTTCTCATAAGCAGGATACTGTACATGTATTAACACGTCTTCGTCGTCCATCAGCAGTAACATTGGTCGATATTCATATTAATATCCTTCCCATCTTATTTTGACGAGTCTTCTTTGAATCAAACTGTTCCATTGCCAGTTTCACTCTGTGTGCTCTGGAAGGTTCGGCATAGTGACCTGCCATCCAAGGGAAGGGTACAGTGGGCTATGTGCCCTCTGCCGTGAGTGTATCATGAAATTCTGAATGGAACTGTACATAACTTACCCTTCTGAGCCCTCAGCAGATGGTGGCCACTGGAAGGTAATAAAACAATATACTCTATATTTAAATACTGTACTGTACTGTATATGTATTTTACACTAGTTTCAGTTTCTAAAATTTCCCATTCCCTGAAATGGATTTTAAGTTTGTCTACACCAGAGATATATTGAGACATCTTCCCTTTTATTTCAAGTTCCTTCCACGTCTTATAATTCTCTATTTG
Organism: Homarus gammarus; assembly: GCA_958450375.1. Classification (NCBI taxonomy): domain Eukaryota; kingdom Metazoa; phylum Arthropoda; class Malacostraca; order Decapoda; family Nephropidae; genus Homarus; species Homarus gammarus. Next base: position 2,898,840 of record CAUDMG010000286.1, read on the forward strand.
ACTTTATGTTGTGGTTGTAGAAAGGCCACAAACATTTGTAAGAAAACATGTCTCATTTGTAGGCATAAATGACCTTCAAATGCAGGCTTGCATTTCTTGTTAAAAGATCTTGCTTATTCCACTAAAAATTATCATGGGAATAAACCTTAGAAAAATTTTTTTTTGTAAGAACAGTTACAAGTTTGCATAAGTTAGATCATGTAGTGTTATTTCAGGGTTTATTTTTCATATACTGTATTGCACTTGTTTGCAATTGGCCTGGGTGTTCTTTCTGAGAAATAGTTTGTCACTGTCAAATTGTTTCTTGTTACCCTGTACAGTATTTCAATTTGATTAATAAAAAAATGACAATGGTACCATTTAAGTGAATTTAAGGTCATCACTAACATATAGTTTACTGTTACTTGAAATTATATAGTTTGTTTTAAAATAATTTATTAAATTTTGGGTGTTTAATTCCCAATAAACCATGATGGTGTACATTGTATGCTTATATACTATTGACCAGACCAGTGTCTTTTAATAATCAAACTGCAACCTCTATATTCTTCCTGTAAATGTGATTTTCAAACTTGCTGTACTTGAACAGGAAAGCATGGAAAGACATGCGACAAATCACAACTATAGCAAAAACTAAATCAGTGATATAATGAAGCATTCCTTTTAACTTTTAATATAATGAAGTGAGGCCTAAATAAAGTGTGTGGCTTAACAAACAAAACTGCTGTAGTTTATGTTAACATTTTATAGGTACAGTAATGTTAATTTTTATTAATACAGGGTATTATTTATGGGAATTTTCTCTACGGTACCTGTACTGTATGAACATATTAAGGATACTAAAGGTATCTAAATTAAATTATACCAAAGTCAAGTAAATCAAACTGTAGTCTACAATGTATTGGATGTATATTTGGCATTCAAAGACAGAACTACATGTGAAGGTAAAGTACCAGGTAGTTTTGAATTTGCAGACTTACATGACAATTCAAAAATAAGCTTAGTATTTTACAAGGGACCTTTTAATTGAAAAATGGCCTTTTTTCATCTGGATGTAATAAGCTGCTTTTATAAGTCGAGCATAATGATCTTTAATATTTAAAAATTGGGTACAAAAAGAAATTGAAGTCAGGTTAGGTGAAAACCATCTTCGGAATTGCATTGCATTAATCTTTTATTTTATTTTATTTTTTTTATAGGATGGGGAGAATTCCCCCAAATTCGATCTTCCCCCCCCCCCCTTTTTTTTTCAAATTAATAACCTTTAATTCCTTTATGTAACATATTTGTGATGTCATTTAACATAATCCAAAATTAAAACTCAATATTGTCTCTCTAAGCATGATTTAACCCTTGATGGTATCACTGCCCTTAGACCCCACTGGGGGTATCAGCCAACCACCGACACATCTTCGCCCTATCCCAAGTGTAAATGGGGGGGGGGGGGGGGGGTATAATACAGGTGCTCCTCTACTTACGAACTAGTTACGTTCGTGAGGCTTGTTTTTAAGTCCAACTTTACTCCTGTAGATACCAAACATATTGTAAAAAATGAAAAGATTATGGATATTTATTACAACTATACCCTTTAATACAGCCTTAAAACCTGGCTCACTCTTCTCCTCTTAGGTAATGTTTGTTCTTTCTGTAATTTTCTTCAAAATAATCCAGTCTCATCCATATTAAACACCTGTTCTGGCAGGTAACTCCCCTCAGTGATGATGTTTGTATCTCTGAAAGTTTGTAAGTTGAACGTTCTTAAGTAGAGGAGCACCTGTAATAAAATAGTCTAATATCCGTATTTCACTGGAAATGAATCTTTGATCTGAGGAATCCCATGGGATTTAGATCTTCTTGCCTTTGAGTTCTTCCATTTGTGTTTAATATTTTGTAATAGTCCGAGCCGCTGTAAACTTTGTACCCTAGGAAAAATGTCTGTTGTTGCTAAATCTTGTATACAAATCGGACCCACACTAAAAAATGGAGACCTCTATCAGCAGCATAGCTTATTGTTCAGTGGCATCCTCTTTAGTTGTACAGTATTTACAGTCAATAAAAAAAGTATCGACCACCCTGCTATGCATTACAATATGAAACAATGTGCAATAACTGTAAATGAATACCTGTGGTTACAGGCATCAGTTAGTTTTTATCGTTCATTTTCTATTCCACCGACCTCGGGATGGTCGGTATTATTTTACTGACTGAACATGGAGTAATAAGGTTACAGGGAAAAATAACGTTACTTATACGTACCTGTATATGGAAACAGTTCTGTATAACTAGAGATGCAAGCCATTCATATTTTCGATATCAAACAACAGACTAAAAGGGAAGAAAGCTAGCTGTAAAAATCTTTGCGGTCCTTACTTCTGGTTCTACTAAATTGTCTCTATACTGTACAGTATATCTCTATAACCTTATTCTTTGTACAGTACTTTATATGAAATTGAATGTCTGTCCATCAAAACATCTTTGTTGAAATAAAAGTTTCCATCTTTCACTGTGGGTCTGATTTACAAACTTGTTATTCACATGACTGTGAATACTTCCAAGCACTGTATATATTGTATACAACTTTTTTCATTGTTGTGTATACCCATTAAATCTGTCCATTTTAAGTTGGTATATTATTTTCCCAAAACATTGAAAATCAAACAAAAATGTTGTCACCATACCGTGTTTTAAATAAAATGCAACAAAACTTCAAAATAAAATTGATTACAGTCAGACCTTTTACCCTAAATAGTTAGGGTATTCATCGACCCAATAATGGTTAATAAAGCACATCCTGTACCATGAGAACACAAGAGTGGATTATACTGTAAATGCATTCTTACAAAAGGAATGCCAAAACAAATACAACAGAGTAACCATATATAAACTCAGTGGTGGAGCTGTATACATACCGGTACTTTAGTATCTGTATCAGTATCTGGCAGACAGTAGATTACCAAATACAGTACACTGCCATCTCGCTTCACATGAGTTGCATTCCCAAAAGATGCCGTGTAGAGCAAACCCATTATAACCTGAGGAAATAGGGGATATGGCAGGTGGATCCCTACCCCCCCCCCCCCTGCCCTCTCACCAAAAAACATTCCAAAACCAAAGTTCAAAGACATTGTGTATCTCTAAAATAGCTCACTTATACATAACACATTACAGTACAGTACATCTACCAAATTCACTTAAACATGAGGCTGTGGGCAGGGGCGTCATTTCAGCTTTTGCTTAGGGGGGGCAACACCATTACATGCAAAGAGTAGGGGTCAAAATCCTGTTCCACCGTGGTGCAACCGGGTAGTGCTGTAACAGATGGAACACGTTCCAACACGTTTTATATTTTCGATTTGCATCTGCCCAGTGTGGCTGCTAGCATTATGACTTGCTTCCTTATTGCTATTCAGTTTATAAATGATAGGCAAAGGGAACAATGAAAATAGAAGAATACTTATCATTTTGTTTAATTATACAGTACTTACCGGTAGTAAAAATACCATTGAGATGTTCTCACCAAATCCAAATTTGTCTATATGAAAAAGGAATATAATTACAATTTTCCTTGGAGAGCAAGACAGCCCTTAGGAGGGGCAAGCCCTCGTGGTGAACAGGGAAGCAACTTGCACAAGTCTTCACCTGCCAGTACACAGCTTCTTCACCATCAAGACTCCTGTTGTGCCCAGGGTAGACCAGCAAGGGATCTCGGAACAGCAGTGGGCCCCAGATGGACGGTGCATAGGCCTACTGGCATGTGGACACGTCATGGCACCTGCCAACCACTGCCCCTCTCCCTTGTGGATTAACTTTGATAGGTATAAGGCTACGGGAGTAAACCCCAAACGAAAAATCTGAGGTGGAGCCCCGCATCAGGCAGACATGCTCACAGAGCTCCAATAATACCCAAATGGTGGTATATGCACAAAAGGTGATCAACAAGGGAACCCAACAACTACACAGGCGGATGAAGGCATTGCATCCGAGGATAACAGTTTTCAATTTAGTGACATTTGAGGATAACAGTTTTGATTTTAGCAACATTTGGAGAAAATAGCAGTGAAAATTCAAAAGACTTTCAGAACTATTCCACTGAAGTTGGGCAAGTATCAGCAGTTACCAGAGAGACAAACACTCATACAAAACACACACACACACACACACACAGGACACAATTCAACATACACACAACAACGAATTCTTCCCAGCATTACACACTCACAGTTAAGTGTATAAACCTGCCAGAATATGAGACACCCCAAGGAATTATTACTGTAGACTGCAGTGTGGTTGGTTATCCTTAATGCTAAAACTCGTACTGTAGAATGTCGATACAGGTATAACGTGATACATTCCAATTCCAAGAGAGGTCGCTTTAAACCGAATTCGCACTAAATCGAAGTGTTGTTTCAATGGAATAATTTGGTTTGGTACATGAGAGAAACACAAAATACTAAAAAGACTGACAATCTACCCAGATGCACCTCAGCCCACCTAGAATAAACAAAACATTGTTTTTTGTAGTATTATGTTAAAAGAAACACTCATAAATCAACACAGCTAAAATTAAGGGAAGCAAAATGGTCTGTTTACTGGCTGGGAAGATGGAGGAGGGAGGTGAGGTGAGGTGATATGTTTACCAGTTGATGCCAAGGTCTAGTGCTTATTCATTTATCTGTCCTTAAGTTTTTCTCTTGTAAAATGTCACTAAACTGACCTGGGAGAATATAATTAACATTGCTGGAATTCTTATAAGATAGTGATTAATTTGAATATAACATGATATAGTTTGCATTTGACATACAAATTTTAGTTCTAATTACAAATGGCTAAAATTTTTATCTTTGGTGCAAAATATATGACGTCTACCGCCAAAAATAATTTAATCCCATTCGTTTAATGCATCTGTCCTTGCCTGGGTGAGCTAGTTGTGGAGTGTTGTGAATAAAGACTAATAGCTTGTGTACAAGCGGAGCAGGTATGACTAACTGAGTTACAGTACGAGCAGGAACACAACGTTTGGCTTGCCAGCAAAGAACACTATCGTTAACAACATATTCACGAATAGGAACAGGAGGTTTAATGTCTAAATTAGATGTATTACCTTTGACATAAGACAATAATGTGACCACATAGGATCAGCTTCCTGCACCGCACGTACTCAGTCAACATTAATTGTAGGGAACACATGCATTAGTGCAACATGCCAAGATAACGCGTCTGCTACAAAATTATTTCTCCCTTCTAAGTACTTAAGTAATGGTTTGAACTCCTAAATAGTGAGAAACCATCTGGCAAACTTGCCTGACAACTCTTTAGTGTTAAACAAACTGACAACTGGTTTATGGTCTGTAGTTACAACAACTGGATATCCATACACATAATCGCGATATTTCTTTAAAGACCATAACACAGCTAAAGCCTCTAACTCGGTAACCTTTAGAGAGGGCACGACTAGCATATGCTATTGGGAGTTGCTTACCTTTACTCTCTTGTAATAACACTGCCCCTAACCCACTGTGGTTATCATAAAAAGTTTCGAGAAGTCTGGAAAACATAAGATGGGCGCTCTGGTAAGGCGGTTTTTCAATTCAACAAAAGCACTATGTTGCTGTTCTTCCCACTTGAAAGGTACACCTTTCTTAAGCAAATCAGTTAAAGGAAGAGCTATTTTTTTTAAGTCCCTGCAAAAAGGAATGGTAAAAATTCGCCATCCCATTGAAAGAGCGTACATCATCTGCAGACTTCAGGATAGGATAATTACGATGGCCTCAACTTTACTAGCATCAATACTAACTCTGTCTTGGTCAACCACATGCCCCAAATATTGTATTCTAGGTTGTAAGAACTTATATTTTGACATTTTTAACTTTAAATTAGCCTCTTGAAGTTTAGCTAACACATGTTCCAGTCTCAGGAGTTGTGAGGAAACGTCTGGAGACATGACAATTATATCATCCAGTTATTTTACTAGGCTTAACTAGCTCCGTACAAGCGTAGTATACCAACACACTCATCACTGTCGCCGTGTCATTGATCTGGGAGGGCATGTATCAACCCTTGGCCATTTGCTGTTGAAGCGTTTAAACCAATATTACAAACTTTGTGCATGCTCGATGAAACAACTATTTGCCTTTTGGGTTTAGCCGGAAATTCCACAGAGACGAACTTTCGAAATCGCTCGTAATTCCTCAATACCAATGCGTGTATTATTTTCTCTATTGCTTTTCTATATTTATGGCTCAAAGGAGCTACATTTTCATCTTAATCAACATAATCATTATGTTCCTTTTAAAATAACTCCAACGGGACAGTTTAAACCCATTTTATTTGTGGGAGGAAAGGTGTTTATAAATTCCCGACTTGCCAACCTTCACAGCCAGAGCTAGCGCCTCCCTCACTCACCAGGATCAACCCCCCCCCCCCCACCAGGACCAGCCTCCCCCCAAACAGGAGTAGCACCTTTCCCCCACACCAGAACCAGCATCTCCCCCCACCAGCACCAGAATCTCCCCCCACCAGGACCAGCCCCTCCCTCCCCTACCAATACCAGCGCCTCCCTCACTCACCAAAACCAGCTCCTCCCTCCCTCACCAAGACCAGCGTCTCCCTCCCTCACCAGGACCAGCGCCTCCCTCCCTCACCAGGACCAGCGCCTCCCTCCCTCACCAGGACCAGCACCTCCCTCCCTCACCAGGACCAGCGCCTCCCTCCCTCACCAGGACTAACGCTTCCTCCCTCACCAGGACCAGCGCCTCCCTCTCTCACTAGGACCAACGCCTCCTTCCCCCACCAGGACATCCTCACTATCAGAAAAGAGGATGTTCTTAAGAAAATAAATAAATTAAAGAAGACAAAATCCCCAGGGCAGGATGAAATTTTCCCTCGAGTTTTGAAAGAGTGTAAGGAACAGATTAGCGGACCCCTCGTAAATTTATTTACAAAATCATTAGACACAGGAATTGTGCCAGACTTGGGAAACAGGCAAATGTAGTACCCATATTCAAAAAGGGAGACAGAGCATCAGCGTCAAATTACCGGCTGATCAGTTTGACGTCAGTAGTGGGGAAATTTCTTGAATCAATTATAGCAAATAGCATCCGATCGCATTTAGAGAAAAGCAAATTAATCTACGACTCTCAACATGGGTTTACAAAGGGAAAATCTTGTCTAACAAATCTGCTGACGTTTTTTAAGAAAGTCTTCTAGGTAGTAGATAATGACGAAAATTACGATGTTATTTACTTAGACTTTAGAAAAGCATTTGACGGAGTACCGCATCAGAGGCTTCTGAGAAAAGTTAAGGCTCGTGGAATCGAGGGGAAAGTTTTAAATTGGATAAAATCATGGCTCACCGATAGAGCGCAGAGGGTCAGCGTAGTTGGTGTTAAATCTGATTGGGGCTGTGTAACCAGTGGGGTTCCCCAGGGGTCAGTACTGGGCCCACTCTTGTTCATAATCTACATAAACGATCTAGAATTCTAGATACTGGGATCAGCAGGGACATAAGCAAGTTTGCGGATGACACCAAAATAGGGCGGCAGATTAATTCAGGGCAGGATACAAATGCACTACAGGAGGATTTAAATAAACTGCAGGAGTGGTCAGTAAAATGGCAAATGATATTCAACACCAGCAAGTGCAGCGTACTTAATATTGGAAGAACAAATACTGTCAATGTATACAGCCTTAACAACATCAACCTAGAGAAGTCGACTTGTGAAAGAGACTTAGGGGTACTTGTAAGCCCGGACCTACGGCCTAGAAAACAGTGCGTTAATGTTCGAAATAAAGCAAACAGAGTATTAGGTTTTATATCTAGAAGCGTAAGTAATAAGAGTGCAGAGGTCTTATTGCAACTATATCTTGCGCTAGTCAGGCCGCAACTCGATTATGCGGTTCAGTTCTGGTACCCTTATTATAGAATGGATATCAATTCACTAGAGTCGGTGCAGCGAAGAATGACGAAAATGATTCCGGGACTTAGAAACCTTCCATATCAAGATAGGTTAAAAAAACTAAACTTGCATTCCCTAGAAAGACGAAGAGTGCGGGGAGATATGATAGAAGTATTTTAGTGGGTGAAAGGAATCAATAAAGGAGATATAGATAAAGTTCTTATAATATCCGAGCAGGATAGGACTCGGAGCAACGGATTCAAGTTGGATAAGTTTAGGTTTAGGAGGGAGATAGGAAGAAACTGGTTCACAAATAGGGTGGTGGACGAGTGGAACAAGCTTAGCAACTTTGTAGTAAGTGCTGGAACGCTGGAAAGTTTTAAAAGGAGGCTAGATAGATTCATGGATGATAGAGAGTGGTAGTAACTTTCGACAGGAGCTGCCATGCACAGGCCAACCGGCCTATTGCAGACTCCTTATTTTCTTATGTTCTTATATTATGTTCCTCCCTCACCAGGACCAGCGCCTCCCTCTCTCACTAGGACCAGCGCCTCCCTCCCCCACCAGGACCTCCCTCCCTCGCCAGGACCAACGCTTCCTCCCCTCCCCACCAGGATGCTTCTGTTGAGGAAATTTTGTCTCTGTATTCAAAGGATATTTTAGTTTAAGACTTTTTACTTTTACTTAGGAACTCATGAAGATTAAGAACTCCAGTCTATTTCATCTAATGAATGGGGGTTAGGTTAGTTTAGGTTAGGATTGGGGTATCTAATCATCAGGAGGAATAAGCGGGGCTCCTAATCTTCACGAGATCCGCGAAACCACATTATGTTTCTTTACACCTATGGCGGACAGAGTGAAAGAGTTAAAAGTTAAATCACGTTTTCAAAATTATCAATAAGTAGACTAATGTTCACAATATCTTGCGTCAAACATGTAAGGATTAGTGATCTGAATCAGCAAGTCTCTAGGGGCAGTACACTTAATCTTTCACATCTGGTGGACTCTCAATATCTATAAAGGACTAAGATAATTTACCTTTCCATATTAAATCCAATGTGTTAACATCTCAAAATTAGAACTCGTTTACATTACATAGCAGTAAAATAAAGTGACCCTTTGTATTACTTTACCGGTCTCTGAGTGTTTTACTGTGGAAAATACCCAACAAACAAAACTAATGATAGTACACTGTAGTGTTTGTCACGCCTGTAGCCACAAAATTAGTCATCTACGGGATGTGTTCTGTATCCTTACCCCTCCTGACTTCCTGGCTCCAACGGCTGTCTTCCCCATATTAGGACACGTAGCTATCGTGCCCATCTTAGGAAGCGGCTCACTGCTTCGTCCGTCTGTGGGTCATGTGCTCACTACTGCTCCTTCGTCAGTACTATAATCACTTCCGTTTGCCATTTTTTACTTCGTAAAATTTTCTGATATAAAAATAATGTTTTAAGAATAATTAGTAGCAAAAATTAGTAAGTTAATAAATATATTGTGGTGGAGAAATAACAGGTTATGAGGAAACAGGGACAAGACTGCCCAAACATTGTATTTTGTGGATTTATTGGTAATGCTGCCACAGCCCCACAGCCCCACATAGGACCCAGGCGGAAATAAACTTTTAAGGGACGCTTTGCTGGTTACATCTGTCAGGTTCACGGCCAAGGGCGACACCCCCTCTCTCAGCTGCCTTTTTAAACTGTCAAAGTTTGCCTTTCTGAAATCTGGTACTTTAGTGGAATTTTCCTTACGTCTGCCCTGAAAATCTACCTGGAATCTAATTTCTTTGTGATGGCTGTTTGCAAGTTCGTTCCCTACCTCGACATTGCTAATGAGATTTTCTCTGTTTGACAGAACTAAATCGAGTATATTATTACTCCGTGTCGGTTCCGTTATATGTTGACTTAGGAAACAGTCCTGGATCGTCTCGAGAAAATCCTCTGATTCTGAGTTACCCGTAAGGTCAGTCCAATCTATTTGGCCAAGGTTAAAGTCGCCTACTATACAGACTTTGTTGTGTATGGAAGCCCTGCACATTTCATCCCAGATAAGTCTCTCATTGACTGGGAGGTCTATATATTACTCCTGTGATTACTTTTCCCTACCGTCGCTTAATTCTATCCAAATTGTTTCTGTATTCCGCTCAGTTTTTATTTCCTTATTTATTTCACACTTCAGATTATCCCTAACATAGATTGCTACTCCGCCTCCTTTCCTGGTCTGCCTATCGGTATGGAACAATTTGTAACCTGCAATTTGGTATTCGACCGGCAACTCACGTGAGTCTAGGTTGATCCATGTTTCAGTGAATGCTATTATATCGATTTTTTCGGTACATACCAAGGCCCTAATATCATCCATTTTGTTTCTCATACTTCTACTGTTCGCGTAGTAGAGATTCTTGTGCGGACACATACACAAACAGACAGACTTCTTTGTTATATATATATATATATATATATATATATATATATATATATATATATATATATATATATATATTTATATATATATATATATATATATATATAAAACACCATCCATCATCACTACAGATCGGTAAAGTAGTTTCCGAGATTCTCGTGCGGACACACACACACACAAACACACAGACATACTTCTTTGTTACATATATATATATACATATGCTGATAACCACCAGGAAAGAAGAAAACACGAAGTTCCCAAGCGCTTTCGTGTAATTCACATCTTCAGGGGTGAGTACAGACTAGATAGAGTAATGTAGAACAAGATGAATATATACAGAGGAGGGTGAGACCAGGTCCACAATGGTCAGGTAATGACCCTACTAATCTTTAAATGGCACACAACGGTTGGTGGTTGGGTCAGATGGGACAGTGACCCGCCCTCTCACCTGATCACAAATCTTCTTAATTACAAAGTTGTCCAGCTTGTACAAGCCGTTACTCAAATTCATGTTGAATGCTTCGGTATGTTTAATAAGACTAGATTCTATGATGTTCCTACTATCAATTGAATTACATGGTAATATTGAGGAGGCATTATCCCAGTCAATGCAATGCTTGTTATCCCTCAAATGAACAAACAGAGCATTGGATTCCTGGCCTGTCCTGACACTGTATTTGTGTTGTTTAATTCTAGTTACAAGATCTTTACCTGTCTGGCCTAAGTAAAACATATTACATTCCTTGCAAGGAACTTTATAAATGCAACCAATTGTGTTGTTGGGGGAGTTCTTAATTAACATTTGTTTAATAGTGCATGAGTTTTTAAATGCCACATTGACGTTCCAAGATTTTAGCTGTGCCGGAATGTGTGAGAAATTTTTGTGAAATGGTAATATTAAGATATTCTTATGGTCATGGGTGGGCTTGGGATCAGTTCTATAAAAAGTTTTCTTAGTAATGTTTAAGCATTTGTCTATGAAAGATCTAGGGTATTTAAGGTTTGAGCCAATATTATATATATATTTGTATTCCTCATCGATGAATTCCGGACTGCAAATTCTCAAGGCACGTAAAAACATTGTTGTAAATACTGACTGTTTGACTTTATTATGGTGGGCAGAATAATAATGAATGTATGAACACACATTGGTTGGTTTTCTATAAATACTGAACTTGAAAGTGTTACCCATTCTGTGTATCAGACAGTCTAGGAATGGCAATTTACAGTCTTGCTCTAATTCCACAGTGAATTTGATCGAGGGGGCTAAGTTGTTAAGTTGTGGTAGGAAAACTTTTAGGTCCTCATTACATGGCCAGAGACATAATACATCATCAACATATCTAAACATTATGTCTCTGGCCATGTAATGAGGACCTAAAAGTTTTCCTACCACAACTTAACAACTTAGCCCCCTCGATCAAATTCACTGTGGAATTAGAGCAAGACTGTAAATTGCCATTCCTAGACTGTCTGATACACAGAATGGGTAACACTTTCAAGTTCAGTATTTATAGAAAACCAACCAATGTGTGTTCATACATTCATTATTATTCTGCCCACCATAATAAAGTCAAACAGTCAGTATTTACAACAATGTTTTTACGTGCCTTGAGAATTTGCAGTCCGGAATTCATCGATGAGGAATACAAATATATATATAATATTGGCTCAAACCTTAAATACCCTAGATCTTTCATAGACAAATGCTTAAACATTACTAAGAAAACTTTTTATAGAACTGATCCCAAGCCCACCCATGACCATAAGAATATCTTAATATTACCATTTCACAAAAATTTCTCACACATTCCGGCACAGCTAAAATCTTGGAACGTCAATGTGGCATTTAAAAACTCATGCACTGTTAAACAAATGTTAATTAAGAACTCCCCCAACAACACAATTGGTTGCATTTATAAAGTTCCTTGCAAGGAATGTAATATGTTTTACTTAGGCCAGACAGGTAAAGATCTTGTAACTAGAATTAAACAACACAAATACAGTGTCAGGACAGGCCAGGAATCCAATGCTCTGTTTGTTCATTTGAGGGATAACAAGCATTGCATTGACTGGGATAATGCCTCCTCAATATTACCATGTAATTCAATTGATAGTAGGAACATCATAGAATCTAGTCTTATTAAACATACCGAAGCATTCAACATGAATTTGAGTAACGGCTTGTACAAGCTGGACAACTTTGTAATTAAGAAGATTTGTGATCAGGTGAGAGGGCGGGTCACTGTCCCATCTGACCCAACCACCAACCGTTGTGTGCCATTTAAAGATTAGTAGGGTCATTACCTGACCATTGTGGACCTGGTCTCACCCTCCTCTGTATATATTCATCTTGTTCTACATTACTCTATCTAGTCTGTACTCACCCCTGAAGATGTGAATTACACGAAAGCGCTTGGGAACTTCGTGTTTTCTTCTTTCCTGGTGGTTATCAGCATATACCTAGATCACGCGCACCTACAGTGATTTACTTGCATATATACATATATATATATATACATATATATATATATATATATATATATATATATATATATATATATATATATTGATAAAATCACACAGGGAAAGGGAAACAATGAAGCACCTTAGCTTTCGTCTTTATTCAAGACATCTTCAGAGGCAACTGAATTACATGGACGGAGAGAAGCTTAAGTACACAGGGTGACCTTACTAAACATCCGCTCACCTGTAGTGTCATTATTACCTGATGACACTGTGTCCTCTACTGTACCAGCTCACCTGTAGTGTCATTATTACCTGATGACACTGTGTCCTCTACTGTACCAGCTCACCTGTAGTGTCATTTATTACAGTTCATCAGGAGAACTACAGTACTTGTGTTCCCTTAGTGAAGAAAATTAATGACCTAATGTCCACACGACACTGTGAAGGACAAGAAAGTGTGGCCAACACTTTATGTCTCAGGGTTCAGTGTGTTGTTCCACCAGGTGTGGCCATAGCTGTATGGTAACGTTTATTCAGTAAAATTCCTTCTCCTATCATGTGTTCACCTCACTCGGTGTACACAAAGAACCTTATACTTGGAAGTTCTTGAACTAACAGCATACAGTAGATCTAAGGTTTGGCTGAAGTAGTGTCTTCAAAGCCGTTGAGATACACACACACACACACACACACACACACACACACATGTATAAAAACCAGTAATGGTAACTTCAGTCTACACTGCCTTCCATGTCATACCATGACATGGTATGACATGGTATGACATTTGGTCACTAGTGTGCCCAAATTTCAGCTTCAGCTTCGCGAGGGACCTGACGACAGTATGCGGGAGGGGGGGTGAACAATGAACTTGATAAAGACACACAAAAAACTCATTTAAGAAAAAGTGTTAAACCAGATGGCCCACCGTTTTATATTTCATAAGGTAGATAGATTTATCAATAAAAGTGTATGTTCGAACAGGACTCAAAAGGCTTTTAGAAGGAAGTTATTAATAGTGTAGTGACAAATATCTATTAGGAAAATATAATTAATTTTAAATTTAGGAAACATCAGAAACAGCAATGGTTTATCAAACATTCGACCTTCGCTAACCCGATGAGCCGAGCCCAACCGCGAAGGTTATTGAATAGATGTTTCTATTGCATGATGGAGAGTCATATCAGCGGTGTTCAGGAACAGCTACTCTCGAAATAGAGTTTTGTCACGTGAGGTATTGGCACAAGCCGACCTCTGCGTTTTTCGTATGCGTTTGGCAAGATTCGTTCTCTGGTGGGAGTTATCGTGCCAAAGCTAGAGGTGCAGAGGGATTGTCCTTCGTCAAAATTGATGGTATGGAACTTAAAGATTAAATCACTATACTGGCAGACCAAATAGTTGTACTCGGGGGGATATATCGGACTCAATACTTGTAAAGAAAGCATACAAAATATAAATTACAGAGTATTAAAGAGAGACATCTCTGTACAGTCACCTTGCGCGGATATTCCTTGGGGGAAAGTGATGGTAATCAAGAGACTACATTTATCGCACTTAGAAACCATATATATAACGGTGATAACACTGATGTTCAAATACTGTACATAATATCAAGCTGGCGTAGTAAATGTGGGATTTTCGAGACTTGAATCAGCAGCTGTGTGTGTGTGTGTGTGTGTCCTCTGTTTGTCCCCTGTACGTGTTGGTGCGATCCCACCCTGTGATCATTGTGCATCTACACGTCTACACCCTCTTCAACTTATAGCTCCCCCCCACCTCTCTGTCTCTCTCAGTGAGGGCAAAGTGGGAAGTTATTTACAGGCCAGGACATTAAAGTAAGACCACAAATCGTCCGATAATTAATAGATGGGAGAAGGATAAAGGGGAAGAGGGGTGAGGTGGTCAGGGGGGACGGGCGGAGGTAAAGGAGGAGGGTGGGGATCAAGAGGAGACAAAAGCTACCACATATACCCAGGTGAGTGTCACCCCAGGTGAACGTTACCCAGGTGAGTGTCACCCCAGGTGACCGTTACCCCGGTGAGTGTCACCCCAGGTGAACGTTACCCAGGTGAGTGTCACCCCAGGTGAACGTTACCAAGGTGAGTGTTCCCTCAGGTGAGTGTTCCCCCAGGCGAGTGTTCCCCCTTGTAAGTGCTCCACAGGTTGAATATTCCCCCAGGAAAGTGTTCCCCAGGTGAGTGTTCCCCAGGCGAGTGTTCCCCAGGTGAGTGTTTCCCAGGTGAGTGTTCCCTCAGGTGAGTGTTCCCCAGGTGAGTGGTCCCCCAGGTAAGTGTTCCCCAGGTGAATGTTCCCTCAGGTTAGTGCTCCCCAGGTGAGTGGTCCCCCAGGTAAGTATTCCCCAGGTGAGTGTTCCCTCAGGTGAGTGTTCCTCTCACTCAAGAAAAGAAAATCTTTGAAAATTTATAACCTACTCTCCCCTGCTCTCTAGCCTTCCCCCGTGTACCCTCTACCCTGTCTCCCTCATCTCTCTGTCCCATGCCTCCCCCCCTCCCCTCAAATCATTATTGGTTTTTCGTGTATATTTCACTAGGTGAACACACACACACACACACACACACACACACACACACACACACAGATAAAGAGATACGTTGACACACAGACAGACACAAACAAGCACACGAGGCTGTTGAAAATAACTTATATAATACTCTTGAGGTTACTAATTAAGTACGCTACGTGTGAGGACTGACTGGAGGGATCACACCTTTGTTTTACACAGGTAACCCGGCAACACTCACCTCTGGCACTAAAACACAATTAATATATAGTTAGTTAATTAGTTAGTAAGTTATTTAGTTAGCTACTTACTTACTTACTTAGTTAAAAATATAAACAAGACTGTCCGCCTTAAACACGTGACCGAGTTGACCTCCAGAGCAGGTAGCTCACGAGGCAACTTATGTGAGAGTTGCATTAGTACACTAGGGTGTGTTGTGTTTGTTGTAGTCTGTACCCGAGTTTGTATTCCAGATTATGTTTGTATTGTCTTACGTCGTTTGTTATTGTTATCATATGCCGTTTTATCTTTATTATTTCTTCCATCCTTACTTATGAGATGTCTTTCCCTGTTACTGTGTCGAGTGGCTCCAGCGGTGCAGAGGATGAAGGAAGATTTAAGGATATTTTCACAGCAAGAAAGAAAAGGTAAGAGAAATAGAAGCACACACACACACACACACACACACACACACACACACACACACACACACACACACATATCCACAATACACACACGCACACTTACTGTTTCAGTCATAGCTCCAAATCGGAAACCAGTTAGAGACCTGAACCTTTACACACACAATACATGGGTCCCTTGGTAATTCTACTGACCAAGGACCCCCGGGTGGCCCGGGCAAGAACCAAAAATCTTCCCCGACTTAGTAGCAGCAGAAGGACTCATAAAGGCAGAAAAAAAGATTCATAACAGGAGAAGGACTCATTAGAGCAGAAAGACTCAGAATAGAAGAAGAAAGATTCATAAAAACAGGAATCATATCAGCAGAAGAATTATTCATAACAGAAGAAAAATTACTCATTACAGCAGAATCAGAACTCATAACAGAAGTACTCATAACAACAGAAGAAAGACTCATGACAGAAGGACTCATAATGGCAGAAGAAATACTCATAACAGCAGAAGAAATACTCATAACAGCAGAAGGACTCATAACAGAAGGACTTATAACAGCAGAAGGACTCATATCAAAAGAAGGACTCATAACAGCAGAAGAAAGACTCATAACGGCAGAAGAAGGACTCCGAATAAGATGGACTTATACAAGCAAAAGAAGGACTCAGAACGAGAGAATAGAGAAACTTGGCAGAGAAGCAACTATCTAGCCCCCGGGGGCCTCCAAACACGGGGTGAACCGGGGCCAGGTGGAGGCTGGGGGGGGGGGGGGGGGCTCTATTATTTTTATGGGTTTTCCTGGCATGAGACAACACGGGATGGGACACATGGAGGAGAGCTTTGGGGCACAGGAGGAGTAGGTTGAACTTGGGGCATAGGGGAGGGGGTGGTGTCAGAGGTAAGGGCTGGGACCCGGGGCACAGTGGGAGGTGGTGGGTCTCGGGGTACAGAAGTAAAGGGCTGGGACCTGGGGCACAGTGGGAGGTAGTGGTGAAGAGAGAAAGGTGGAACTCGGGGCACAGGAAGGGAAAGAGACGATGAAGGGGGAGGGAGTGGTGAAGGGGAGGGAATGGGGAAGGGGTGGGCTATGGTGCATATGGTGCCAGATTTAGATTTTCATATTTGCCTCATCCCCTCGCAGGACAAATCTGAAGAAAACAAAAATTACGCAGTGCGAGGGCTAGTTTATTGGACGATCACACAGGGTCGTGGTAGTGAAGGGGGAGGGGTGCGCCTCGGGTCACAGGAGGGAGAGAGTGGTGAAGGGGTATAGGAGTAGGTGGTAGTGAAGGGGGCTGAGTTTAGGTCACGTGAACCTGAGGAGAGATTTGTCAACAATAGCACACTGCCAACTGGCGGCATGGGGCCAAGCGAGAGCTGGTAGCCCCCCCCCCCCCCCTCTCTCTCTCTCTCTCTCAAAACTAACCTGTATTATAAAGTCAGTAAAATATTTTTAGACGTGCTGCCAGCTGTGTGTGTGTGTGTGTGTGTCAAACTGCCTGGAGAAAAAGTCACTCCTTCGCCTACTAGTGGAGAATATTTTTACTTCTATATTGGTGTAGCGTGAGGTGACTCAGCTGTATGTGCTCACCTGAACTAGGTGAAGTTCTATAAGAAAAAATATTAATGTTCTTTAACTGAAACTGTCGATAAGGAGAAATATCGAGGCGTTGTGGTAGATCATTTACTGAATGCTGCACAACAAGTGGGGACAGCAGTGAGAAAAACAAACCGAGATTTGGGAACTATATATTTATAAAGCGTACCATCGAATACAAAGAGTGGAAGGTGCGTTTTTTCTCCGATGAGAAAAGATGCCCCGCCCCTCCTCAAGAGTTCAGCTGATTGGCGGTTGCAAATCTGTCCGATTTCGTCCTGAACAATGATACATTTCTAAATGAGTTTATTCATAATCGTTGGGATGACCGTTTTTGACGAGAAAATGTAAGTTATTTCATAATTTAGTATTACTGATATATGAATAAAACACTTTTTTTATATAAAACACTGTGTAATTCGATATTTCTAACACTCGACATATTATATTAAATAACTGTACCTCAAACTCAACTAAAAATCAATTAAAAAAAGCGAGAAATTCAAATGAGTTGAAAACGCGGCCCTAATTGTTTATTCTGGAGGTAATAAAGTCCAGCCTGATGCAGGAGGTTAAAGCGGCAGCCGTTGTTTGCCAACCCTTTTATTAACAGTGACATTACCCACATGAATCTGACCTCTATATATATAGCTGTCAATGAATATGTTGTATTTCTTTGTGTATGAACCTCTGTCCTGTGTGGCAGTAAGAAGTGATACCACCCTCAGTGTCAAGACCTGACTGAATTACTCAGAATACGCAAACTGTACTACAAGCTTTCTCAATAAATTGTTAAACTAAAAACTAACTTGAGTTTATCAATACCCCATACTTATTTATCTTTATTTAAAAATACTATCTTCGCTCTTTTCTCTTTTTCAAATTTAGTTTTAATTAAGTACAAGTAATCAATTCATTGCATACAGTTAGTAATATTCAATGATGTCCTCAGTAAATATTTTAATTCCAAAGTTATGCACATTCGTGGGTGATGTAAATGATACATATATATTTAGCTTGAAGCAAAATACTCTCTTGTTCAGATATGAATAAGACAAACGTAGCCTGTCTAATTTCACCTCGAGGCAGCATATTATGATACTACTAGTTTGTGGAGATTATTGTGTTCCTTCCTTAGGCTTTAGTAAGCCCCTTTATAATATTTATACTGTATATACTTGTTACACTTGCCAGATGCTTCTGGTGTCATTGTACAGGGGTACCTAGTGACAGCACTGGGATCCCACTTCCTCTATCAAGGAATAAACAATTGAAATTGGATTGAATTGATTATTGTGCTGTAATTGTAGGTATAATAAGTGTTGTGAGCGGTGGCAACACTTGTTGTGAGGGTCGCGTCCTCCCAACCTGTTGTCAGGCAGCGTTGGGGGGACCATTATTTTCTTCAGTACGAACAAGAGCATGATCTTGTAGAACCAGATTTATTTTTCCAGTAACAGTCGTCCGTTCTAGATTTAGCCTTAAGTTAGCAATGTTCTGTAAATAATTTATAATTTTATCCTGAAGTCTGATTGGGGTTCCTTAATAGTTTAGCGCATCTAAAGACAGCTTCATAGAAATTGCTTATTAAAGTTAATATGTTTCAAATGGAGAGAAGAGAAAATATAATATACTGTACAGTACCTTCTATTTCTGGATGTTAATAAAAGTAAATTTGGATGTCGCTTCTTCCAATGTGTGTTCACCCTAGGAAAAAATGGTGAGGGTTCTGGTGATGTGGGGTAAGTTGCCATGGCTCCCCGCCTCAAGCCACCAAGCTGCTGACGTCACTACATCCTTGGTTATCCCACCACTCACGCGTTCCAGGAAAATTTCCATCCTCAGTCATCTTATTATTATTTTTCCCGGTCATGGTTTATTCCTAGTACTGTGTCAGTAAAGATTTCTTCCATATTTTAAAGCTGACTAGAGTTAACGACCTTTTCTGCGTTGCATTTCTCTGCATTGCGAGTTTGTACTACAAATTTTAATACTAAACAATATTTTGTATGCGCTGTTGTTGAAATAAAATTTATTATTATTATTATTATTATTATTATTATATACGCCTGTCACCCGCTGTTGTTATTGTTGGAACCTGGTCTGTTGTCGTTGTTGGATATTGGTCTATTGTTGTTGTTGCTGGATCCTGGCCTGTTGCTGTAAAGGTACGTGTACACTGTAGACATTTTAGCTAGATTTGCTCTAGCTAGAGCTCTCTAAATAGTGTAAACAGAAGTGAGAGCGCTCTAGCTAGACTTAGTCTCCGATTTCCGTAGGGTTGTTGTAGTCTAGCTAGTGTTGTAGTGGACACGAGGTGGAGAGCACGTGCTGAGACTGCTCTAGGTCTATTTGTTGATTTAAATAGATTTCTTTGTTCTATCTAAAGAACTTCTTTACCACGCGAGTAAAATGTCGTCCAATAAAAGATGGAAGTGGGATAGTGATAAGACAATGTTATTAATACAACAATATGGAAGTTTCCCAGAACTGTGGAATGTGTCGTTGATGGAGTACCGCAATAAAGAAAAGAAGGCAAATGCTATAAAAGAAATAGCAAAGATATTAAATATTCCAGAATCAGAAATCACACGAAAGTGGCACAATTTGCGCTGCCAAATGAACAGCGAAATTAGAAAATTAAAAAAGAAGAAAAGGGGCATCGGGGCTGATGATGTGATTTTGAAAAGTACATGGGAATTCTTCGACACTCTCCACTTCATGATTGGATGTAATAAACCGCAAGGAAGCACCATTGCTAATATGGTAAGTAAAACAAAGTATATTTTGTAATCATATATGTTAATCATATCAAAAGTACGACCAAAAACACTTACTTATATTTCACATACCGCCTATTTATTCAGAAATATTTATATTGCCATGGAACCTCACCCTTTTCTGTCATGAAATACTGTTTAAACTGATCACGAATATCTTTAGCCATCCTAGTAGACTTTTTAGTAGTAACTGAACGTTGCAAGGAATGCAAAGTGCTGGCAGGCTAACCGTCTTGTCTCCAACTTCCTGCAGTACAAATTCCATCATCTTCCGTATCGAACATTCCAGAGGGAGCATAAACACGGGCTGAGTTATTTCGAGGGAATACAAAATTGTGTAGATCACATATGGATAATACAATTTGCTTCACTCTTTCTAGGGCCACCTCCATCGGCCGTCTTATGATGCGGAATCGGGCAGATATCAATCCAAATGCGTTTTCCACTACTCGGCGTGCTCTGGATAATCTGTAGTTATAAATGCGATTTGGAGCAGGTTGATTTGTGAAGGGAAACGGTTTCATGAGGTATGACTTCAATGTAACGCATCGTCAGCAACAACGAATGGTACAGGGCCATCGTTATCCGTACACTCTAGCCGTCGTCCAATTGGTATATTCAAAAGATTGTCCTCCAAAGCTGTTGATAATGAGCAATTTATAAATACTCCTCCATCAGATATTCACCCATTGCAACCGACATCAATGTATATGAATATATAATTTACATCAACCAATGCCAATAGCACAATGCTGTTGGTACTCTTGTAATTGAAGTAAAAGCTTTCGCTGTTTTGTGGCTGTTTCATGACGACATGTTTGTCATCGAGTGCTCCTATGCAATTAGGAAACTGCCATTTCAATTCAAAATCTTGGGCCACTTTGTTCCATTCTTCATTCGAACTGGGAATCTGCAAAAACGAAAACATTACGTGTTCACAAATATTATCCTGGATGTGAATCAGAAAAAAAATATTGTTACAGTATACTCCCTCGTATCCGGTATTCAAAGATAATTATTAAAAGATTCAAAGAATCAATTTCTACTTTGAATCTTTTAATAATTTTCTCTTTTATTGGGGTATTAATATTGTACTCTTTGTAACATTGTACATCAACTGAGGCAGTTGTAGTGGACGTCTTCCCTACAAGCTGCCACTCACCACCTGTTACCGCCTTCCCTAGCAACCAAGCGTATCCGCATTCCATTGCCCGCCGTATCCTAGCAACGGAACTAGTCACCGGCTACTTCTCGGGTTTTTCCACCATGACTCATAGCCGCTGCTGGGTGTATATAAGCTCTGTCTCTCCATTGAGATGCATTCTGACCAATCTTCTTGAACAAGCAACATCTCCTCCAGCAAGCTCCACACTGTTAACATTTCATTCAACCAGGAGGCCAGCAACAGGCAACATCTTCTCTAACGGAGCTCCTGCACACATACCTCCTTCGACAAGCTACTCACCGCACGTCTCTACCAAGCAGCCCCTCACCACACAGCACCTCCAGCACCAGACTGTCTATCATATAACTTATATATTATACAAGAAAACCACATTAGAGTTTCCTTCCATCCTGAGTGCTAGACAACTTTAATATCTCGATACCCCTACAATGGTGACTCCCGGAGATAAGCACTCACACAGGATGGAGGACGGACGGATCTCTCTGCCGATTTTCAACCACAACGTCGAGGACTGGCTTGACCATGTGGAAGCAGCCCTCGCCGGCTCACGAGCGACCGACGAACAAAAGTATTGCGCCCTGCTTTGTGCCTTACCCACGGAAGTGGCCACGCGGGTCTCACAAACCATTTCCAACCCTCCAGATCACAACAAATTCGCTACCCTGCGGGCTGCCTTGAAGACGTGTTATCAACAGACCAGCCCCAATCTCCTGCAAGATCTATCCTCTACCTCCCTCGGGAACTCAACCCCGGGACGTCTCTGGGAGGAGATGTGTCGGCTGAACTCCCGTCACACAGACAGACTCCCCGACTCTATCCTGCGCCAGCTTCACGCACAAAAGCTACCCGGGGATTTCTCACTCCCTCCTGATCCCAATCAAGCCACTCCAGCCGTTCGTCACGACTTACTCCAAAAGCTACGACAAGCAGTTTCTGCATTCAGAGCTACTGCTCCACGCCAGCCTACTCGGCGCCCTGAACACATCCCTCCTGCACTACTCACAGCCGAGTATGTTTTCGTCAGGCATGATGCTCACCGCAACCCATTACAACGCCCCTACGATGGACCCTTCCAGGTGGTTACCCGTTCTGCAAAGTTCCTGACAATTATCAGGAATGGCAGACATGACACCGTCAGCATAGACAGAGTCAAACCGGCCGCCTTACCCGTCGGGCCCCCAGCCCAGCAGCACCATCAACAAACTACGCCTGCACCAGTCCACCCGCAGTTACCACCGGCAGCAACACCACGCCCACGACATTTCTGGGCACCCTCTTTTCACCCTCATGTACAACCTGCTCCTGTCATAGAACCTGAACCTGTAGTAAGCCTCCCTCCTATCATAGAACCTGCTCCTGTCATAGACCCTCCTCCTGTCATAGAACCTGAACCTGCTCCTGCCATGGACCCTCCTCCTGACGCAGCCCCTGCAGCAGCAGGAGCACAACAACCATTGCTTGTACAACCTCCTCTAATCCCAAACCCTCTTTCTCCTCCTAATTCTCCCACAGGTTTTGTGTCACTGGACGGAGTTGTTACACGTAGCGGTCGAGTCGTACATACACCTGCCCGGTATGTGTTATGTGTGGGACACAACCCGGACAACATCCAGCCTCCCGCCGCGCCGGGATGGGAGGGGGAGTATTGTAGTGGACGTCTTCCCTACAAGCTGCCACTCACCACCTGTTACCGCCTTCCCTAGCAACCAAGCGTATCCGCATTCCATTGCCCGCCGTATCCTAGCAACGGAACTAGTCACCGGCTACTTCTCGGGTTTTTCCACCATGACTCATAGCCGCTGCTGGGTGTATATAAGCTCTGTCTCTCCATTGAGATGCATTCTGACCAATCTTCTTGAACAAGCAACATCTCCTCCAGCAAGCTCCACACTGTTAACATTTCATTCAACCAGGAGGCCAGCAACAGGCAACATCTTCTCTAACGGAGCTCCTGCACACATACCTCCTTCGACAAGCTACTCACCGCACGTCTCTACCAAGCAGCCCCTCACCACACAGCACCTCCAGCACCAGACTGTCTATCATATAACTTATATATTATACAAGAAAACCACATTAGAGTTTCCTTCCATCCTGAGTGCTAGACAACTTTAATATCTCGATACCCCTACACAGTAAACTCTTCATAGATTCTCTGTTTTCATAGGTGTTTATACTGATTTGAAAGAGGATTTTACAAGGATTCTGGTTTGGCAACTTTCATTCAGAAAAAAGTACTGCCATAAGCGAGGGAGTGTGGTGTATGTGCACCTCTCATTTCACCGGAATTTTCAGATATCCGACATGGCCTAAGTCCCATAGGTGCCGGATACGAGGGAGTCACCTGTACTTGCCTTTAGTTTAGGAATTGTGGTTTTTAAAAGCATTAGCTTTCAAATTAATCTTAAGGAACTTAATTAATTAACCATTAATTGTCATATAGTTTTGTACAATATTTTATCGTTCTGTTTTTCAGGATCTGTCTTTCTCACAAAACGTAGTTAAGGAAGAGTTCACACAACCTTCAGAGCAATGTCAGGACTTTGTCACACCATCTACTTCTGGTATAGAACACGACAAAAAGAAATGTAGTGGTAAAAATAAAAAAGTTGAACATTTGGAAGAACAGGCTGCATTGAAAAAAGCAATCGATGTATTGAATAAACCACAAGACGACTACTCAGTGTTTGGAGACTATGTTGCTTCGGAATTACGCCAATTACGTTCCGATGAAAATAGGAAAATACTGAAACGCACCATTATGAAAGCTATCATTGAAATGGGAGAAAAGGAAGACCTCGAATATTCATCATCTACATCGACCCCTATTCCCCTTTGTTCATCTCCTGAATCTTATAGTAATTATGACGCTAATGTAGGCCATGGAACAATTACCTAAAGTAGTGACAGTAATATCGGGTTGCAATGCTATTTTACCGACTTACAATTATTTCTTACCTTAAGATAATCTTCTTTCAGAACTTCGTATAGTGCCTTACAAACCTCGGGGATTATTTTCGAAATAGTTGTTACTGGTATGCGGAACGTGCACATCAGTGAGTGGTAACTGTCCCCTGAAAGAAATGTTACAGGTCTGATAAATTCATGTTTGGCAGTATTTACTAAAATATTTTTTTCCTTTCATGTACATGTATGCTTTGTAATAAATTTACAAATATATTCAAGGGTTTTATTCATTCATAGTACTTACCAGATGCTAGAAATCGAAGTGTAAGTGTTAGCCTTTCTGAAGGTGTGATTGCTTTTCTGAGATGAGTATCTTGTCTTTTAATTTTAGGGGTCACTTTTTACAGTAAATAATTATAATCTTCAGGACACATACGTAGAAAGTTCTTATAGATTACTGCATCCTCATCAAGCAATTCTCTTAACAGTTTTGCATGTGCTCCCTCTTCATTTCTTCTGGCTATCCATTTTCTGACCCACACATTTTTCTTTCTCTTCTGTTTCTTCAAATCCTTCATTATAACTAATGTCGCAGCTGCAGCAACTAGGCGCCTTGATTGTGACATCTCACCACACACAAGTCTCAAGTCTGACTGAGACTTCCTCGTCAAACACACTCCAGTGTACACAAACGGTAGAGCAATTTCGCTAGATTTAATCTAGTACCACTCTATCAAAGCTCTAGAGAGAGCAAATTTTGGTGTAGTGTACGCACACTTTAGATTAGTCTCGCTAGAGAAAGCCAAGTCTAGCTAGATTTTAATCTACAGTGTACACGTACCTTAACAACCACGACTATGATTATAACAACCACGACCATGATTATAACAACCACGACCATGATTATAACAACCACGACCATGATCATAACCACGACCATGATTATAACAACCACGACCATGATTATAACAACCACGACCATGATTATAACAACCACGACCATGATTATAACAACCACGACCATGATTATAACAACCACGACCATGATTATAACAACCACGACCATGATTATAACATCCTCGGTAAACTGTACCACCGGACTCGCCACAGGGCAAGAAGGGCCCAAGATCACTTGTAGTTAATACTGGGTGCTAACATAATCATTAAATTATCTTTGTCGGACTGAACGTTTTGTGCTTTCACTGAAGGTACATTTTCCTCTTAAGTAGAGACTTAAGAACACATCTTCTTAACTCATATAAGAACCTTTAAGAAATTGGTACAGGATTGATGACATCTACAGCACGGAGGAGACAAGTGGCTGGCCAGGCGAGACTTCACTTTGTGGGAGACTTCACTTTCTGAGTGCGCTGGAACAGGTTTTTACTCTCGTCCTGAATATAACCTGAGGGCGTTTTTCTGGGGTTGGTGGGGGGGGGGGCAGGACGTGTGAGTGAAGACAAAGAGGTTATTACAGGACAACAAGAAAGGATACAAGAAGCTAGTGGGGGGGGGGGTGGTGTTATGATGCCAAGAGGAAGACGTGAGTTAGGAGCGTCGTGTAAGTGAAGGTAAATCCTCTCCCGTGTTAATCCACTTTTACCATCTGTGTATCCTGCTGTCTTGACCACTTTTAATAACCCTTGATGTCTTCTGACGGCTTATATTAAGTTAGGCCACAACTTTGTTATTGTTTTATGGGGGTCGTGTATCTAATATACTATAGGAATAGCTGTGGCTCTGTCTGTCTGTCTGTTCTGGGCAGTCGAACGGCACAATCGTTTTTCATCAAACTTGGTGGAAAAATCGCAAAAAATTCGTAGAGTGGAACAAACCTGGTCCCATGTCGATGGTTTCTTTAGGAAGGCATTAATTAACCAATTTATTTACGATGGAAAACGATGCAAGTC
The DNA here is from genome assembly GCA_958450375.1 of Homarus gammarus. Classification (NCBI taxonomy): domain Eukaryota; kingdom Metazoa; phylum Arthropoda; class Malacostraca; order Decapoda; family Nephropidae; genus Homarus; species Homarus gammarus. Next base: position 2,925,171 of record CAUDMG010000286.1, read on the forward strand.
TACGGACTAGGCGCACCCTCATTAACCATGCAAGTCTATGGACTTGGAGCACCACCATTCGCTGTACACTAGCCAACCACGAGCGTTCAAACTTTCACCAGGCACAAAGGGCCCGCGATCACTTATTATGTCCCTATAACGACACTACCTTCTCTTGTTTACTGCTAATATCCCCCCCTGTAATGTTAACATGTTGAACACTATAAGGAGGAGCTATTTATTATTATAAACATTGACTTTTACGTCATTATAATTTTAAGAGAGAAATTTAACATATGATATAATAATTTCCATCATATTTACATGAATTTTTTTGTAGAAAGTCTACAAACGCATTGATACTATATAATGGGTATATATATATCTTGATAAAATCACACGGGAAAATGGAAACAACGGAGTACCTTAGCTTTCGTCTTTATTCAAGACATCTTCAGAGGCAACTGGATTACATGGACAGAGAGAGGCTTAAATATACAGGGTGACCTAAAAAACATGAGGTCAGGTCATAATCATTTTGACCTGACCTCATGTTTTTTAGGTCACCCTGTATATTTAAGCCTCTCTCTGTCCATGTAATCCAGTTGCCTCTGAAGATGTCTTGAATAAAGACGAAAGCTAAGGTACTCCGTTGTTTCCATTTTCCCGTGTGATTTTATCAAGATTTATCTTATCCACGTTTTCATTGTGGATTTTCATAAAATATATATATATATATGCTGTGGTTATCAGCATATACCTAGATCACGCGCACCTACAGTGATTTACATATATATATATATATATATATATATATATATATATATATATATATATATATATATATATATATATGAAAGAGCTCACACTCGGTGCCGTCACAACACTTTCTGGTAGATTGTTCCAAGAGTTCACAACTCTCACTCCGAAAAAGTTTGCCCTCACAATTTTCTGGACTTGCGACTTCTTCAGCCTTGAGCCTTAGAGCTCTCGTGATAATCGTCATGATCAAAGGATAGTGCTGTAAGTGTGAAGGATGTTGTGGTGGCATCAGCAACATCCGAGGGTAGTGCACTCACTGGAACAGCCTGGAGCCTTGGAGGTGTGTCTGGGGCCAGCCCGGGTGCACATTGCACTCTCGGGGTCGGCCGGGGAAGGCGAAGGCTGAGACGACTTTATTTCCAATTAGCCCCAGCGCCGGGTAAATACCTCAGTATCCGGGGTAGAAGGCAGGTATGGAGGGAGAGTCGGCTTACTCAAGGAGAGATGCGTGGTGCCCACTCCTAGGATGAATACGCACAAAGAAAAATCTCATTGTTAAAAGCTTACCCACATCTTTATATAATATATATATATATATATATATATATATATATATATATATATATATATATATATATATATTCTCGCTTGACGCCCCACCTTTGTGTGCTACTTTATATGAATACGCGTTGGCAACTTTGAAATATTTAATAAAACGAAGCCAAGACAGTTCGGCAACGGAAAGTATCCCTAAATAGAAATGGTGACTTTTTTTATCGTTTATATGTTGCTGGCCGAAAATATAAAAAATCAAACTCATGTATACTATAAACTCGGTCTGGCAACTGAACGTTACTATGGCAGCCGTCCGCCTTTCACGCCGTTTGCTCTTCACCATAATCTGGGATCAGCCAGTTTTTCTTAAGCGTTTCCGTGTCCTCGTTGGTTACGTATACTCCTTCCGCGTGCAGTTTATGTGTCTTCCGTATCGAACCACTATTATAACTATTTATGCTGGGAATACTTTTGTACATTCTACGCCTCCAGCACAATGTAAAGCTATTACATTTATAAAGATCAAAAGAGAACACTCCGAAGAGGAGGTAGATAACCTACCTTGGATGCATCAGTGTCAGTATCTACCAACTTACGTTATATTAATATATATATATATATATATATATATATATATATATATATATATATATATATATATATATATATATATATATATGCAAGTTCCCAAGCACTTTCGTGTAATTCACATCTTCAGGGGTGAGTACAGACTAGAGAGAGAAATACAAACCAAGGTGTATTTATACAGAGGAGGGTGAGACCAGGTCCACAATGGTCAGGTATTAGGTAATGACCCTACTAATCTTTAAATAGCACACAACGGTTGGTGGTCAGGTCAGAGGGTCAGAGGTCCCGCAATATCCACTGCTATCCTCCATGCACCGGCTCCTGAATGTACCTGAACCCGCTCCAGTGTTGGTCAAATCTTGTCTTGAAAGAGCTCACACTCGGTACCGTCACAACACTCTCTGGTAGAGTGTTCCAAGAGTTTACAACCCTCACTCCGAAAAAGTTTGCCCTCACAGTTTTCTGGACTTGCGACTTCTTCAATCTTGAGCTGTGACCCCTTGTGGGGCGAGCGTCCGCCAGTTCCAAGTAAGGATACTCAACTGAGTAGTGCCCCTTGAGATGCTTATGCACCTCAACTAGGTCCCCCCTTGCCCGTCTGCAGTATCAGCTGGGCAAGTTCAGGCGCTCCAATCTCTCAGGGTAGCTGAGGTGCCGAAGTGCAGGCACCAGCCTGGTGGCCCTCCTTTAAACATTTTCAACCAACTGACAGTCCCTAGCATATCTCGGGGACCAGATGGGGAAGCACTTCACTCTTGAAGATCGTTGCGAGGGACGGACCGTCTAGATATCTGAACGACCTTCTTATAAGACCCAATAATTTATTTGCCTGATTTACCTTCTTCTCGCAATGGCCCGAGAACTTCAGCTCATTGTCAACATACACACTGAGGTCCTTCTCACATTCAGTATCAAATAGCGCAGTTTCTTCATCCCGTTGGGACATATGATACGCCTCCTTACCATTGGTACGCCCAAGGTGCATCCTCTTACACTTCGTGACATTGAATCTCAGCAGCCATTTCTTCGACCATTCCTGGAGCCCACAGTCCGCTTGGTTCTTAATTTCCCTAAATAACTTGGCGTCATCGGCAAACATTTGTATGGAGGAGTGTACAACGTCAGGCATGTCATTTATGAAACAAACAAACAACAGCGGGCCCAACACACTGCCCTGTGGTAACCCACTTGTGACAGGTACAGATGACGATTTCGTGCCATTAATCACAACTCACTGCTTGCGGTCATGTAGAAATATTCTATCCACGCTAGGGCATTTCCCCGAATTCCGTACCCTTCCAGTTTGATAACAAATATAAAAGTCATAAATTCCCTTGTTCACTGTTAAACTTGTAATTTTTTTCCTTGGATGGGGAAAAATATCCAACAATTAAAGCTAATTCATAAGTCCTTTGGCAAAGCCTTAAAGTGTCATTAACCTCTTTTCAACTGTTTAGTGATGATGTGAGATGAAATACCTCCTGTATCAGATTTTAAAACTAGTTGAGATCCATAAATATTTTTCGGTAAAATACGGTATCAGCAAAATACTTCAGTATATTTATCTACGAGAGAAGTATTGAAGGGTAAATAACGAATTAGGTGGTGGCCAGGCCTAGTGTGTTTTAACTTTAGGTTAGAGAAACGCTGGCTGCTGTGACTGACTGGTCGAAGCCAGGTCGACCCCAGTCAGATATTACCCAACCCCGGGATGACTTGTATGATGGTATTACTTCAGAGCTGTACGTTTCCTTGTGGCTGAAAGTTTCCACTGCGTGCTTTAACAGTGATGTAACGAAATTTACGAATCACAGATAAAAAATTAACTATGAAGGTTACTGGGAATATTCCTTAAAGTTCGCGTTAGCATTTCGTTTAACATGTAGCCTCCTTTTTTCGTCACTGTTTATGGTTTCTAGTTTATCATAATGGTAACACCACAAAATAAAATGTGGATGCAACATAATATATATGTTCTTGAATATAATGGTGCCTGTGATTGTTGCACATGTAGCAAGTTTGGTAACTCGTGGTTGTTGAGGGAGAATATTTTTGAAGTTATTTCTCTCATTTCTTGTATATAGGCATACATATTATATAATACGATTATGTATATTAAGTACAGAACAATATTCTGATTTGATATTTTTATTTCTGATTGTATGTATCAATAATGTAGTTCATTAATTTTGGAATTGCGAAAATAAATACCGCCAACTTCTTCAGCTTCAACAACCAAGGTTTGCTGGCTTGCTGCCAACTGACTCCACTGAGTTCGTCGGTACACATTTATTGTCGCATTTGTTCATACAAATCATCCCTTTATTCCAAATACAGATTTCTTTATAAATATTGCTGTGGATTTTTTTTACATCACGGAGCAACACCCAGACTCCCACCCATTAGTTTGAGAGATACTTGGTAAGTTCTTTGTCCTCCCTTGACAATGTTATCCCTAGCTTGTACATTTTCATAACGTCCTCCACTAACCACTATTCTTAGGACATATTGATAACATGACGCCGCGGTGCTCCCAAGCGTTTGGGAAGTGCGTTGTTGGTGTTATATTTAGCCATGCCTGGCCCTCCTCGGCGTATGTACCGTACCTCGACCTAGTAACTAAGTCATCGACTAGTTATATTGACCTCATGAGAATAACTACTCTCATTTATAAGTATGGCAGTTTTTTAATTAGTTACGTACCTGCGTTGATTTTTTATTATACAAATAAGGCTATTTACGTTGCTTAAATTATCGTACTGAAATATGCATACAATCAAAGCTTACAAAGTTAAGGTTTTTACTGACTTCAGCGATGTTTTAAGTCTTAGTTATCTTAAATATAGCGTAGTCCTAAACCAAACTTAAGGCAGTGGAGTCAAGGGGTACGTGATCCAGCTGTTGCCACCCGAGGAGGCTGCCAGAGACGCCGCCAGCCGAGGGGAGCCGAGCGGAGCCGACCAGTGCCGAGGGATCACAACCACAGATTTATTTACGAACGCTCTCAACTTCGCAAGAATTGTACTTAATGCAGTAATTCTCATATATTTATAAATATTTTCATGCGAATAAAAAATAGATACACACTATACATTTATAAGTAAATTATTAAAAGAGGAAAACAAATGAGTAACAGATGGGCTCAGGGTGAAAGTAGCAGGAGGTCGGCGGTGATTGGCTGCCGCCTCTGACGTCACGCCTGACTCTCCACCTTTGTTGTGATTCAATGGAAGAGGAGAGAGGGAGGAGACGTCTCTTAGCCGCTCTCGCAGTTTGCTTGAGTAGTACAGTTCTGGACTGGGTTCGGCAAGAAATCGCCGTGTACATATTCCACAGCCGGTGTCGGTAACACAGGGAGAAACTCAAGATTTGTTCATTTATGACGAGAGAGTGGCAAGTACTCCGGGAGTTAGGAGTGCTGTTCACCCTGCTGGTCATAGTGACGCCATCTTGTGGAGGTTCAAAGAGCTGTTATCAACAGTCGCGACGCAGTCTGCACAGTCCCCAGTACTGAAGTGTACATATTTTCGAGCCGCACATATAATATCAGCAGCCAGTGAAAATACCGAAGTTATCGCTCATAAGACTTAGCCATTTTGGAAGCACAATAATCGTCGTGAAGACCAGCAGCACCACAGCTAAGATGGCTGGAGCCAGGTCCAGCCCTACCAACACCCAGCCCAGCAGTCGGCTACACAAGGGGCAGCACAAGCACCCGGATGGTGTCTCTTGTACATCACACCAGGTAAAACAACTGATTTTTTAAAGTGTCAATAACTACATAAGGTGGGCTATGCGTCAGCTGATGACTGTTTGGTATGGTACGTTTATTGATGGTGACAAATTGTGCAGTGAAATATTGTTTATGTATCAAGTACAGCGCTGATACACTTGGTAGACTTAAAGTTAATAAAGTTGAGAATTTGGATTATTATATGGTGAAACTGAAGGCCGCCCTGCTGAACTACGCACGGGTATAATTTAGGTGTAATCTACGTGTTTCAGAACAGTTTTAGCGACCATTGTGATAATATTCTGGGTTAATATATAGGACTAACCCGCCAGGGCTGCCTAGGGCCGATGCGGCTGTATCATCACACCAGATAGTGCCTCAAGTTTCACCATACCATAGTCAGTTCATTCTGTTTAATATACCGGGGAAGTTAGGAGAGGTTACGTAGGTTTGGTTGGGTCTATTCTTCATACCCACAAATTTTAAGTAGCGTTTATTTTAAAAATACCCATTTTAACATATTTCCACACTACAAGTGTTCACTATAATATAACAATGAAAATCCGACGTTTTTATAATTGCTTTCAATCAATTTCGTTCGCGGGTTAGTCCTATATAATTACCCTATTTTACTTACCCACTGTATTTTCTGAACGTTACATCCCGAGTTTGGATAGAAAAAAAATTAATGCATTGGATTCTTATCGGTAAAGGTGGAAAGGAACCACTCGTTATTATTGCAGTTTCACTCAATTGGGTTAAAGTATTTTTTCTTGGGGGGGGGTGATAACTCAAGACGATTTTTTCCAGTGGAAGTGAAAGTCAAATTTGAATGAATCACATTAAATGCCATAGGGAAAAAACCTAGATTTCTAGTAAAAAAAAATAATTGGCTGTGAAACTGCAATAAAACATCACTTTTATAAGTGTAATAATATTGGGGGTAAAGGTGTAGGTAACCTGCTACAGAAAACTTATTAAATAGCCACTCTTACGGAACAACAACACTTGGGTAAAATAACATCACCGCATAACATAAGACTTCATGCTTATTATGGGAAAAGGTATTAAATTTGACTAAAATGGCTCAAATTCCTTATGCTCCAACACAATAAAGTTGATTTAGCATGTTATTGATAGGATGGTTACATCTATATGTCCATTGAGGGCATGCGGCTTATCCTTCTGCATGCATTGAGGGACGCTGAGTCTCCTCGACTTTCCTGAGTGAAAACTGTGAATACTCTAAAATTAAATCTGTATTATTGAAGATACTGTACTATCAGGTATTAAAGATTATATTCTGCTTTCTACTAGGCATGCCAACATCTACTGTTGTGCACTACTTATGTACTACCCTATAAAATTTTAATACGGTACTGTATAAAAGATTTCCTTGGTATGCAATTATTTTATGAAAATCGATTTATCTATTTTAGCGAACACTATTGTTTAAGCAAATAAAGCAAAATCATATGCTAGCATTGGGTCACAATCCTAAATTGTATGCTAGTTTTTGAGGAATTAGTTACTAAATCATGCTTTAATTCCTCATTTCCCAATCAATCTTGACTGGGAAAGAAGGTAATAAAAAATAGCATAATGCATTTTCCAAAACTTTAACTAGTCCACATTATTATAAAGTGATTAAACTAGGAAGTGGCTACAGTACTTTGGAGTGAGATCCTGGCTGGATAGACTGGAGGCTATGTAGCCAGGATGTTAAGTTAGGTTATAGGAGTTGTTAGGTTCAGTTCCTTTATGTTCTCTGGGTTTTTCTTCTTTTTTTCGGTCAAGTTTGATAGAAGTTGATTCCTCCCATTTATTGGGATGTTCCTGAGAACAATAACTTTGTAATTGTGAAGCGTGAGACTAGAGAACATGGGCTGGTGGCGACTATCCTCATGTAAGCTTAAGCAACTAAACCTAACGACTCTACATCAGGATATGTGACTTCCCATACCAGCTATGTATTCACATCCTTTAGTTTAAGATTTTAATGGAAACTTCATAGATAGGCATATAGCTTGTGGTTATGCAATAAAAGCTCTGCATCCATTTCCTCAGCCTTATACTTGCACTGCTGCATAGATAACCGGTGCCCAACCTAGGAACAAAGATGGATTTAATTTGCATTTGAGCACCTCCTCTCAAATCAACTTATGGAAAAGAACAGAAAATGAAATTCTACGTCGATACAATGTGCTAATTTGCAAATACAGAACTGGCTTACAGAGAGCTTAAGAGTCGACAAGTAAATGAGGACGTTTATGTTGAACTTAATTATTTGTTAAGCAAATACGATAAAAGAGTAATAGGGTTTCTAGAATTTGCAACAACTTTCACTGAATTCACCAACATGCTAAAGCCAGTTTCCTCTGATCAGCTTAATAAAACTAGAGATTCACAATGCAAAATTATCAATTTGTCTATTGTCATGCTTTTCATTATTTGATAAAAGTTCTGTACAGAATGGTTCTTAGATTTGAAAGTGTCTCATGATTGGACAGCAACATCGCTCTACACCAGCGATTCCCAAACACTGAGATTGAAACAGTTTATTTAGTCAGAAAAATTCAGAATTCTGTTTCATATTTTTTATTGTTGATGTAATAATGTGGTAAGCAAAGGAAGGTAAAAAGCATAAAAGAAATAAACATCTTTGTATGCTCAAGTGGGAGCCCTATTGCCAAGGGTCGGCAGAGGCAGCATCCTGGCTGGAGCTGCATTGCTATGTCGGGTGTTGAAGCTACTCAGCCAGTGTTTAGTGCATATTTTAATCCAGGTAGTATTTAATTAATGTTTTTCAATGTGTTAGTACATTACAATACTGTATGTAGTGTATACTAAAGTATTTAGCATTAGTTACATAATTTTTTTAACCGATTTCATGTTTTGGGGGATTTCTTGTTATTGAGGAACCAAACCCTAGCTGTCACCATCACAACCACACCCTAAGTTAATGAGCTGCATGTCCCAGTGCCAAGAAATAGTCCGAGAAGACCGGACAACTCGCCAACTGCACTGGCTAACCATTACCCCGGAATACGATCCGCAAATTGATTAATATCCAGGTTCCCAATTACTGCTGGGTAGACAGAGGCAAATGGCGTAAAGAAACTTGCCCATGGTTTCACCCTGCCTGAAGATCGAACTCGGGTCTGCTCACTTGCGAGGCGAGGATGCTGACCATTACACCACAGGTCGTCACTGAATGGCGTCTGTAAGGCACACTTGATTTTCATAGAGCTAATGATCATTTCATTCTAAAGCCAGGATTTTCATTTAGAAGAGTAGCTAATGAAAATAAATAACCTGTTATTTTATTTTTTGTTAAATTAATTTTCATTAAAAATTATGTGCAGATCCTTGAATATATTATACTGTAGCTATCAAGTTTTGTGCAGTTTCCTTGTTATAATTTTAATGTTTGATAAGCAACTTTATTGTTATTTTCTCGGAAGGCCAGCATTTATATAGCAAGTTTTAGTTTTCCTAACTTGTATTTGTTTGCTACAAATCTTGTAAATCCTAGATACTGTAGAACGATGGAGCCCCCCCCCCAGTCATAAAAATGGAATATTTTGCTTTTTATTTGCAAATCATTTACTGTAGCTTGATTTCATAGTTTGATCATAAAAATTCATATATTTTTTTATTAACTTACTGTATAATTTGTCTAATATGGTTCTCTTACAAGTTTGTTATTAGGCAGCTTTCCTTAGTTTGTTACCTTCTTACAATCCACAGTATCTGTAGTTACTGTAATTCTTCTTGTCTTTTAGCATTTATATGATTTAAGATTTCTTTAGGTTTCCTTTTATATCCCGTGTAGATATAATAATCTATGCTTAGTCTTTGATTTTGTCACCTTGATGTATTACAGCAACCTTCTTGGCAGTATTCACTTAATCCAATGGAACTGGTTGTCATGTCGTCGAGAAAATATTACTCTTTGTTTTGTTATGTTTAGATCACATTCTTATCAAATTTGTCAACTTGTGTGTGTAGCTATTGTATCTGTACACTCTTCATATCTGGTTGACAACGGGTCAATGCTTTCTTAGCATTGATATTTCTTCAAGCCACTACCCACATCCACCTTGTGTAACAATTTAATGCTTATATGTGTATGTTTAATGTAACATTTTAATGTACCAACTTTACTCTCTTTTTTTTTTTTTTTTTTTTTTTTTTTTTTTTTAATAAATAATTACTTATACATGTGAGATATGGAGAGGCTGAGGGAGGTAATTGTTTACATTTGGGGGAGAGGGTGTGAGGGGACAGGACTAACGGTTGGTGGTTAGGCGAGAAAGGCCTACACCAAGTGAATCTGGTTAGAGGGACTAAGATATCAATACTTCACAGAGGGGAAATACGTATATGATAGTTACTATATATATTGCATAATACCAAGGTATTTATTAGGACTCTTATTAACGGTTACTGTGTTTATTGAATACTTTATATTAGGGTTTAACAGTTACACTTCAAAACAATAAACCTCTGCTCCTAGCAAGTTAAACGGGGACCACGTATCTCACAACACATGGGACCTTAAGGATTTACCAAATAGAATACACCCAAATACCTGCCATGTCGCCACCACAGACAACCCACACCTCCCTACACAAAATTCCAACACAGGCTCCTATTCAAACTGCGTCAGCCACAAGGGATGCCACAATTTTCATGACATCACGCCTCATAGGCTTTCTCATTGGTCGAAAACAGGCCTACGGCCTTCGCACTATTGGCTCGAAATTGGCGGGAACCCCCAGGTGGCGGGAAACTCATGACATTGTTACAATACTCCCCCTGGTCGCTTATATGAAAATTTGGGAGACGTTCACAATGTATTTTGCAAATTTTCATTCCTAATCCTAGCTAGGAATATCTTAAATTAATTAGCATATTAAATTGACAACATAAATCATGGTCCTCAATATTTGCACATTAAACTTTAATTTGCAAGATATCACAAATGCAAGGAAAATGATTTCTAGTAAATGTCAAATTAATATTAAAATGTTAGTACCGGGTATTGAAGAAAAAAATACAAATTGTTGAAAACAAACATAAAAATATGTCAAATATGAATCACAAAATCGTGAGAACTAAAATGATGGATAATTCAATATAAGAAATCATTAATGAAAGTACTCTAAATTAAAAATGATTTATAATGGTAAGTCAAAATTCTCTAATAAATTCAGATCAATCCGGTATTAACTCAAAACACAAATAAATGAGAAATCAAATTACTGGAAAATATTCATAATAAAATCACTCAAATGATAAACAAAAGGCTTAATTACCAGTCCTGCATAAATGACTGTACTGTATATAGAAGAGGGATTTTCTTTGTTCAGTTCTCTCGTTAGTTTTTATAAAAAAAATAATAATTTATCATGAATCTTCAACATCAATTTCAAAATTATGAACATTTCAATAAATCAATTTTCAACATCAATTTACATTACAGCTCCTCCCCGACTTACGACCTACTCGACTTACCACCACTTGCACTTACGACCTCTGTCTTAACAAAAAAAATTTCAAATTACAGTGAACCCTCACTTTACGCAGTTAATTCAACCCACGGCGGACCGCGTAAAGTGAACAACATAACATATGGGACTAATTGAAATAGAGACCGGGCCGACCCCCAAACTCCACTTTTTCAGACACAATACCTACGTTGTAGTAAAAATAACTTCTTAATTTTATGATGGTATGCACACACAATTAATAATTAAGAGAAATATCAATAATATTAGGTTTTTTAACACTTACATTAGTAGAAAAGATGGCTGGGCACACGGGGATGGGGGGTTGGTTCCAAGGCAGAGGGCAGATTATTGGCCCCCACCTGTATCAATTGTATCACTATCCACCACAGAGGCTTGTAGGGCCTCTTTATCAAACACCTCAAAGTCCATATAAGTCCATATCCTCACTATCATTATCACTGACTTGGGCCGGCTGTGGTGGGTGGCGGGTGAAGAACTCGGTAATGTTTTGATGACTGGGCGACCTTGTTCGCACCCTGCTCGCGCCGCTCTCCGCGTAAAAGGGTACACACACCGCAGAAAGTGAGCCTTCCGGTTTCGGCAGGGTACCGTGTAAACGCGTAAAGCAAGGGTTGACTGTACGTATTTTCGAGTCCCAACGTCAGTACACAGACAAAATTTTCATTTGTAATTCACTTTAAAATGGCTGGCAAGTTTAAAAGTGAGAGTTTTGTGGTGCTTAGAAGAAAAAGAGACCCATTTTAGATTTTATATGTATTATTTAAGCATTTTCGGCTTACAACCATTTTGACTTAGGACCTGGATTTGGGTCCCTAACCCCGTTGTAAGTTGGGGAGGAGCTGTACCTCTGAAAACAGATTTTCTTCACTTCTCATCTTAATTACAATACTTAACGTTTTGTTTTTCATTCTCTCAATTAATTTCACATATATTTTTTTTTCCATTACACATTCTGGTATATCATGGATCTTATCTCACACACACTTTGTATATCCTATTTTCTGTTGTTCAGCTGGTCTCTCATCTCACAATTGATGATAGTACATTTGGCAGCAGGCAGAGATACCTACAGAGTTAACATTTGCATATGGCAGGTTGTCCACAAACACTTGCTTACTTTTCACTGCCTTTCAGCTTCCATCTACTATGAGTGAACAAATCGTTTCTGGAGACATGGAGTTTCTTGACTACATTATCCACTAACTGCCTAGAGTTATTTGTATCAGACACATCAAATGTACCTCTTCCCTGGTAACCAATTTCAGCAGCATAGCCTCATTCCATGATGGTACAAGCCTACTGGGCAGCCTAGTTTCACAACTCATAACGGGAACAGGATCTTTTCCAATAGTGGGGGGACCAGCTAGTCAATTTTCAACACTGGGAGTGTCCAACCCACAGAACATAGGATCCTCTCCTCTTCTCCACAAGAATCTTCTTCTCCAACTCTGATCAGGACACACAGCATCACAGTGACCACCATCCCGGCCGTACTAACACCTTTGTGAACTATTGTGTTGCATCGTTGCATGCTTCTCTCACTTCATCAGGTTCAGCATGACATCTACACTGGTAGGTGCCAATGGGGTGGATCCTTAATAGAGCTCCCAACGGGACAAGGGCTTTCCAGGACAGTATGTCACTCCTCTTGGACATCCACTTCTCACTTCTCTCCTCCTCCTTGTTTGTAGCAGCTGTCTTTCACAAGTAGTTTGGACGTTGCAAATGCTGACTGTAGCCAACACGTTGACTTCGGATCAACACAGTTAAGGTCAGCCCCTTCTTACCCAACCAATTAAGGCAAGGCCCCTGGGTCAAAGAGAGGCACCGAGTCGGCTCCATTGTCCCTAGATGTTTGCTTCTAACCTGATGACTGTGGTACCAGCAATCCACCAGATGGTGTCGTCGGGCTGGTGGCCTGGCTGGAAAATTGATGACAGGATCCCAGCTGGGGACATCTCTGCGTCCGGCATGCCCAAGTTGACGGAAGGGCATGCTGGCAGCGACACTACGTCATTCTCTCTGCCTGGTTTTTCTGTATGATGTGTAGAGCATCACAGGGATGATCCGGCAGGTATGTATTGTTGTCGCCATCCAGGACAGGTTACGCTGCTTACTGACCGCCATGGTCGTCTGGTCTCCCTCTAGTGTGTGAGTGACAGAGGTATGACTCAAGTGGGGAAGTCTAGTGACATGGCCTTCACACCCACTAGCAGGATTTTGCTAGACCTGCAAATACTGGATTTACGTCTGGCTAGAAGTGAGATCAGTACGAGGCATCGCGAGGCCATTAGGCAGAAGGCGGTGTATACACCCTTCAGATTACAGTTACCCATAATCCTCAGGTATCTCCTGTAAATCCCAACTCGACCATATATTGAGACAAAGTGACATCCAATAAGGGGGGGGGGGGTTCTAATTCTTCCTTAATCTTAATGTCTAGAAGTGAATATCATTTACTTTAGCATTATTACTTCTCTAAATGCCTTCATGATATTATGCAGTATAGTGTCTATCTCGTTAATCCGAAAGTAGCCCATGCAGGATAGCGAAAGAGAAAGCTATAGGTGGTTATGCCATGGACCCTGCTTAAAAACTTATGCTGTACTGCTAGTTTAGGTGTGCAAAAGCAAAGTACATTTTTGTCATTTGCATATTGCAGAATATTAATCCTACATTCTATTCTTTTAAGTAAACCCGAGGTGAGGTGGTTGATAAATATTTAAAATTATCGTAAAATTAAGAAAAAATATCAGAGCTTCGTGCACCCTTCCAGTAGCCACTCCCACAATATCGAAGTTATTTGTGGAGATTCGGCAATTAATTTTACAGGTAAATGTCCCCCTCCCGTGTGCGTTCATGGTCATTCTGACGTGTATCCACAACATCTAGTAAAATATTCATAGAAAATAAACCAGGAAAAATAACTTGCTTCTGTTTACTCTGACACTTTCTGGTATGCTACTGAGTGTGGAGGGAGGAAAGAGGAGCAGCTGGACTAGCATTCAAATAAGGAAAGTCAGTACGATCCTAACCGTTAAAGCGGTCAGATATACGATTCGTTGCTCGCCGCAGCACCTCACTCCGGTGCGCTTACTCAAAATAGATTTGTATATCATTTTTATATATTTTTCCACTATTTATGGGCCGATATTAAAAAATAAGGTCTCATTTGAACGGGCAAATATGAAGAATTTGTTCATTGTACTTTTTTTGTTATTAAAAAAATTTAGATTCGGAGAGCTTGAATATGGTATAAAACAAAAAACAATAATTCACTAAATATAGAAAAGGTAATACCAACAATGTGTTAAGTGTGTTGATAGCTGACATAAATAGTTTGCAAGAAAATTCTTCATGGTATAGCAGAGAAATATCCAGATGAAATTTCTTGAAATTTCGATTTCTTTTCTGTTAAGTATACAGGTAGTCGTCGACATACGACCTATGCGACTTACGTCTGTTCGACTTTACGACCGGCGGTACGACAGTTTTGGCCCCAGCCTCCTGGCGCTGCCGGGAACTGGAGCCGCGCGCATCCCCGCGCTCAATTACAAACACGCAGTGATTTACTTAAACCTGACGACCGTAACAATAATGAACAGAGAAAATGTTGATAAAATATGACTTAAAGATGATTATATTATCATTACACATTATAATATACGTAAGGTAATTAAATTGTACTGTAGTATGCAGTGATTTACTTAAACCTGACGACCGTAACAATAATGAACAAAGAAAATGTTGATAAAATATGACTTAAAGATGATTATATTATCATTACACATTATAATATACGTAAGGTAATTATAACATGGGCCGACTTACGACCAGATCAACTTACGACCGGGCGGCCGTAACCAATCTAGGTCGTAAGTCGACGACTACCTGTAAATTGAATTGTACTTTACTTAATTCTATTTTGCTTTTGTAATTTTCAAAACGCAATTGCAGGGGTTTCTTGTTTTTTGCGGGGTTACGTTCTGATATAACTGCGAATATTCTTTTTCTAATTATCACTTGCCATGTAATATTCAACATTATAACCCATAACCTATTCCCAATCACTTGCATAGTTCTAAATGCATTTCTAATTATCTGTGAACCTCTTTTTCCGTTGTATATCATAAAGTAACATGTTGAGACAAATTTTAATATTTTGGCTTTTTCAAAGTTGACACTTCTATCTCTCTTAGTCTTCTTTGGTGTGTTACTGCCCCTGTCACCACCTGTAAAGGGTGTTTTGCAGCCATGGTGGGATTTTCAAGCACAAAACACAGGTTGCAGTGAGATGTATACACAGTATGGTGTGGGACGCAAGTGAGACAGGAGAAGCTGGAAGCTGTGCTCTGTGGTAGTGTCGCCTGGTAGCTTCTTATGGAAACTTGTTTAGGCACGCAATTTAGCCCGCATGTCATGTTGCAATGAAAATATGTTTTTGATTAAAATCTGTGAATAATCGAAACTGCAAATAAAAATTGCCTACACACACACACGCTCACACACTATATCTCCTATACTACTGCCTACACACACACATACACACATTCAAGCTCTCAATAGCAAAATTAAACTAAGCATCCTCAATTTATCTGATTTTACCAGTAAACAAACCAGTGAGCTTATAGCCTAATAAGTGCAGTAGTTATTTACTGTTATATTTACCTATAGTAATATGTCAGTGGAGTGTTCTTTCTTTAATCAAACATCATTCAATGATTGTTTATATTGACTCATCAGATCACCAAAGGTACATATGGAGAAAAAATTGGGGTATTGATAGTTATATATATATATAATCAACACCTCAACCCGCCCGGATTCGAACCCACGGCCCACAAGCCTATGACTGTGACCGGGGAACGCTAACCGCTGGACCACCGGTCACAGTCATAGGCTTGTGGGCCGTGGGTTCGAATCCTGGCGGGTTGAGGTGTTGATTGTATGTAGAAGTCCGCGTGCTTTATTGGGCTAATGAAATATATATATATATATATAATATATATATATATATATATATATATATATATATATATATATATATATATATATATATATATATATATATATTTTGCTCTCAATTTCAAACCATTACAGGTGTATTGTTGCTGCTCAATACGTAACGATCTTATTTATTTATTTATTTATTTATTTTTTTTCAGGTAACGGCTACTATGCGACCTGGAAAGCGCCGGCACCAAGCCACTGTCTCTCCTATTACTGCACGCAGTGAGAGCAGGTCACCCAGGGCTAAGCAAAGGCCAGTTCCAAATCAGCAGAGTCCACCTACTATCACTGCTGCTCCAGCTGTTGCTACAACCACACCAATCCCAATTACCAACATAAGTGGTCGACCAAGAACGGAATCATGTAGTGGCTCTGTTAGTCCATCCCGGCTTGCAGTGCCCCGTGTATCAGCTGAACCACCCTGCCCATCCAAGCTGCCCATGCCACCTATGCATTGGATGGCTGGAGAGAATACAAAGTGTCCAGCCCAGAGGCAACACTGTCGGGCTGTTACAGAGTCGCTAGTTTCTCATTTAACCAGCTCAGGCATCTTGGTAACTGCTTAGTGGTGCTGGGAAGCATGGCAGCATTGTAGGCAGGGTGGCGGGGCCACTGTAAAGTGGAGGGGAGAGCGGGGCCGCAGTCTGAACTGTAAACCGCCCCCTCCACCAGGCCGCATCCTCTGCACCGCTGTCCGTGCCAGTTTCCTCGAGAAACTGTCCAAGTACTATATGGTGAAAGTCAAAAGGTTGATGATCATAGCGTGAACTGGTAACCACAATGTTCTTGTTCTGTGATACTGGTAGTGCTTACTGGCTTTACTGTCCGTGTCACGCAAAGTGAAATCACTGTTGTTGTTCCCACTGCGTGATGATGTGTCCTAGCCAGCAATAACTGGGATCATCATGAGCAAGCAACCCAATGTCCTGTATTTTAGTAGAATCACATGCTGCATTGTGGATTTGTTGAATTATCTCTTGTTTTCTTTCTGGAGCATTTGGATAGAAATTCTAACTTTTCCTGTTGGCTTTCTTGGGAAAGAATTGGCTATTAGCAAAGATTTGGAATTTCAATGTTATGGAACATTAATTTAGAAACGGCAATCTTAAGTTTTACAACTTATGACTTAGCATTTCCACAATATTACAAACAATCATACTGTTCAATGTGTCAAGTAAGTTAGTGGTGCTTTTCCTTGTGAAAGATGTTTTAAAGTTAAATGCTCAGAATTTTTGGCAGGCATAATTTGTCTGGATGTGAAGTGTTGATTGTTTGTAGTTGTTCAGCAGTGCTCATTTAGTGTCCTATTGTCTGCAGTTGCATCTCAGACGAAATTAGTATTTAGAAGGTAATATTTTATTCTAATTATTTTGTGGACGTAAAATGCCATAAACGGTATTTCTTTATTTTTCTTTTAAGTCTATTAAGTCTATTCGAGTATTTTCCAGTTAATCGAGTTCTTTAAGTTGGTAACTTAGTGTATCAAATTGGACAGTTAAACAGTGAACAGAAGTCTGGTTAGATGAGTCGTTGAACCTGCCAGTGTCCACAAGGTAATAAATTGTTGTGAGTGGCGAGGGTTAGTGTTTCAGCACGCTAGGAGCGTTGGCGGTGGGAATCCTCCGTGATATACGGTGTACAACAGTACTCTAGTCTTGAGGTCCAACCTGCCACACTCCAACCTACAGAATTTGTATAGACTATTTTTATTATGCCAGTTTTTTATTAAGATTCACCTGTAACCGGTTGCCCATTTCATGTATATTATATGATTATTTTATTGATCCAAAGGTATTGGTTTGGACCAACTTTATATGGATGCCATATTTGAAACATGGCACAGTGTTTTGCTATAATGTGCCACAAAGGGCAGTACTGCTTGCGAAGAACTGGAGATATTTACTGATGAGAGTTTTAGTAGGGAACATTTGCATTGTGCCGTACTTGCCCGAGTGAATAGTGTTAAGGATTTGTGATCTCAAAGAAGCAATTATTTAACTCTGAATTGATAGAGACTAGCTGGATCCACATTCCAGTGTACCAAGGGAGTGACCCCCACAGTACAAATCCCTTGGGGTTGCATCCCTGCACTCTTCTGCTTGAAATGTGATCACCGACAGAAGTGCACAATGCTCAGGAGTCTTGATCAGATGTAGGGTGAACTGTAAATTAAAGTGGCACAACAAAAAGGCTGCAAACTCGAGCAGTAGGCTAAGAAGAACAGCAGGTGTGATCTCTCACTTGGGAGTTGGAGACCTGTGGTAGGAAGACACGAGGCTTTATCTCCGCTGTCCTCCACTCCAGAGGTACAATTACTCAGGTGGAGGCCCATTTCTGCTGTATTGATATTATAAAGGGGTGTTGCTCACCCTTGTTGAGTAGATCTCATTGGAGGCATTCACTTAACTGGAGTCTCTCTTAAATATTGTATTTTGAACCAAAGCATTTTATCACCATCGCATTTGCAAATGCCCCAGTGGTGTTAGCACTCAGTAATACTTAGCTCTACCTCATGTCAAGTTTGATGGATATTTGAATGCATATCATAGTTTGGTTACTTTTGAGAGCTGTCATATTTGTAAACACTCCCCGTGCCAAAGGCTTACAAACATGTGGTTTTGCCAGTGGATGGGTGGTGTCAAAAAAGAAAGGCTCGATTGTAATGTTGCTGTGAAATGTGCTGACCACAGAGGGCAGAGTGCCACATAGTCACTGAGTCTGAGGGCTTCCTACACCTGAGGACGTGACGCCTGTTGCTTAGCATTAAGTGTCGCTGTTTTGTAGTGTCCCATGCATGAGGACAAGCCTGACTGCAACCGGTTACAGGAGGATAAAACGAAACACTAACACGCCCATGTTGGTGACAAAAGGGTTGACAACACCATTGAGGGGTTTTGGCACCATCAGTTGCAACTAACCATCACATTGTTGTTGTCATCACTGTCACCTCCACCAAGGAGACTTGAAGATTAAATGTCTGTGATACTGCCATCAGCTTCAACTCTCCTCCAAAGTGTAAATCAGATTATTTGCCATCCATGGCAAACTCCTATGATATCACCATTGGTTATGGTACAAAGAGATCTATTTCAAAGAGTCTTATTTGACAACAAAATGATAAGAAAAAAATTTAAGTATTCTAAGTTAAATGATGTACCTGATACAGGTGTGATTGGAGTTCTCATGATATCATGAGGTCTCTCGTAGTCTTATCCCCAACCTTCATCCTTAATCCATCCACGGGGTTGTTACCCTCATTGTTATCCGTGAGATACCTCTCAACCTCAGCCTCTCTGGCACAATCAGGTTTAACCTTAGTCATGCAAATTTATTTAAACGTCTTCTGTTGTTCCCTAACATTTCAAGCTCTCAATTATCCCAGTCTTCTGGGAAGGTCTCATTCCAATCACCTACTTGAGTCTTTTCCTACAACTTAGGCATGAACTAACAATAATTGTGAATATGATACTCCATGAATGAAAGGTGGTATGATAGTATTGGACTAAGATTTTTATGTGTGTTGGATATGTGTGTATGACTGAATTTTTCAGACCCTCATAATTTTGTTTCTTCCCACAATCATAAAACCTAACAGTCCATTTTCCTTAATACACCTGTACTGAAACTTATTCCCCATCCTTACCCATCCTCACCCATCCTCACCTAATCCTGTCATCCTTACCCATCCTCGCCTAATCCTGTCATCCTTCCCCTCCTGTCCCTGGGTTCTTTTTAGAACCCTCAAAATCTTAAAAAAGAGATTATTTAGACAAACTGCCCTACATGGGATCATCATCATCATCATAATACTCATAACAAACCATGTCATCTCAATAAATATACCTTTTTCACCATGTTCACACATTCTCCATCTGTATCATTTTCTGGTAATTTAATCCCTTGTAGTGCAACTCTTGATTGTAAGCACGGGTAGAAATTCGCCTTTTTTTTTCAGGCAGCCAGCCGGGCTAAAAGAACCAAATAGTTACTAGCCCTTCCCAAATTTTATGAGACAAGAAAACTTCATTAAAATTTTAATAAGTGACATACTGGGTAGGCCTACATAGAAATTTGTTTACTTTGACACTTTATTTAACTTTATAGGAAATGGTAAATTATATTTAAATTGCGAACAACATTATATGGACAATCTGTTTCCTTGTTTACTTTATATTATTTGCTGAAATTCAAAAAAAAATTAGAACCTCTCAAAAAATTAGTTCTGTATATGTAACTGCAGGTAAATGGGAATTTTCTTCTCCGCATTTGGTCAATAAGTTTGTATATGCTCCTCATCCAATTCTTCAATGGCATTGAGCGCTTCTGTGCTGCAGTCATCTGTGTGGTTATACCCATCAACACGGTGGGCCCCAGCTGTTAAAATTTTTTTGATGGCTTGCCCTGGATTGAAATTGCAAACATATTCTGACTGGGAGGTCTGTCAAGTGGTCATCGGTGAGACGATGTGCCAGTGTCTGTCTTGATGAGCTTGACCTGACTGAAAATTAGATTAGATTGCCCTAGAGGGGGCTAGTTTATTGTGCATGGACAGCAGAAGGTCAACTGAATGGAGAAAGGAGCCACACTTCTCTTATGATTCCTTGATTTGCTGCCAGGACAGTTTTGAAACAGGTGATATCTTACTCATTTTGTGGTGATAGCTCTTCGTACCATTATGAGCAAAAGCTTTGGCCTCTGCAGCAGTACTACACAACAGCCAGTCAAACTCTGCATACCATGAAGTCTGGAATGATCTGGATTGTGTTCATTGTTCATAATGAAGCTGCTGCTCTAAATTTTCTTTTGTTTTTTGCTGGGTGGTGGATTAACATTCTTCCACATCAAACAATCCCCTTTGGCAACTATGATGATTACTAATAATGTCTGTGTTCGTCATCATGGCAATACTTTACGGAGGTGTTAGTTGCACTGAGATGACCTTGGGAGCAGCAGGGCTCAACGACCAAGTACACAGGTCCATGTGTACAACACATGTTTGCCCCTTGCAATGCTTTAGTAAAGCAGACTGTCAAAAGTATAAGTTTTTGTTCAGAACTACTGGATAGCTCCTAGAAACTGCAAGTCTGACATGCTAGATGCCTGGCAGGCGATTAAAAACTACTGCAGTAATTTTCTGAACTATTTGCTCTTCTGATATTTTGGGCGGCCGGGCGTACCTATGAATTTCTACCCCTAGTAAGTTGCTTATTCAGTGTCATGATAAAAGTGCTAGCCTTTGCTCTATTTTAACTGCAGTTAGAATTGGTCTCATTGTTTCTGTTATATTGTTATAGCTTATAGAACCCTCAGTTAAATTAAGTGCACTGTAGTTGGATGGATGTGAAGTATATGTGCAAGGTGAGGTGAAAGTTATGGTTGGGCCATCGTGATCTGTACAATTTTATTACGTATGGTGAAAGAATTACTGTATTATTGGACTTAACGCTAAGGTTGGGTGAGAAGTGTATGGTCAGACTTAATAGTGTGAGAAGTTACCTCGAGTCGATTACAATGACTTATTTGCATGTTTTAGAGTACATTACTGTATTGACAAACACTTTATTTATTGTTTGGGAAGTTCTATACATTTGTATATAAATTAACAAAGTTTTGATGAGTGCATAGCTTGGCTGTCTGTGTGTACATTAAGGAAGGAAACTATGAAGAGCAGAGAATGATAGCAAGATTAGTTAAATAAGTCCCAAATATTGTGGTTAACTATAATGAGAATATCAAAGGCAGTACAGTGTACTGTACAGTGCTGTATAATGAATAGTTACTGATTGTTCGAGCTTAGTGGTAATAATGATTTGATTAAGGAGTTGGGAGCAACTTAACAAGGTGATGCTGATTGTTGCTAAATTATAGGAGTAGAACTAATATTATTGCAGTGCTACATGTCGGTCCTTGTGTACATAACATTAACAAATAATTAAAACAATTTTTGGAGCAGGACTGCAAGCAAGTAGCTGCTAGTAATCTGAATGTCTTACTTCTTTTAAGTAATTCATTTGCTCAAGTTCTAAAGTCAGATTATTTTATTTATTTTTTTTTTTTATAGTATACTTTACCTCTATTTTGAATTTCTCTTGCACAGTATTTGGCAGGAGGCGCCATGAAGTATGTTGTGAATTGTCGCAATTAACTCGTTCTGTCTACCTACCAGGTAAGTCATTTTTGTTAACTCTTTACATAATTTAAGTTGAAAGTTAGGTATGTCCAATGTTCTCATATTTTTAAGCTTTTTTTATTTTGTCGCTTTTGTGGGAGCTATGAATAATTAATTTTGTTTTGAAGTAAAAAAATAGTCACTTGAAATCCTCAAACTTAGTTTCATACAGTATAACAAAAAAAAATTACTCATTCAATGATTAACAACATGTAACATTCTCATTCAGGATCGGGTCCATTAATATGGTCGTTAGAGAAACAAAGAATGCTTGTTACAATACTAAATGAAGAAATAAGATGGACTTGAACAAATAATAACAGTTAAAATCTTAACAGCACAGGGTAAGGTGACTAGATTATATAATAGCAAATATATCACATCATTACAGGAATCATATGGAACAACATGGAAGCATGTTATAAAAAAAATATTAGAAAAATACGACAGTCGTAACACTTCCCCCCCCCCATAAAATAAAATTTTTGCTTGCACAAATTTTGATATGACATAAGTGTTCATTCTGTGGGTCTAGATAACAGATCAGCTAGCATATTGCCTGAACCCTTAACATGTAAATTATAGTTGTGAAGGAACAAACTCCAGCGAATTAACCTCTGGTTTTTAACTTGAATGTTTTGAGAAACTGCAATGGTTTGTGATCTGTATCAATTACAATAGGCCTACTTGGTAATAAATAATAACTGAAATGTTGCAAAGCTAGGATAATTGACAGCAATTCTTTTTCCACTGTTGCATAGCGGGTTTGAGCTGGATTGAATTTTTTTTTACTATAAAATGCCACTGGGTGGTCTACGTACACTGTCATCATCCTCTTGCAACAGGGCAGAACCTGCAGCAAGATCACTAGCATCACAGGCTAGCTTGAAAGGCTTAGAAAAATTAGGGGCTCTCAAAATAGGGCATGAGCATAATACATTTTTCAAGTTTTGAAAAGAATCCTGACACCTTGAAGTCCAACAAAAAATATTACCCTTCTTCAACACATCAGTAAGGGGTAGTGCCAACTGGCAAAATTACAAATATATCTCCGGTAATAACCCACACAACCCAAAAATCTGTGGACTTGTCGTTTGTTACATGGAACAGGCTTCTGAGAAATAGTGTCACACCTTGCTGTGGGAGGAGCAAGTTTCCCCAACCCAATTACGTGTCCCAGATACAAAAGTTGAGCACAAACAAATTCTGATTTAGCAAAGTTTATAACAAGTCCTACATTTTCTAACGCAGTGAAGAGAGCGTCTAGCTGTCACAAATGGTTTGACCAAGTGTCAAAAAAATTTACATCATCGAAGTGTGAGCAGGTAATAATAATAATATGTGTGTCTCTATGTATGTTGTTTATTCCATCTTTTCATGTTTACTTATTCCATCTTTATTCATGTTTGCTTATTCCGTCTTTATTCATGTTTGCTTATTCCGTCTTTATTTATGTTTGCTTATTCCGTCTTTATTCATGTTTTCTTTTTCCTGTTTAATCATTTACTATTGTATTTTTTGTCTATTTTACTTATTAGGCTCGTACTGCTGAATCTTATAGGCAATTTATATTAAACTTTGAAACATTAATAAACTTCCCTTATTAGTCTCTATATAAGAAACTCATAAAAATGTTATAATGCTCTATAATTTTCCCAGAGATAATTATACTTACCTGTAAAGTCCTATTAAAGAATTACTTAAGATTCATTTTTACCTGAGACTAATTAACTCTGGGTCTTTAATTCACTAGAGGAAAGGTAATAAGACTTTCCTTAGTATTTTAATAATGCTTCCATCTCCTACAGCTCTCAGTAATAACTTAGAAAGAAGTATTATATAAACATGTCCTTTCAAATGGTTCTATAAGGCTTCATGTTATCAGTGAGACATTAATAAGTCTTTGTCTTTACTATAACTCTCCATAGGAACTCCAAGTCTTAACCTCTCTCAATTACTAAAAGGTAATGAGCTTTATAAAGGTAATTAAAACGCTTATATCATTATCCTCGATGACTCCAATCATTTATATATTTCTAAATAACAATAACAAAAGAAAGTCGATAAATATATCCAGGTCACGAAGAAGAGAAAATATAGATATAAAATGTCGTTTATGTAATGCGTATATACTGTAACACCAAGGTATTTCTCTGTTTATTTATTTCATGTTATGTTTATTGTTAAAAATAAGTTGGAAGTATTATCATCACATAGAAGATAACGTTATTAACACACTATATGGTTAGGTTAGGTTGATATACTCACAGAGTCATCAACCAGCAACCGGAACATCTGTCAACGAAGAAATAAGTAAGATTTTCCTGATTCCTGATATTCCTGATTTCCACATTGCTCACAAGATCTGTGCCTTGTATCACATTACCACAGGTAGAAATTGAGCGAACTTTAGTCTGGCGTTAATTTGTGTCGGGCGATGATGATTGCTTGTGCTGGCGAGATTTTAACTTGAAGCTCACCTCACCTGCCGTCCACAGCCGACCAGGTAATTAGTCTGGTACTGAGATCATTCTCTGTCACCTGTTGGTACTTGTCCAGGTAAGGGTACCAGGTAACGACAGTGTTAGGATCCCCTGCTGGAGGATAGCCCCCAGTGTGTCCTACCTTGATGCTGTTGTCTTCAGAGCTGATCCTTGTCTTATAGCGCTGGAGTTTATCAGTGAACGCCTCAAATTTATCGTAAGTCATGAAGGGCAACACGTAATATGGCTTACTAGTGATGGTAGTTGACGGCGGCGGCCTCACTACCAGCTGTTCTTTGATGACATGTATTGGCTTCCTTCCGATCAGCTGTTCATTGTTGACATCCTCTGGTCTTCTGTCTATCAGCGGTTCTCTGTCTACATTTAGTGGCTTCCAGATCAGCTGTTCGGTTTTGGTTTTTGTGGGTCTCTCGGTCAGCTGTTCTTTGTAGAAGTTCACTGGCTTACTGACGATCAGCTGTTCCGTCTTAAAATCTATGGGTCTCTTAATCAGCTGTTCTTTGTTTATATCTAATGGCTTCCAGATCAGCTGTTGTTTATTGACATCTGACGGTCCCCTCCCAATCAGCTGTTCTTTGTTGACATCTGACGGTCTCCTGCCAATCAGCTGTTGTTTGTTTACATCTAATGGCTTCCAGATCAGCTGTTCTTTGTTGACATCTGACGGTCTCCTGCCAATCAGCTGTTGTTTGTTTACATCTAATGGCTTCCAGATCAGCTGTTCTTTGTTGACATCTCCAGGGCTGATGTCGGGATACCACGTGACTAAATCCCTTACCTTACCTTCTCTCATCTCTCCATTTAATATATCTCTCCTAATTCTCTCCTTGCCTGTTCTCCCATCATCATTCTCTCCTTCTCTCCCTTCTTTAGTGCCTCTAGTTATCGCATTATTTCTTATTCCCTCTTTATCAATTTCCCCTTCACCACCACCATTATCATCATCCAGTATACCGTTCCTTTTTAACCCTTCTTCATCGCCTTCTGCAGGGTGGGAAGAGGTGATGTTAGAGCCATCACCGTCAACACCTACCAAGGATAAGTCGCCAGCAGGAGTCAGTAGAGGTTCATCGGTCGTCGCCAGGTCGAGGGCCTCAGATAAGGGTGAGATAATGAAAGTATCAGAGGTCTTGGCGTCAGGGAGGTGGTACACTGAGGGGCGCCTCCATAACACACTTCCTACACGGCCCTGCTGAAGGGACGAGGAGGAACTGAGAGAAGAGGGGGGAGAAGAGAGAGAAGGGGATAAAGGTGAACTGGAAGAAAGAGAAGAATTTAAAGTTGAAGGAGAGGAATTAAGAGATAAAAGAGAAGATGGAGAACCAGCAACCAAGGAAGAAGAAGACTTAGCTAATAAAGAGGAAACGAATCTTGAATAAAGAGGTAGAGATGGAAGGAGGTCAAGAGAGGTCACGTCACCATACAAAGACGAGACACCATCACCATTATCTCTCAGGGAAGGTGGTGAGATAATGGAGGAAGTCTCTCTTGTTATCGTGGGAGACATCTCAACAGGTAAGAGAGTCCTCACCTGAGTTCCTCCCTCTGGCGTCAAATCTGAGAACCTTGCTTTTAATATTCCAAGATTGTGGTTGCTGAGGTTGTGGTAGTTATAGGGGTTGTTGTAGGAGTTGTACTTGTTGTAGATGTCCAGTTTACCCACGTTTATATCTTCAGGTCTATTGATATATTCTGTTCCTTGATTATTCTGTTTTCCTATTTCATTCACCCTATTAGCGTCCGATACCCAATTTGTAGAGGGAGAGTTATAATTGGTATTCCGTAATTGGGGTGAGGTGTATGTCTGTGTGTTGTGTTGTGGAGAGAATTGATAATACCAGCTTGTAGTGTTGTTGTTGGCGGTGGTGTGTTGGAGAAGGGGACTGATGCTGTCTCTTAAGCCTTCTTCTCCACCACTACCTCCTACACCCGCACCACCGCCTCCCACGCTCGCTCCACCCGTCCATTGTGCCACGTCTCTCTCGCCAACATAATAAGCATCGCTGCGGGTCGTCTGAGGCAACATAGAGATGATGAAACTGTCTCCATAGGTTGTCTCTCCCACCTTCCTCACCTGTGCAGCGTTGGTCATATAAGATAGGTGAGAGGTGCTACTGGTCTGGTGCCCCTCGTTCACCTGGTGCCCCTCGTTCACCTGGTGTCCCTCGTTCACTTGATGCCCCTCGTTCACCTGGTGCCCCTCGTTCACCTGGTGCCCCTCGTTCAACTGGGATGGTCTTGTAGCTTGCAGTAGCGTCCCTAGCGAGTGCCCGAACCCCGGCAGCGTCTGTTGCAGCGACTCCGACAAAACATCACCGACAAGACTCATCACCTGGGAGGTATTGAGAGGGCCATCAGTCCCACCTGAGCCCCCAGAGGTGTCCTGGGGGCTGTTCTTCTCCAGAGGGCTGATTCCTGCTCTTCTGTACAGGAGGAAAGGTTTGCCGGAGTCCCTGAAGGTGTGGTCCTCCTTCGTCTGGTAGTTCTCCTCCAGTAGCGGCCCTGGCAGGAGGGAGTTAGAGACAGGAGAAGGTGGGAGGCCATAGGGGAGGAAAACAGACGAGGGTAGAGAGGAGGTGACGTCGAGGAGGTGTTCCCGGTAATGTGGAGACGTGAGGTGTGACTCTGTAGGGGGACAGACCGTGTTATTGGGGTGTGTTGTGGCACCTACACACACACACACACACACACACACACACACACACACACTTTTAAAATTAAATATAACGAATGAAATTGGCATAGAAACCTGTCGATCAAAACACTAATAGGAATCCCGAGTCTTGGCCAGGTATTTACTGAAGGGGTTAGCAGGTAAGGGTTAATTTGTTCCCCAATAGAGCTTGTTTGGTTGGGTTAGGTGAGGTGAGGTTGGGTTAGGCTCGGGGTAACTGCACCCTTATTTAACATCACAAAAGCGTGTTAAGTCACTGTACCATCACGTACCGTCACTGTTGACAGATGTACCGTCACTGTAGACAGATGTACCGTGCTTGGAGGAGGTGTGGGGACAGCTGTACCGTTGGTGGTAGGAGAGCTTGTACCCCGGTCCATGTGTACCGCTGTTGTACACCTCCGGCTCACCTGTCTTGAAGTACATCACGTACACTGCATCTGTCATGTACCCTGTGGAGATAGTACACCTGTAGTACACAATAGCACATCTGTGAAGCATGGTAGTACATATTTAGTATGACAGTACATTTGTAATTGATTATAGTACATTAGTTCAGTCTTGTACCTTACTGAGTACATCTGTAGCACATAGAGGGTGTGTGTACATGACTCCAGGGTACATTAGTACATCTGTAATGTAAGATTATACAACAAAAACAATTACAATAACATTAACAACAGCAACAACAACAATAATACCAACAACAACAACAATGATAACAATTACAACAATTAAAAATAACAATAATAACAACAACAAAGACGAACACCAACAAACACATCCTCCTCCTCCTTGTAATATATTGAGTTGTAGGCTCTCTCTCTCTCTCTCTCTCTCTCTCTCTCTCTCCGTCCACCGTGAGCTCCATCCCCTACGAGAGCTCATCATCCACTGGGGCGTTTAATCTCCAGATCCCATCTTTGATGTAGCGGGAAGCTCGACCGACGCCTCTCACTGGTCAATCCCGTAATGACGTCACACATCCGTATTTTGGGATTGGTGTAAATTTATGATGACCTAAAATTACCTTAAATTAGATTACTTAGAATTGGTTAAATAAAAAGCATCTAAAATTACTTACAACCTCTTAAAATCATTTAATATTACCTTAAATTAACTCTGATATTAACTAATTACCTTCAGTCACCCCTAAATCACCTCAGATCGCCACTAATCACCTTCACCTTACCTGTGAGAGGTCTGGAGGAGGTATCGCTGTGTATGTGAGAGAATTTCCCTCCACAGACTCTCACTCCCCCTCCTGGCGAAGACAAACCCCCGCTCGCCACCACCTCGTTCGCCAGGCTGGGCAGATATAGGTAATCTCTCACACACGCTCGCGCCCCTACGCCAGCTCTGTCGAACGTATCCGCCAGACAGAAAGAAAAACAAAGATTAATTAGTTATAATGTTGCTAATAAAGGGAGATTAATTAGGGAAAAAAGGGAGATTAGGTTTAGCTTAGGTTAGGTTAGGTTTAACTTTTGATTATTATGGTTTAACCCTTTGAGGACGATGGTTTAATGCGTAGA
Organism: Homarus gammarus; assembly: GCA_958450375.1. Taxonomy (NCBI): domain Eukaryota; kingdom Metazoa; phylum Arthropoda; class Malacostraca; order Decapoda; family Nephropidae; genus Homarus; species Homarus gammarus. Next base: position 2,954,217 of record CAUDMG010000286.1, read on the forward strand.
CGAACTCGAAACATTAATAAGACAAATAAAAACAAGTGTGAATTATCTTTGGTACTGCTGTGTGTGTGTGTGTTTTCGTTAATCCTTACCATATTCTCACACACACCTACACATAACCTCGCGTGTTATTTTACACATTTTAACCTTTTCAATTAACTCTATAGAACAGTCAACAGTCACACCCGGAGTTTTAAACACCTTCCGTTTAAGAGAGGAGTCGTGTTGCAACCCGAGTTAAAAAAAATGTGACCTGACGGGAACCACAATACAGTACTTAGCGGGGTGGTGTGGCGGTAAAATTAACTAATTCCAATAAAATTATTGGAATTAGTTAATTTTACCGTCAAGTACTGTACTGTGGTGTCCGGGACCTTTTTAAACGGGTAGGTGATATTAAATACATTTCATATTAAGTCAAATAGAAATAAAATATGAATGTGTATTTTTTCCCGCTTAGATGACTCGTGAATCAGCCAATCAGAGGCCCTCTTTCAGCTGGTTGTAGAAATAGATTAACAATAAGGAAATAATTGAACTTTTATTATGGAGATTTAACATGGTCAGTTGACATAGTCATCATATATACAATTTAACATCCTCATTCTGCACCTAACCTAACCTACCATCACTACACTACGCCACCACCACCACCCCTTCACCACCAACACCACCCCTTCACCACCATCACCACCACCACCACAACTCCACCACCATCCCTTCACCACTACCACCAACATCATCACTACACCAGGTAAAACTGAATAAATATACCTGTCTGTACAAGTTATAATATAGCCCGGACAGGTTAATTAAATTCTTGATTGGGTGAAGACCAGGTATTACCGAACTACTTCACTACGCAGAGTTAAGGTGAAATATATCGATAATTCTCTATATATTTCAGTCTAATTCATCAATAGTCAACATACATACATAAATAGACTGACAGATAGACAGATAAGAGAATATTGAGTGTGGAATCCGGGAATAAAAAGGCAACATAACCTTGAAATATGGCCTCTGTTGCCTGACAGCTGCTGTAATAACACACAACCCACGAAATACTAGTCAACCCGGATATATGACCTGGCGTTAGAGAGAGGGGGGTAGGTTGAGAGATAGGGGGAGGGAGAGAAAGAAAGATAGGGGGAAGGATGAGAGACAGAGAGAGACTATATAGAAGCCTTCATACGGTGTTAATCCGGATATATGACTCGCTATGTGAGAGAGAGAGAGAGACTGCTCACCACCTACCTCCCCTACACTAATACATCACCCTGACCTTTTTTTATACAACCCGTATTTAAAGGTACAGTGTTGATACATTGTTGGCACGATTTTACCTTATTTACCTAATGGCCCTCAAATAGAGGTGGCCATGCCAAGGGAAGGGGGCCATGCCAAGGGAAAGGGGCCATGCCAAAGGGAAGGGGGGCCATGCCAAGGGAAGGGGGCCATGCCAAGGGAAAGGGGCCATGCCAAAGGGAAGGGGGGCCATGCCAAGGGAAGGGGGCCATGCCAAGGGAAGGGGGCCAACTGTTCTATAGGTCTTCCAGCCTCTGCGTGAAGAAATATTTCCTTATGTTCATTCTGCATGATAACTTGGGGTGATAACAGACCCAAGACCTACCTGACGAGGGGAAGAGGATCCAAGACCTACATGACGAAGGGAAGAGGACCCAAGACTTACCTGACGAAGGGAAGACAGACCTAAGACCTACCTGACGAGGGGAAGAGGATCCAAGACCTACCTGACGAAGGGAAGAGGACCCAAGACTTACCTGACGAAGGGAAGGGGACCCAAGACCTATCTGACGAAAGGAAGACAGACCTAAGACCTACCTGTCGAAGGGGACGACCCGAGAGTTGAGCTTCTGCAGGCCAAACTCTCCCTCCTTAGCAGAGAAGGTGATCCCGCAGGCCCTGGGCGAGGCTCTCACGCAGATGCGGTAGTGGTGGTTATTGAGGTACTGATGACCTTCGTAGTTGTAACTCTTGATGACCCCTGATGACCCCAGGTAGTACTGTAGGCAACCGCGGGGAGCTGAAACACGTACTTATGAAACCCACGTGGAGACCGAACCTAATATAACCTGAAGTAATCTAATATAACTTAACCTGAAGTAATCTAATCTAACTTAACCTGAAGTAATCTAATCTAACTTAACCTGAAGTAATCTAATATAAAGTAACCTAACCTCTCTCTCTCTCTCTCTCTCTCTCTCTCTCTCTCTCTCTCTCTCTCTCTCTCTCTCTCTCTCTCTCACCTCTCAATGGGTCGGGCGCCCCACACGACACCTGACTGATCCACAGACCAAAGCGGTAACTGTGGGTGGCGGTGTGAGTAGTGACCACGAAATCCACCCACCGCCCACCCACTTCCGGCGTCACCATCTCTACGTAGACTGTAGGGGAGATACAATGAGAGATACAGTGAGAGAAACATGGTTACAGTGATGGTAGATTATACAGGAAAACATTAATAAAGGGAAAATACAGTTACAGGCAATAATAAATGTTAATATGTCTAAGAAAATTCTCTCTCTCTCTCTCTCTCTCTCTCTCTCTCTCTCTCTCTCTCTCTCTCTCTCTCTCTCTCTCTCTCTCCCTCCCTCCTAGACTCACAGTGTTGGTCGGTGTTCCTCCCGCAGTAGACGTCAACAGAAGGAGTGTGGATGGTGCCCGTCACAGTCAGCCGCTGGTCACGACACTCTCCTTGTGCTGGGAGTAACAGAGCTGTGTCTACGAAATCCACCCGTACCTGTATTGGGTCAGCCAGAGGTCAAAAGCAGGGGTTAGAGGTCAGCCGGAGGTCAAAGGTAGGGGTTAAAGGTCAGCCAGAGGTGAAAAATAGGGGTCAAAGGTCAGCCAGAGATAAAAAACGGATCAGATGGGGGTTAGGATAAGTCAAAGATGTTAGGAGACATTCAGGGGTTAAATATTAGCCCCAGAGGTCAAACACTGGCCAGAAGGGGTTAAGGGAGGTCAGCTAGAGGTCAGTCGGCCTCCTGCAGTATCCCACTTTCTTATATCAGCCTCAGGGGTCAAAGACTGGCCAGATGGGGTTAGAGAAGGTCATTCAGAGGTCAAGAAGAAGTTAAGAGCCAACTAGAGGTTACATATCAGCCCCACAGGTGAAACAGTGGCCATTGGGGTTAAATCAACATATTGCTACAGTTACCCGTGAAATTATTAACGTTTTTTATGACGTTACGAGGGGGACTGCAAGAAAACGAATTTTACACAACGATATTTTAAGTCATTCATATTCAATGGTTGTTTATCACTTGGCAGATATATAAAAGGTCGTTTACACACCTGTCAGATATATGGAAGGTCGTTTACACACCTGGCAGACTGTAGGGTCGGTCACCACGAGACGAAAGGCACACGATCCTCTTCCGCGGTCAGGCAGAGGGTATGAAGGATTGAGGAAGTTACTGACCCTGGCGCCTCCCACACTCCCACACCGGTACACTGTGGAGGTACATGCCGGTACAGTATGGGGGTACATGGAGGTACACTATGGCAGTACACATGACGGTACACTATGGGGGGTACACATGACGGTACACACACATGGTACAACATGGCGACGACAACACTCTTTCCTTTTATCACTGACAAAAACATTAAGTTGTCAATAAAAATCAAAAGATATAAAAATATTCTAAGGTGTAAAATAAAATAAGATGTTGAGGAGAAATAAGATAAAACAGATAAATAAGGCATAAAAAAGATGAGAAGATTGTAGATAGAAAGAGGAGAGAGAGAGAGAGACCGAGACCGACCGACCTATTGCAACTGTCTTCGGTAGTTAGAGAGGAGAGAGAAATGGGAGAAAATACGACGTTACAAAAGAAAAGATAGATAAAGGAGAGACGAAGATAAGACAAGAGAAGTGAGAGAAGAGAGACTGACCTCCTGTCTCCAGCTGGGTCGTGGCCGTCAGGCGAGTGTTGTGAGGTGTGGCAGTTCCTCCTGACGTCACTGGCTGTTGAGGAGGACGCGTTCCTGGTGTGGCGAACTCTCCTGAAGGGACAACACCAGCAGGATACCCGAGCCTCAAGAGATCAGTAGTGTACCCGGACTCTGGGCTGAGAGAACCTGGGTGTTGTGGGTGTGACGTCACTTGATGGTCAGGATAGGGGCGGCCTTCCTGGGGCACGGCAGCTGGGGAGTAGGTGGCAGGAACCTGACCCCCTGATACACCAGACACAGAGGAGTACCCCGGCCGAGTACCCCTCAAAGGCGGCGCCCCTAGAGACTCAACACCAACAACTAACGCCGGTAGGTTAGAGGGAGTCAGTGTGCCGGCGGTGATGCTGTTAACTCCGCCAGGTTTAGGATGTGGCCGCAGGACGTTGTAGATGTTGAGGGGCCCCGGCCTGCTGCGGGGGGCGAGGGTGGTGGTGGTGGCGGGTCTCGCAGAAGGTGGGCGACTCATGAAGGCTGGCAAGTTGGGTGACTGTCCTGAAACTGCTGAGGTCGGTAAAGGCAGCATTGGTACTGGTGTTAAGTGAGGCTGTGTGGCGGGCAGGTGTGGCGGCTGTGTCCAGGTGGGCAGGTGTGGCGGCTGTGTCCAGGTGGGCAGGTGTGGCGGCTGTGTCCAAGTGGGCAGGTGTGGCGGCTGTGTCCAGGTGGGCAGGTGTGGCGGCTGTGTGGTGGGCTGTAGAGGAATTATCCCTAGGGGTGGAGGAGGGGAGGGTGGCTCGGGCACTGAGGAGGAGGGCGTGGTGATGGAGAAGGGCGTGGTGATGGAGGAAAAGTCTTGGGTGACAAACTCTGGCTTAACAATATGCTCAACACTGTCGTCATCGCTACAGTTTCCCTCAACAGCTGGTCCTGTGGGCCGGGGTGGTGCTGCTGACGTCACAGTAAAGTTGGTGGAGTCCTTCACAAGTGTTGTCAGGATTCCCTGCAGTTCCTCCACGTCCTGGAAAGAATCGTCTTCCTGGCCTCCTGGAGGACCGTATTTATGCCTGAGTACATCAACTGCCTCAGTGAGGAGCCTGAGAGCCTCGTGTGTTAGTGAGCCAGACTCTATGACTGACGGCACCGGCTCCTTCATCCCCAGACTCTCCGTCACTTTGGTCATCTGATCCATGATGGACGACACGATGTTCCCGCCGCCCGAGCCAGAGGTCTTGGCGGGGTCGTTGTGGTCAACATACACTGCCTGTAGCGGAGGTCTGTTGTGCTCTCCAGACGTCACCAGGAAGGGATTGTATATGTCTGTGTTACTGTCTGGCCTCAGTGAGCTGAAGGTGGTGAGCGGTGGAGGAGTGGTGACGGCGTGGGGCTGTAGTGTTGGTCCCTCGCCTGATGGATTTTGGTTCAATTGAGACGTTATTCTGGAGATGGTCGCCGCCAAGACTGAAGGAGAGAAGGTTGTCGCCTCAGTATATCCTGCAGCAGGTGTAGTGGTGAGGCCGAGGGCGTCGTTGCGGCTAGTAATGTTCATCATCATCAAGACCAACTTCTGCAACAGCAACACCTGAGAGGATAAGTTACTGATGCTCTCCCTGACGGGGGTGGCGGTGTGGTGCGGCAGTGTTGGGGTGACCAGGTCGTCCAGGGGGTTCGTGCTTCCCCACAACACACCTTCAGTCGTTAACTCCGCCCCATTCTCGTCATCAGCCTGGGAGTGTGTCAGGGGTGAGGTCTGCCGCCGGTCAGTGGTGAGGTCAGCCGTCCTGGACACAGCACCAGGGCGGGTGGTCGACGCCCTGACGGTGACTGACCCACCCACCACTGTGTGTCGCTCCCGAGTAGTAAACACGGCCGTGGGGTCAACCTGTGTAGCTCCAAGACTTGTGTCGTGTCTCTGCGGGTACTTGGTGTGAGTCTCAGACCCAAACACATCGTGTGAATAAGATAATTGTGGGGCGTCAACCCGAGGCAGCTCTTGAGGCAAGTACGGGGACTTGTTCTCACTGTGTGGAGGAGTCAGTGTGGGGATTGTGTTTATGTTGCCACTCACCTGTTGACCGCTGGCTGGCAGGGCAGGTGTGTGAGAAGCTGCCAGCTGAGATTCAGGGTCTCCTGCAGCTGCTGGAGGATAGTGGTGTGAAGGTGTGACCTGATGGTGGGCGCCACTGAGTCCTGAAGGAAACTTAACCTTCTGCTGGTGTTGTGACTGATGGATGAACGACACACTCGAGGGGCGGCCAATGACGGAGCCTTCACGAGCCACAGGTGTTGTTGCCGTCTCTGGGATGACGTAAGTAGCGGTAGAGAGGACAGGTGCCGGCGGGTAGTAGTGGCTGGTGGGGCGGAAGGCGTCCACCTGGGACTGTGAGGCGGCCTTCACCTCAGCAGCGTCGTGCGACAAGAAGACGGCACCGGGAGTACGGGAGACAGCGGCGACACTGTAGCTACCCCAGGACGTCGGCCAGCGGCTGGGGAAGAGTGGTGACGGTCTCTGACTGGGGTAGTGAGTGGGTCCAGTCTGGTGGTGGTGAGGACCAGTCACTGAGGACCAGCGGGGAGGGTAGACGGTAGTCACGGAGTTATAAACATCGTTGGTGTCGTCCCTGTGTATATAATTCTCCTGGAGATCTAGTATAGTGGAAGGCTGTCTGTCGGGCACGACCAGTGAAGCCAGAACAGCATCAAAGGGCTTGTAGACGCTGGCAACTGTGCTAGACTGAGGCTGACTGTCTCCTATCAACTGGGACAACACCTGCTGAAGGACAGTTGGGTCAGGATATAGCGGCGCTGACGTCCTGTTGCGGGTGAGGATGACAGCCAACACGTCCTTCACCATCCCGGCCAACACCTCGGGCTTACTTGGACCAGGGGCGCTGACGAGGGCGTTAGGGTTGTTCATGAGCGCCTCTGACAGGGTGTCTGCCCACTCCGCCATCTCGCTCAAGTGAAGAGTATTGGTCTGGTTCACGCCCCCAGCTTGGTGAGGCGGAGGGTGGTGGTGGTGTGGGTGTTGTCCACCACCGTGATGTTTGTGTTTATCTCCTGGGTGAGAGTGTTGACCTATCATGTAGTTCATCAGTATCTCCTGTATGAGCCGGGACAGCTGAGCTTGTTCCTCCTGTTCTCGTCTTTCATCTTCAGAATATGACGGTGAGTCTTGGTGGTGGTGATGAGGAGCAGAGAACACGTGTCTGTGGAAGGACTCTGTGTGTGGGCGGCTGGGCGTCGTGGTGGTGTTCCTCTCCCAGCTGGAGACTGACTGCAGGTAGTGTGAGGGCGGCCAGCTGGTCGAGTTTGGGAAGTATGACGGAGGAGTTGTCATGGGCGTGTTGTCTGACACTTGGCGGTCAGGAGCGTCCACAGAGTGTGTCAATGGTGGGAGGCTGACGTGTGTCGTGATGACCAGCTGTGGTGACTCAGACAACGCTGACACAGATGGTCCGGCTGACAGAGTCTCAGTCAATGAGGATGTTGTGGCGGCAACCTGTGTGGCACTGGTGGGCGGTGTAGTGCCACTGAGAGATGAGACTAGAGTCATGGCGTGGCTCAGGTCACCATGGGTGGCCTTGATGACCTTCCTTAAGATGCTATACAGCGGGTTTTTTGGACTCATAAGAATCTCGTCGACGGCTGGACGTGAGGAAGACAACCTGTCGAGCGTGTTCAGCTGTGACAGTAAGTTGTCCACCAAGCTGACAGGAATGTTAATATTGATTCCATCTTCTGTTGTCGTTGTGGGTGGTGTAGCGGTGACTGTTGTTGTTGTGGGTGGTGTAGGGGTGACTGTTGTTGTTGTATGTTTGACTATATCGATCAACCACTCAGGTAACATACCATAGGAAGCACTGGTGGATGCGGGTGTGGTGGTGGTGGCTGCCAGATACTCGTGGATCTGTTGTTTGATCCACCCCGGCGTTATGTTGGTCTCACTGTTGCTGGTGGTCACACTCGGCTCTTGTCTGTGATCCTGCCCGGAGTCTGCCGTCTTGTTGATGGCCCCGTCAGGTGCCACCTCAGTAGTGCCGTCTGGTGGTGGCCTCCAGGGTGTCCAGTGAGGCCCGCTGACTGAAGGGCGAGGAGCCGCCCCCAGTACCTGATTGCTGAAGGAGGAGGTGAGGGTGGTGGAGGCGTGAGGTTGGAGTTGAGACTCACTGTTGACGGTCGGGTGTTGGTGCAGGTCGAGGGTGGGAGGAGTAGCACCATATGTGTCGCCTGAGCCCACTGATGTGTTGATACGTAATGAATAACTTGTGTGATCCTCGACGACTCCTGTGAGCACATGTGGCCTCTTGTGTGTGGGCTGGCCTGAACCACCAAGGACCCCCGGTACTGTGGTGAAGTGTGTGGGCGTGGCCATGTTGTTGACGGTGGGCGTAACCATGTTGCTGACGGTGGTGGTGAAGGACGGGAGGGCGAGAGGTCTGTACACCCCTGAAGGTCGCTGGTGGAGGTGTCCTGCGCCAGGCCTCACCGTCACCACGTGGCCGGGGTCAGAGTTCCACGTCTCCAGGAGCGTCAGCACCTGTGGGGAGGCCAAGTCTCCATGGGGGTAGGCGGCGGAGGGACGACCGTCTAGGAAAGTTGGTTGTGGACGCCCGAGGGTGAGGCTGGTGGGTGTTGGCGGCGGGTGTGTGGCTGGTGGGGCGACCTGCATCCCGCCTGTGGTCGAGTAGGTCACTGACACACTTGGTCTGATGTTGATCTGTGCCGCTTGAGGCGCCAGGGAGATATGTCTGTCAGGCAGCCAAGTGACGGTCTGTGTAACAGTGGTGACGGTGATGGGAGGGGCCTCGGTAGTGGTGATGCGAGGTCGTGCCATGACCTGGAGGGGTCGTGGAGGGAAGATGACACCGTGGAGGGGTCGTGGAGGGAAGGTGACACCGTGGAGGGGTCGTGGAGGGAAGGTGACACCGTGGAGAGGTCGTGAAGGGAAGGCGACACCGTGGAGGGGTCGTGGAGGGAAGGTGACGCCCTTGAGAGGTCTGGCAGCTAACTGAGAGATGCCTGGCCTGGTTGACGCCCTGACCCTCGAGGTGGTTACCGTCGGCGTTGACTTCTTCATGATGTTGATTAAATAGTTTAAGATCTGGACGTCAGAAGTGTTACGCGGAAGAGCATTGTGGGCGGTGCTGATGAGGAGAGACTGTAGCTGCTGCAGGTTGGAGGCCGCGGCGCCTGACGACGTGTTGTCTTCTGTTTGTCCTGGAATGGTTCCCTCGGCCGAGGGAGATGTGTGTGTTGTGACGGCAGCTGAGGGCGCCCCTGATCCCTGTGTGGGAGGGCCAGGGTAGGTAGAGGTCCACGGTAAGGTTACACTCGTTGGACTACCACTTGGGTTGGTCACTCTGGTGTGAATCTGAAGGCTCTCGTCCTCCTCCTCCGGTCTAGACCAATTCTGGGTTTGGTCTGGCGTTGTTAAGTTAATTTCTTGCATGGTGTAATGTGGTCTTGGCCGCCACCAGGGGACGCTCGGGAACAGTCCTGAGTGCATGATGACTGTGTGTGGTGGGGTTGTCGTGTATGTCTTTATGTTGTCAACCTCTCGGAGCGTCGTGGGGGAGCGGGGGGTGGTGAAGGGTGAGGGAGGGCGGGGGGAGCGTGTCAGCTGAGTCAGAGAGTCTTGATGCTTGACTACAGAACCTTGTGAGACAGTGGACGACTGTGAGGATGGTGATGACGTGTTCTTTGTGAGTAATTCCCACCACGTCTCTGAGAACACGTCAGTGGTGGTGGTGTGAGGCGAGGACGACACCGGCGCCTTCAGGAGGTCATCATACCAGGCGTCTGCTGACCAGGAGGTGCTGTTTTCCGGAGCGGTGTGTACTGGAGGTCTGCGTGACAGGTCAGTAAACCAGTAGTTGGTCAGTTTATTGAAAACTTGCTCCTGTGAAGTAGTCGTCTCGCCGTCAGGAAGGTCTTCACTAACGTTTAGACTTAAAGTTGATAAGTTGTGAGCTTGAGGGAGGTAACTATGAGGCGCTGGCATGACCGAGTCCTCATAAGAAGCAGTGACGTCAGTGTTGCTGTTTTTTGTTGGTAAATAAGGAGAGTTGACGTCCGTCGGCACCGCCTCTGAGATTTTGACGTTGTTGTTGACCTGAAGACCCGGGGCTCCTGTAGTGTAGCTGGAGGTGAATGACGTCTGTGGTGGTGTAGTGGTGTAGGCGCCGCCCTCAGGTGGCGACGTATATGAAGGTGCTGCGCTCACCCTCAGCTCGTCCTTGATGACTGGTGGTCTTGAGGCTGGTGTGTGATGGTGACTTGGTGCCTCGTTGGGTGGTGAGGAAGGTGTGGTGTAGGAGGTGAATGTTGCTGTAGAGGCTGGGGTCGCGTGAGGCCATGATGGTCGTGTGTCGGTAGAGGTCAACCTCGCTGTCGTTGAGGGTGAACTGGTTGTTCTCGGAGGCTGCGGTCGTCTGGTGTGGACGGTGTTTGGCTTTACAAATGGTCGCCGAGTTGTAGCCACAAAATAGAGAGGATCCCAGACCGTGGTGAAGGTCGGGCCCTGTGTGGTGACCCCCGCTACAGGTCTCCAGCCGGGGACGGCCGGGGAGGAAGGCCGGGTGGGTCTCCTCGTTGTGGTCTGGTTGTAGAGTGAGTGAGTAGTTGTGATGCCGTCAGCAGTGGATGTCAACGGTTGTATCCGGAGTGTTGTAGATGATCTGTTGATGACAGTTGGATCAAGTGTTGTAGGCGAGTTGTGTGTTGACGAGAACGGTTGTTGGTCATCGTGAGTTAATGCGACACCGTTGGTCACCGTTGGAGGTGGACTATCACTTGTAGGAGCAGCAGGTGACCCGACCCCAGGGGAAGCTGTTATAGAGGACGGCCGGACATATGACCCTAGGATTGACGATGACGATGAACCTCCGCCTGTGGGGTCCTCCTGAACCTGCCATACACCGTGTGTGTTGTCGGGTGCTGGGCTCCTGCTGCCGGGATACAGGGGAGTCTGGTTGGAGTTGTTCAGATGGTCGCTGTGTGTGGCGGGAGGGTTGGTGGTGGTGGCAGGTGTCGACAGTGGTCGTGGGAGAGGCCTGCGTGTGGTCGTCCTGATATAGAGGGCGTTACTGGGATCTTCCCAGGGCGAGAGGGTCGTAGTGTCAGCTGCTGCAGTGGGTCTCCTGGTCTCGCTGTGCTGAATTACCGTCCTGTCGGCAGCGTCAGCGACTGGAGTGTCACTAACTATAGTTGCTTGGCCACCAGCGGGTGTTGAGGCCGTGTGTGGGTAGGTCGTTGGTCGTCTGGTGTTTAGGTGTTGAGTCATCTGTGTGGTCGTGCTTGGTCTGGTCGGGGGACGCGTGAAGGGTCGTCTAGTCGTTGATATAACATAAAGACCGTCGTCAGGAACAAACCAGTCTGCAGAAGTCGTAAACAAATTCTCTCTCGTTATTATTGCTTCTTCTGTTGTCGTGGTGGTTGGTGGACGAGTGAATGATCGTCTGGTCGTCGATATAATATAAAGACCTTCATCAGGAACATACCAGTTTATACTATCAGTTGACTCTATGTTTGTTGTTGTCTTAGGATGGAGTGTCGTAGTGGTGATGACTGGTGACGGTGAGGCGGTCAGGTGGGGGCCTCTGGTGGAGGATTTATACAACACAGTGGACAGTAAGTTGTTGACTATGTTGATGTCATTGTGGAGGATAGACACCAGAGTGTTGGTAGGCGGCAGCGTGGTGGTGGTAGTGGTGGTAGTAGTGGTGGTAGCAGTGGTGGTAGCTGGCTTCTGGGTAGTTAAGGTTGTCACCACGTCATCAATAACTACAGGGCTGCCCACCGACTCCGCAACCTTCAGCAGAGAGTCAAATATACCAAGATCGTCGCCAGACAGCTCCAGGAAGGCCCCGTGAGGACGGTTTACTGGTTGTCTGGTGCCTTGGGAGACGGGAGTCATCGGGGTGGTGGGTTCGACGTCGTGGATGGTGGCCCAGGTGATGATGCCGTAGCGGGAATACCCAGGCTCCTCTGTGTTAGGCAGCAGCGGCCCCGGGGTCCTGCCCTTGAACACACTGGAGACAGACTCAACCATCCTCGTTGACTTACCGTAGGAGTCCTGTGGCTCTGTCTTCCCAGGAGGAGTGACAGGTTCTGACTCTGTTTTCCCAGGAGGAGTGACAGGTTCTGGCCCTGTCTTCCCAGGAGGAGTGACAGGTTCTGGCCCTGTCTTCCCAGGAGGAGTGACAGGTTCTGGCCCTGTCTTCCCAGGAGGAGTGACAGGTTCTGGCCCTGTCTTCCCAGGAGGAGTGACAGGTTCTGACGCCACAGTGCCAGGCGTTGATGTTGTTGTGTTTACATTATACGTCACTTCCCGCCTCGCTGATGTCACGACGTCTGAGAGTGTCGCTGACGTCCCCGTGTTAAAACTGACATTGTGTGACTTCAAGGAGGGTGAGGCTGCGGCTTCCAGCACTGTTACATCATTCTGGGTGTCAATACCGTCACCACTAGCTGTCACGAACTCGATCAGGCCATTCGTGACCACATAATGGTCCTGAGTGCGGCCACTGAGACTCTCAGTGCAGTTTATATCTGGATGACTCAATGGCCGCTGCTGGGCTAGTGACGCGGCTATAACACTTGTTTTACTTCCCGATCTATATTTATCATCTTTATTTACTTGTCTCTCGTTTTGTAATAAGTCTCTAATATCAGCGTCATCTATATCCAGAAGTCTGGATTTTAATCTCGTCGACGTAGCATCTTCCTTGGCACTCTCTCTGACATCATCTTTGGCACCGTTATCTGTGTCTCCCATAAACAGTTGTGATATAATGTTAAATATAGAGGAACTACCATCAGCGTCTGTGGTGTTTTTCTTTAGTGTTCCCTCGACGGGTGATAGAATATGTCCGTTTTCTCTCACCTGACCGTCGGTGTTAGGGGTAACGGAACCTGTGGAAGCAAAAACAACACATTTCAGATTTAACTTGCCAAATTATAGTCTCAAACTTCATCATCTTAATATTAATACATCAATATATTTTTTTATAATGAATAATACTTCATATCGTATTTTTTTGCTTATACATTATTTTTATAACTATCACACCACCCAGGATCACCTCTCTATTCCTCTCACCGTTCTTATAATATTTATCATATTATCTTCCCGAAGGCAGTGATTTATTTGTTATTTGTAATAAAAATGTTTTTATTTCCCGCCGTTAGTGTGTGTGTGTGGGGGGGGAGGTTAAAATTTTTAGCCTGTGTGAGGTTATAAGCAAGTTGTAACCGCTGTAAACACCGGCAGAGCTGGAAGGAAGGCTGGTGTGGGCGGACGTGTGTGTGTTTATACGTCTTGTGTAAACTTTCTGCTGTGTTTACAAGTCAGTATTATTTTGATGAAAACCTTGTACTGTATAATATATTTCCTAACTGTATATCGCTTGCACTGTATACCTAGAACTGTTAATGTGTTTTGTATATCTGTACTGTTTGTACACATGCTGATACGCTGTAAACTTCAGTGATGATTTTACTGAATAACTTTCCATCTGAACATGTCTATATATCTTTTAAACTAGTATAATGGACTATTGGTAAACTTACTATCCCTGTAATCTTCGTTTACCCCAACACACACACTGCCATGCCGGTATAGCTGTACAGTCCAATTCTATGTGTGATAAATGTTCATTTTCTTGGTCCAGGGACACGGAGACCATCACCTCTTACACCCACTCAACGGAGACGAGCCAGGAGGTGTGACGACCGAAGGATGGATTCTCACAAGATGGTACGTTAAAAATTTTCTTTTAACTTAAGATGTGAGAAGGTAGACACACTTTACCTAACTTAACGCTAACCATCTAATTTAACCTCCCCCCCCCCCCCCCCCAAATAGTGTTAGGCTAGTTTGGGTGTTTAATCTTAAGGTGTTCCGAAGATGATTTTTTTTTAGTGTGTGTGTGTCTTGTAAATCACAGTAAAATATAGTGTGATGGGTAATAGACCGTTGAACATGTATGATGAAGCTTGGTCGCCTCCGTTACTAGACTGGTCACGTAATGCTGGACGGGTCAGCTGTAAACAATAATCAGCTGATGTCTTGGCCGGGGGGGGGGGCTCAACAACTGTACACCGCCACGCGGCGTACCTAACGTAGCCACTTCATATACCGACTTTACGCTTGTGTAGCTTTGTGTTTTTTTTAAGAATCTGTGTAAATTTATGGAAGCATTAATCATCAAGGCAGTAATTATGAAGTAAAATATACGAGAATAGATGACATGACAGTTTAGTATTGACAGTATTGACACAGTTAACATAATGACTGTTGACAGGGTGTTAACGTGATGACTGGGGGTAAATATATTGCTTCAACCTATATCACCACTTAACTTATCACCAGACAATACCTCTCAACAAAGATTCTCAAAGGTTAAGACCCAATATTTTCATTATAAACGATAAAATTAACAACCACGTATCATGGTCATTTAAACTACGACACATAGGTGGATACTTAAAGGGCCATTCACTGATAATATTCCTATGATTAACGATGTGAGGACGCAACCATCTTTGTCTCTTAAACTACGACAAAAAGGTGGTTTCTCAGACGTAAGTAAGGTCAATTTTCCCCTTCAGGTGGTAACGTGAGTGTCCATCTAATTTGCGCGCGTTATATTGCTCGACCTTTACGACTTAAAACGCTTGGTCGCTCTTTCGCGTTGGATATTATCACCCAGCCTCGCATGACGTCACCATTACACGCATTTAGAAGTTAATATATAGGTTAAAGTCTAGGTTAGTGTGTCTGTAGTGTTAATGTAACTGTATAAGAGTAAGGAGTACAGTAGGTTGACTCGGCGGGGCAGGTGTAGGTGAGTCGGTCATTGTAGGCGACTGACTCATTGAAACTTTTGACCCGTAATTGATGGTCATATTAGTGGTATTATGGAGTCATTTTGTGATTAAGGAAGATATACATACAAGTATTAATGAATATGTATAATAAATATGGATACCTCTGTCGTTTCATATTTCTGGGTGACCAAGGGTTATATACCTCAGTGTGTTTACATGTGAATGAGAGGGTCGTGTGGTGAGTCAGTTCTCGCCAGAAGTAATGTAAACATTATGTGACCCATGACGTCACTCTCACAAACCCTGGGACATTGTTTACCTTCGTGACGTCACTTCCTTGATGTCGGTGAGGCTGTGTTCGTTGTTATGATGTTATATACTGGTGCAGCAGCTGTATATAACGGATTAACAGCCGTGGGATAGTGTTTAATTGCGTCACGTCATAAATATTGCCGCCGGTACAGCTGAGTTAGTGTTACAACGACTGAACACTTCCCAGCGACTGTTCCTGCCACCCAACACTCCCCCAGCGACCAAGATAAGCGAGACGTGGACTAGATTAGGTTAGGTGTTAGCACGTATACATCAGTCTAGCTTACCACATCCATTAGGGCGGCCAAACTGACCTGAGACTGTATCATAACTAATGACGTTCTCACTTGACTAGTTCTCGTGTAACAAGTCTCTCTCTCTCTCTCTCTCTCTCTCTCTCTCTCTCTCTCTCTCTCTCTCTCTCTCTCTCTCTCTCTCTCTCTCTCTCTCTTTTCATATATAACTGTCTAAAACTTTGTCTATCTATCTGTCTGTCTGTCTCTTGTCTGTCTCAAAGGGCCAACCAAGCATTTCCCTCCACATCCTGCCGCCTCATCCTCTCTGGTAACAACAACCAATCATCGTTCCAATCACAACAACAACCAATCATCGTTTCAATCACAACAACAACCAATCATCTTCGTTCCAATTACAACTAATCGCCACCCTACACTGTATGGTGAGACAGAACTCACTATAATGGTGGTAGTGAGTTGTGTCTCACTATACTGAGTCATTACACCATCCTGTCAATTATCATGGTGGTTCCTTCAGCGCCTCCTACAGACAGCTCCCAATGTTTCCTCCCCCCCACCCACGTCTCTCCCCCCACACTGTCTGAAGCATCACTGAGATTTAAATTTTGTTTCCCAATGTTGATGCCGTCCTGGTTACCATAGTGACCGCGTCATGGTTGCCATAGTAACGCTAGCCGCTAGTCGTCGTTGGTTGTTACATATTATTGTTTCAAGATAATTTTTGTATGGATGGTAAATATTAAGTTGTTGTTTGTGGTAATGAAGGTCATTACGATGTTCATAATCCCATAGTGGTAAGGTAATTAACGTAACTACATACACGGGTACAGTCTCAATTATAAATACGGTAAATTTCTCCAAAACTGATGATGATAATGACCAGGTGAGAGATAGAGAAAGAAAGAAGAGAGAGAAAGAAACAAAGAAAGGAAGAAAGCGAGAGAGATAAAACAAGAAACAAACGGAAAAACGCACCAAACACACACACACATAAACAAACTTGATCCAATCAGGTCGCCGCTTCCGCTAGGTGGGGGGAGGTCTAACTGATGAGAAAAATTCCTCGGAAACTCTAAACAAACCTGTAACTAGTTCACTCACCTGGTCAACATAACACACCTGTGAGAACTCCCCGAGAAACAACGGCAGCGAGACACTGACGAATTTTGTGGTTTGTGACGAACATTTTGAACGATGTCGTGAATCACCTGTTTTTTCCCGCCACCACTGCAGGTATTCCATGCGTCCGATTGTGTTCTTTTGTCTGTGGCTTAGACGACTTTTTGTATGTCTGGCTCTGGCTGTTGTGTGTTCGTTTATCTGTGGCTCTGGCTACTGTGAGTCTCTGTCCCTGGCTACCGTGTCTATGTCCGTATTTCTGGCTACGTATAGTCGCCTGCACTTCTACCTGGTCCACCGGTTGGCAAGTTTTGTGAGATGTTGAGATGTGGCATCACTGTACAGGAACACTTATCTGGCTACTATTGTGAGGTTCTTTAGGGCCATTCTGGGAGTATTAATACGATGTAAACAAACACAGGGGTGCCACATCTCTCAAAACCTGCCAGCCAGTGAACCAGGTATAACTGGCTGCAGGTGACTGTACGTGTCTGCAATATACACAGGTGCTAGCGTGTACGTGGTCCGTGTTCTTTGGCCCATGTCCGTGGTCCCGTTCGTCCTAACCTGGCACAGTATTTGTTCACATCACTTCCAAAACCAAAGCACAAACTTCCGTCCCTCTTCCCCCCACGTCCCCTCCTCTTCCTCCCCCCACGTCCTCTCCTCTTCCTCCCCCCACACCATCCTCCCCCCACACCATCCTCCCCCCACACCCCTCCTCCACCCATCCCATCTCCTTCCTCCACGCCCCCCCCCCCTCCATTTTCCCCCCACTCCCTCCCCCACTATCACAGATGATGGGAGAACGGTTCTACACGTCCCAGGAGGTAATTACACACACAGACACACAAGCCCTCCAGAACTAGGGTGTAGCCCAGTTTATTGTGAAGAAAGAGAAACTTGATATATAAGTACTATAGCTTGAGGTGGGAAAGTTCTCGAGTGTGTAAAGTTTAAAGTTATCAATGAAGGTAAAGTTTTTGACGGTGTAAAGTTCTAAAGTTATCAAGTATGTTAAGTTCTCGGGGGTGTAAAGTTCTAAAGTTCTCAGGGTAAGTTCTAGTAGATGTACCGGAGTAATAACAGTGGTCTTGAGTCCTCGTAATTGTCAACACTTAAGATGTGACTTTGTACACCATAGGAAGTTAGTCATAATAAAACGTACCGTAACTATATCTTAAATAACCAGTAAAGTTCTTATGACTCTTAGCTGATGTATTTATTTTATTTATTGACTGAAACGAATGCGGTGTTGATGTTGTAGTTTAATCAAGAAATAAAAATGGATTAGAAATTATCAGACGGTTTTTCCCACGTCCACCAAATGTTTTTCCCGCTAACGTAATTGAAGAAGTGTCAATTGTTCATCATCTACAGCCAAGAACTGAGAGAAACGGGTAGAAAAAACAATTACTCTGATATGTTTGAGGCCCAAGAGGTTTATCATGTCTTGTGGAACCGACAGTGTGGTTACAGTGATCCAGAAATGAAGGTCTTGTGACTTGAGGTAAAATAGATTAGTTTACGTTAGCTGAGGTTCTGTGTTCTGTGTCACCATTCGAAAGTTGATTCAGTGATTGATTGTTATTTATTCAGTAAAATTTAAATCGTCATATAAGTTTGCAATAAAGGTTTGGTAAGTGTTGTTATTGTTAATATCATCATTAAAAAACATAAATCACAAAGCCATTGGAAAAAATTACTTGCGGGTTACTAAAGCAATTGAAGAAAAGCAAAATACTGTTTCAGACTACGAGGGGCGGGGGAGAATGATGGTGTTTACTGTTGTTTCAAACGACGTCTCCTTGGTGTGTCTGCTGCCGGACACACACACGAGTGTCTTGACATCGGTGAGGAAGGGTGTTGCTGCCTCCTGCGACAAATTATTGTTAGTTTACTCTTCTTGTTCCTCGAGTTGGTGCGGCCATCTATGTCAGGTGTCAACACTGCTGGCGTGCACGTAGTACTTCAGAAGAGATGATATTTATTATTTGCATTGTGGTCAATAAGCTCTCTCTCTCTCTCTCTCTCTCTCTCTCTCTCTCTCTCTCTCTCTCTCTCTCTCTCTCTCTCTCTCTCTCTCTCTCTCTCTCTCTGCCATGACCGAGGCCCAGGTGATGACTCTCCCAAACACATCAACATGACAAGCAGCGTCTCAGTAAGTGGAGGAAGTCAAATGTTTGATCCTTACATAAGAAAATAAGGAGTCTGCAGTAGGCCGGTTGGCCTGTGCATGGCAGCTCCTGTCGAGAGTTTCTACCACTCACTATCATCCATGAATCTATCCAGCCTCCTTTTAAAACTTTCCAGCGTTCCAGCACTTACAACAAAGTTGCTAAGCTTGTTCCACTCGTCCACCACCCTATTTGTGAACCAGTTTCTTCCTATCTCCCTCCTAAACCTAAACTTATCCAACTTGAATCCGTTGCTACGAGTCCTATCCTGCTCGGATATTATAAGAACTTTATCTATGTCCCCTTTATTGATTCCTTTCACCCACTTAAATACTTCTATCATATCTCCCCGCACTCTTCGTCTTTCTAGGGAATGCAAGTTTTGTTTCTTTAACCCATCTTGATATGGAAGGTTTCTAAGTTCCGGAATCATTTTCGTCATTCTTCGCTGCACCGACTCCAGTGAATTGATATCCATTCTATAATAAGGGCACCAGAACTGAACCGCATAATCGAGGTGCGGCCTGACTAGCGCAAGATATAGTTGCAATAAGACCTCTGCACTCTTATTACTTACGCTTCTAGATATAAAACCCAATACTCTGTTTGCCTTATCTCGAACATTAACTCACTGTTTTCTAGGCCGTAGGTCCGGGCTTACAAGTACCCCTATGACTCTTTCACAAATCGACTTTTCTTGGTTGATGTTGTTAAGGCTGTATACATTGACATTACTTCTCTGCCAGTCTTGTCTGTATTTGAGTCACTGTA
The DNA here is from genome assembly GCA_958450375.1 of Homarus gammarus. Taxonomy (NCBI): domain Eukaryota; kingdom Metazoa; phylum Arthropoda; class Malacostraca; order Decapoda; family Nephropidae; genus Homarus; species Homarus gammarus. The sequence continues at coordinate 2,973,601 of CAUDMG010000286.1, forward strand.
AAGTAACTAACCTAACTATAACACATTTAAGTGAACTGATCTAAGCTTACCTGCTTAAATTTAATTAATCAGTCGTTGCCCAAGTTAAATTACAACCGTTATGTTTAATTTGTTGTGTTGTGAGAAGTGACGTAGCGTCTGGCTGCCTTACAGATTGTGTTACTACGGTTCAACCATTAAGGTATTGCTTAAACTTAGTGTTCTAGGTCAGTAAATTCATTACTTATCAAGGATTAGTTAAGATAAATCTATGTGGTCATTGTGTGGGCGTTCAGGGCCATAGGTGAGACTTTGGGTGCGAGTGAGTGAGAGCCAAGACTACACTGCCGCCTGACTCCAGCGGTACTTAAGTCGTGGGTGAGTGTGACGCCTCTTCCTGCCAACACACACTCAGGTGGTATTAGTATCTAACATCTGAAGCAGTAAACAATATTATACTTACCCGCATGTTGGTCATCTAGAGCGTGGGTGGTGTTGTCTAGGGCGTGAGAGAGGACCACAAGTGCCCAAAGAAGCACCGCCCTTGTCACCCCGAGAGAATCCATGACCTCTAATTGGTCAAAGTCACGTTCATCTCGACCAATCAGGGAATTTCATCATGTCTGTCGGGAACCTTAACTCACCAACTTCTCTGTCACTTCCTTTACCTTCTTTATCAATATTTCTTTAACAAGTTGAGTATTTTATTAAGAAGTGACTTTTGTGCCGCTCGTTTCAGCCTCACGTTCAAGGCTTGACTGTACAATTTCAACGGAGATACAGAGAGTGATCTTACATACAAAATCGTCCCACAAGATGCAACAATCACATGATGTTTCTAAGAGTATCGTCTTTATTTCCGTATATGAAAGATACTCTAAGTCATCAAGAAAAGCCAAGAGACACAGCAACTACAGGAAGTGGTGGGTGGGGTGGTGGAGCTGGCCGGTATACACGTCACGGTAGCTGAGGGGCGACTGACTGACTGACTGCAAACTCACTTCCATGTCTCGTCATACTTACCAGTGTCCAGCACACTGCCCCCCCCCCCCCCTTCAGTTGCCGCCTCTATATTTTCGTCCTTTCTTGTCTATATAAACTATTAATCTACATTTCCTATACACGAACGTAACCTAGAATATATTTTTTCATAATCCTATACTTTTATTTACATAAATGCTGTAATAGTAATTTAAGAGATGTGGTTTACTAAATATTTCTTTATATAACCTCGATAACGCCTGCTAGATACGCCTTACATGACCTCAACACTCAATATAGTGTCCGTGTGTCCGTTAGTTGGTCCGTAGCTCGAGCATGACGAATTGTATTTGTCTGTGATTGAGTTTATAGTAAAGGCCCGGTTGTCAACTTCTTCTATCTCTCCATCCCAGTCCCTATCTCTCCATCCCAGTCCCTATCTCTCCATCTCAGTCCCTATCTCTCCATCCCAGTCCCTATCTCTCCATCCCAGTCCCTATCTCTCCATCCCAGTCCCTATCTCTCCATCCCAGTCCCTATCTCTCCATCCCAGTCCCTATCTCTCCATCCCAGTCCCTATCTCTCCATCCCAGTCCCTATCTCTCCATCCCAGTCCCTATCTCTCCATCCCAGTCCCCATCTCTCCATCCTAGCACCTATCTCTCCATCTCAGTCCCTATCTCTCCATCCCAGTCCCTATCTCTCCATCTCAGTCTTTATCTCTCCATCACAGTCCCTATCTCTCCATCCCAGTCCCCATCTCTCCATCTCAGTCCCTATCTCTCCATCTCAGTCCCTATCTCTCCATCCTAACACCTATCTCTCCATCTCAGTCCCTATCTCTCCATCCTAACACCTATCTCTCCATCCCAGTCCCTATCTCTCCATCCCAGTCCCTATCTCTCCATCCCAGTCCCTATCTCTCCTTCCCAGCACCTCTCTTTCCATTTCAACACCTATCTCTCCATTCCAGTGTATATTTCCCCTTCGTATCAAACTCCTTTCACATTTAATATTCAATAGTTTAAACCTCTACACTGTAACTCCTACTAGTATAACAAAACACAAAAGACTAAACTATCAATAATAAACTGGATCCCTACAAGAGCACAGGTGTTGGTAGCAGGCCAGCCAGGTTTTTGAGGGACGGTGCCACTATATTAAAGACACTTAAAGACACCAACAACACATCTCATTAATCTCTCCATTACCACACCTGATGAGCGTAAGTTTGTAACACCTATCTATAAGAAAGGTGACGGGTATGATGTAGGTATATACAGGCCAGTTAATATACTGTGAACTGTATCTAAAATTCTAGTGAGCAGTGTACGTTCAGGTGGAAAGATATCTCTGGGAGTAGTATAAAAATTTATACAGCCACCAGTCAGGTTTTAGAGGCTCTCACTCATCTGACACAAGTCTGATCCATCTCACTGACTATCAGGGGCGGATCCAGGAATATCAAATTGTGGGGGGGGGGGGGGGGGAGGGAGGGTCCAATAAGTTGTGGTGAGCACAGCAAGCCATTTTGAGGCCATGTGTACTAGATATTAGGAGATATTCTGAGGACATTATTAAAAACTTTTTACTATACAAAAACGCCTGAGTACAATGCTGCATTAAAGAAATGTATTGGAATTTTCTGATTAAAAGGAGGATCCGGACCCGGCCCCCCCCCCCCCCCCCCCCACTCCATCCCTGAGACTATATCAGATTTCAAACAGCTCAGGGAAATTACACGGATATGGTAACGCTAGGCTTACAAAAAGCCTTCGACACACTTGATCATGATATACTGTACTTGTGTGAAAAACTGCAGGCTACTGGCATTGGTTCTGTCGACTGGTTTAAATCATATAGTAGTAACAGGAAGCAACTTCTTGTTGCAAATAACGGTCAACATCCGTGCCAATAGCCTATGGAGTTCTAGGACCTTTGCCCTTCTGTGTTACGTAAATGACGTGCCCATTAGTGTTAATTGTAAACTTTTGCTGTGTGCCAATGACAGTACTATACTCTTTTAGTGTCAAGTGGATATAGCACTCGCCTCCTGCTCCAGGGGTCGGTGGTTCAATTCCTGGGTACCTAAGTTTACAACTTGGGGAAATGAATACGGTCGAGTGCAGTACCGGCCATGCTGCCTCCTTGTGTACCAAAGGCTTAGTATACTGCGTACTGTATCCAGGGCCGTCCCTAAGGCCAGTTATGCCTTTGGGTCTCACTTTCATTTTTCAAATTCATCAGTTCCTGTGTAAGTCACTCTCCAAGTACAATACTGTACATGTTTTACAAGGGATATGAGTACTTACTGTACTGTATTAAAAAATATATAAATTTATTTTCCTCTCAAGATACATAAATAATCTGTAGTTCACATAAGTAATTTATATTGTAACATCATATACTATTAGAGAAACAATAAACACTTAAAATTACATTCCATTGGGAAGGGGGGGGGGGGCCATAATTGCACACCTGTACATTCATAACTAAAAATCGACATGCTTCATCTGTAACACTTGCAGTGGTTTGTTCATTGTCGTATGGATGGTGAGGCAGTTCCATTTACCTTTCAACATACACCTGTAAATGAAGTGACTGAGTATTGACTGTATAACAAGCTGGTGATGTTAATAATAATTCTCTAAGAAAAGATTCTACAAATTCTCTTTCATATTAACAGTAAGAAGTACAGTACACACAGGTGAGGGGGAGGAGGTAGTACAGGTAATAAATAAACTCTTTCTTAATACTAAAACAAAATAAATATTCCCACATTGTAAAAAAAATCCCTAAGAAGAATATCACACATTTGTTATAAAAAAATAAATATTCTATGCCTGCTTGTAAAAAAATAATATGTAGAAGAAAATGTTTTTTATCTATATACACTTGTTGCAATTATATCTAAATTATAGGTACAGTCGATTATCGAGAATATAGTACAGGTTGGTACAGTATATAATTATTGGTCAGTACATGTATGCCATATAAGATTAGAGTATAGCAAGGTATCTTAACAACCTCTCCAGTAACACACATACACACACTATAGAGAGTACCCTGGAAACATCTTATGGTTCAGTATTTACAAAAGGAGAATTTCTTAAAAATCTATTACATTCACAACACACATACACAGTATACAATTATAGGAACCCATCCATGTACTATAACTTACTCTAGGATATAGATCTCTACTATATAAAAATATGAACATAAGTAACATTTTTTCCACATCATTCTATAACATTCATGGTATAAATATATCTTTCAGAATATATATACTATAGTGCTTTCTAAAAAAAATCCTTTATATGAACAATGAACTTTTCTCACAACATCCAGAAACCAATTTTATTAAAAGAATCTTTGTGTAAATGATTGGGAGAGTACAGGTTAGGAGTGATAAATATCTGACATCACTAGTAATATTGACATCATCTCTACTAATATATCTGACATCTCTAGTAAGCTAATAAACATCTGAAGTCACATAACAAAAAGCATAAACAATTCCAAATCACTTTAAAATGACAAACAAAACTAAGCTTAACCCAAGTAATGAGTCCTTTCTTTGTCCTCTTACTGTACTGTTTTTTGTACCTTTATTATAGAATTGAAGACACAAGGTGATACGAGGTGACGGACTCCTTTAACCAACATACACTACTGTAGTCTCCTTCCTTTCCTGGATAAAAGTGGTCATTTGGTTCTTGTCATAAGTGTACATAATACAAAAGTAATTATTGCCAATGTTGTTACCAAAACATAGTAATTCTTACAATATTAATGGTAGTTCTTAACACACTGGGAAAAACATATATTGGTAAAGTATTTCATAGTTGGTTACTGTACATTGCAGTGAAATAACTTGCCTCAATACTGCAATTAGTTACCTGCATATTGCAATTCAATAACCTGACTCAAATTATCCCCAGAAGATGGGGAAGACGAAGGTGGTGTTTTCAACACTTCTGTGGAATTTCTTTGTTCCTCACCGTATTTGGAAGCTCTATTCTTTCCCCTCAAGTTACGTATTTCCCCGCTGTCAGGGATAGCGAGACGTTGCCGTAAGCCACACTCGATGAGGTGCCTGGTGCTATACTTGTACAGTTCTGTGTGTTTCTCATCGCTCAGGTACGAGGAGTGGCTTACATCTTGAGTGATCACATCCTGTCCACAAGAGCCAGAACCGTCACTAGGTAAAGAGATCGATGGGCTTGTGTGGGTAAAGAGCCAATCAGTCGGGGAGATGTAGCCTGATAAGTCATGAGGTTTAATAAATGGTAAATCAAGTAATACCTTTCTCTTTTTGAGTGATTTAACTCCATAATAATTTGAACAAATTTCATTTTCACTATCAGGAACAATATCACTGTCTTCACTATCAGGTACATCACTTTCTTCCCCTTTGTCATGTTTACTCATGTACAGGAGGGTTTCAATTTTGCCACGTTCCTCAGGTGTTCCAATTTTGCGTTCTTTTTCCTCCTGTCCCTCACAAACTTTTTCCGTTGTCTTGGCGATGGCCTCCTCAAGAGTGGTATTTGGTTTAGAACAACATTTAAAACCGACTTGATAGTCAGGCTCGTTCTTCTGGTCACTGTCACCGTCGCTCTCATCGGCATCGTAATCCGAGCCACTGTTGCCACTTTCATCAACATTTAGCTCATTTTCACTTACACTCTGATCTTGTTTGTTACTAGTTCTTTGTTTTACATGTTCACTCTCATCAACTTGTTCTTCATGTTCACCATCATTATCAACTTGTTCTTCAGGTTCACTGTCATCAATTTGTTCTTCATGTTCACCATCATTATCAACTGGTTCTTCATGTTCATCATTATCAACTTGTTCTTCATGTTCACCATCATTATCAAATTGTTCTTCATGTTCATCAGTGCTATCATCTTGTTCTTCAGCATTATCATTTTGTTCACCATCATGATCACCTTGTTCTTCTTGTTCATCACCATTATCAGCATTGTCTTGTTCTTCTTGTTCACTATTATCATCTTGTCCTTGTTCCTCAGTCTTATTACTTTGTTCTTCTTGTTCACCATCACCATCGTGTTCACCGGTGTCACCTTGTTCTTCATGTTCAGCATTATCATCTTGTTCATCAGTATTATCATCTTGTTCACTATTATCATCACCTTGTTCTTCATGTTCAGCATTATCATCTTGTTCTTGTTCATCAGCATTGTATTGTTCTTCTAGTTCATCAGCATTATCACCTTGTTCTTCATGTTCACCGTTATCTTCTTGTTCACCATTATCTTGTTCTTGTTCATCATCATTATTACTTTGTTCTTGTTCATCAGCATTATCATCTTGTTCTTCAGCATTATAATCTTGTTCTTCTTGTTCATCAGCATTATATTCTTGTTCTTTCTGTTCATCAGCATTATAATTTTGTTCTTCTTGTTCATCAGCATTATAATCTTGTTCTTGTTCATCAGCATTATAATCTTGTTCTTCTTGTTCATCAGCATTATAATCTTGTTCTTCTTGTTCATCACCTTTATAATCTTGTTCTTCTTGTTCATCAGCATTATCATCTTGTTCTTCAGCATTATAATCTTGTTCTTCTTGTTCATCAGCATTATAATCTTGTTCTTGTTCATCAGCATTATAATCTTGTTCTTCTTGTTCATCAGCATTATAATCTTGTTCTTGTTCATCAGCATTATAATCTTGTTCTTGTTCATCAGCATTATAATCTTGTTCTTGTTCATCAGCATTATAATCTTGTTCTTCTTGTTCATCAGCATTATAATCTTGTTCTTCTTGTTCATCAGCATTATAATCTTGTTCTTCTTGTTCATCAGCATTATAATCTTGTTCTTCTTGTTCATCAGCATTATAATCTTGTTCTTCTTGTTCATCAGCATTATATTCTTGTTCTTTCTGTTCATCAGCATTATAATCTTGTTCTTCTTGTTCATCAGCATTATAATCTTGTTCTTCTTGTTCATCAGCATTATATTCTTGTTCTTTCTGTTCATCAGCATTATAATCTTGTTCTTCTTGTTCATCAGCATTATAATCTTGTTCTTCTTGTTCATCAGCATTATAATCTTGTTCTTCTTGTTCATCAGCATTATAATCTTGTTCTTCTTGTTCATCAGCATTATAATCTTGTTCTTCTTGTTCATCAGCATTATATTCTTGTTCTTCTTGTTCATCAGCATTATAATCTTGTTCTTGTTCATCAGCATTATATTCTTGTTCTTCTTGTTCATCAGCATTATCATCTTGTTCTTTAGCATTATAATCTTGTTCCTTTTGTTCATCAGTATTATAATTTTCTTGCCCATCAGCATTATCGTCTTGTTCTTCTTGTTCATCATTATCACCTTGTTCTTCTTGTTCATAATCATTAATACTTCGTTTTTGTTCATCATTAGCATCTTGATCTTCTTGTTCTTGTTCACCATTATCATCTTGTTCATAAGCATTATTACTTTGTTCATCTTGCTCATCAGCATTAATACTTTGTTCTTCTTGTTCATCCTGTTCATAGGCATTAATATTTTGTTCTTGTCCATCATCATTATCATATTGTTCTTCTTGTTCATCATCCTCTTGTTCTTGTTCACCATTATCATCTAATTGTTCATAAGCATTATTTCTTTGTTCTTTTAGTTCATCATTAGCACCTTGTTCACCATCATCTTGTTCACCATTATCATCTTGTTCATAAGCATTATTACTTTGTTCTTGTCCATCCTCATTATCATCTTGTTCTTCTTGTTCACCTTGTTCTTGTTCACCATTATCATCTTCTTGTTCATAAGCATTATTACTTTGGTCTTCTTGTTCATCATTATCATTTTGTTCTTCACCATTATCATCTTGTTCACCATTATCATCTTGTTCATAAGCATTATTACTTTGTTCTTGTCCATCCTCATTATCATCTTGTTCACCATTATCATCTTCTTGTTCATAAGCATTATTACTTTGTTCATCTTGTTCATAAGCATTAATACTTTGTTCTTCTTGATCATCGTTATCTTGTTCTTCTTGTTCACCATCATCTTGTTCTTGTTCATAAGCATTATTACTTTGTTCATCTTCTTCATAAGCATTATCAATTTGTTCTTCAAGTTCATCCGGATACTGGTTCACATTTTCCTCTGGACTTGTATTTTCTTCTTCTGGACTTGGGCTCTTGTCATAAATCCTCTGCGCTCTACTGGGCCCAATTTTCCTCCTCTGCTGGGCCTCCCTCAGGTGTTGTGATGCTGTCCTACTCTCTTTCATACATCTATCTGTTAGAAAATAATATAGAAACTGAAATAAACCCAAAACGAGAAGTATGAGAGAGAAAATAATAAAATTGAACTGGGTAATACTAAGACAAGGCAAACAATAAGAGGGAAAGCAAAGATAGGAACATGGACTCTGGATGTAAATGAGGAAAATGTAAATAAAATACAAATATACTTACAAACAATTGATATAGATAAGGATTATAAATACTGCTAACTACAGTAAATTGCACGTACAGTACACGTTAAAATTACCTATTGGGACGACATCCGGTAATTGGCGTGGGCGTTGGGTTGTGGGCCAAGTTTGGGATCGTTTTTTATACAAGGACATTTTTCTCCTCTGACCTGACTGAACACAATCGTTAGTGATGCTACGTTTCTTTGCACCCATCTTCCCTGTGAATCTGAAAAACATTACTTGATCTTTACGGTGTACATTAAGCGAGCACGTGAAGTCTAGTGCAAAATCCCCCCACCTATTGTACATATCCACTCAGCTGCCATATGCTATTTCTGAATTTTGTCATCACTGCCATCATTACCACCTCTATCTAACCATCACCACCACTAACTCCACCACCATCATCATTGTGTTATACCTTTTATGGCTACCTGTATTTTCTTTTTCACATTTCACACTTCATCTCTACATCATCACTTTTCTTTCATGCTTATACAACCTGCAATCATTTCTTCTTGCATTTGTAATCATTCAATTTTCCATCTCTATGTACAGATTGGCTCAGTATTGAAACCTTTAAAATTAAAAATGGTCTAAAGGCACACACAAAATAAAATAGCCTGGCAATTACCGGAAAATAAAAGAAAACTTCCTTCTGCGACTCTTGACATCCATTGTGAGGGCACTATGAGCCATCACTGTGGCCTCCTGTAATTTTTGCATGGTCACCAGATCCTGGAAAATGTACTTACAGTAACTATACCACTCCTGTATATACATATTAAACACTAATACAGTACAGTACTTTACTCCTGACTTATGGGACACAATGGGAACTTTCTTCAGGATAAATTTCCACATCACTCTTAGGTACAAATTTCCACATCACTCTTAGGGACAAATTTCCACATCACTCTTACATTTCTGTCACAACACACTTGAAAATTCTGTGTTTAGGGAATTGAGTTTTAGAAACAGTTGTGTCTGGCAGAGTGTATCCTGACCATATGCAGTGAGAAAACTAAGATTTACACCACAAACTTTAACCTTCACCTTTACTCATATGGGCCAGTAGAAGAACCACTGACATGAGAAACACTTAACACTGAAGAGTTGTTAATTCTTATTCAATGTATAATTTATCCTTTAACCACTTATCAGCTTACATGCCTTTCAGGTGATTGGTCTGTCACACTGGATAACACCCTTCACTTCATTAAGCAAAGTGCATGTTACTCACCCTATCTTAGCAGCCCTCATCACAGTAAAACTACAGTATATGTGAAATTGACTCCTAACACAAACTATACTATTTACAGTACATTATAATGAATATGATAGAGTTGTCCAGTAAATGTTAAGAGACAAGGCTTACCAATATATATAGACATCTTAAGCTGTCACCCTCACCACTCACCTCACAATACTATAATGATCACTGGAGCTCTCTCATTTACTTACCAGAAAAAGATCATTATTTTGTGTGTAACATCATGACTTCTTACTAACCTTCACAATTTTGACATTAATAATTTATATAAGTTAAGACCTCGCCCTAGTAGTAAATATATAATAATTTAAGAATATGCTGTACAGGTGTAATTACTGTATATCTGATCTCTGCTCACCTGTTAAATTTCCTTAAGATATGATAATGTGATAACTTACTTTTATGATCTGGTGAAACAACTATTAACACTGACGGTCACACATAATATATACTGTATACTGTATAACAAATCGTAACGTGCAATTGGGGACTGACCTTTTGTGAACCCAATGGAAAACGCCTGTAGGTATCATCTCTAGTAAAGGGTTTTACGTTGTTGGGAGTGACCCATGCTCGATTTACCGGCACACTGAAGAAGGTCACATTATAGTAAGTCTGTTGATAAAAAGAAAACTTATCATCAGTGCCCAGTGGTGTAGTCAAGATCCAGAACAGAAACAAGACCATATGTAATTTTAAGCCTTTATGGATCAAAAGATTATTGACCCCCCTTCCACCCCCTAAGTGTTCACCTTAAGTTTCACCTCCCCAGCTTCACCAGCCTGAAGTTTAAACACCCCAAAATTATTTGAGGAAGGATAATGGTCTAGTTCGTGGCTCCCAATACATCACGGATCAATGCCATTCAATTTTTTTCTTCGGTTTTATGTCTCTTTCCCTAAATACAGTTTTGTTTTACTTACACTTCACTTGTTATGCTTTTAGTACTGTACCTGCACACCACCTGAACATACCCTCACCATCAACACCTTTCTGCCCAATACAAGTACTGTACTCAACTGTATTTCTCACAGTTACACATCTTATGCATCCAAATTACCACAATATATTACTGTACTGTACTCATCATATCATCATTTGTAAAGTTACTAAGATGCTCTTTCACCTTACACTCAAAAGTCCTGACATCATATCCACAAAATGATGATGGTAATGGTGGCAGTGATGATGATGATGGTGACACTTGATAATGATGATGGTGGCATTAATGATGATGATGATGATGAAGGTGACACTTAATAATGTTGAAGGTGACATTGATGATCCTCATGATGTAACAATATTCCCATCTTTGTCTCCTTTGGCAAAATTCTCTCCATAAAACTCACAAATACATATTAATTTCTTGCCTGCTGCTGCTCAGTGGTACAACAAGTGTAGGACAACCCCCCCCCCCCACCCCCTAGGACAAAAACCCCCTTGAATAAACCTAACCTAACCCAATGGGGTTTTATCTGGATCCCGTGGTACAACCTATCACCCATTGTTCCAATATCCTGACACACCCCACACAATCCATTGTCACCTCTCAATGTACACACACGTAACAATACGGCCATGTCTCCGTTAGCTGGAATCCCTCAAACCCAGAACTCTCTGATAGCTGGAATTTAAATTTTCTCGGAAAATCGTTCCCAGTGCCGGAATTTTCCGGAAAATTCCGGCATTGGGAACGATTTTCTGTGGGGCACATTTTCTGGAAAATTCAAAGAAAATTTTCCCGATACCCAGAAAATTACGGGGATGAGGGATTTTTTCTGACTTTGAGAGAGTCGTCTCGTTACCCGGAAATCTCTCATTCCCGGAAGTGATCTTCACCAATTGTTTCGACTTAACGGGGATGTCACTGAATATTTTTTCTCGTCTCCCTTCAGTACTTCCCATTAACAACAACAGCATTTTATGCATGGATTATACCCACAACTTACCGGAGCAGTACCCATGTCATTGAGGTAGATATATTCCTTGTTATCAGGATCAAAGTCAACCATCGCCGGCCACCATGCTGTCCCAACCACTCGTGCCCACACCACTAAAATGGGTAATAGAAATAAGAAGATCTGACTGGTCCTTTACCCCACATGTTTGTACGTATAGTTATATATCTTAATCCTTACATTATTTCTTTTATACTTTAAATATTAAGAAACTAACCATTTATACTGCTAAACCTAACCTAACAAAACCATTTACAGTTCACTTCTAACCTGACCTAACATTTTATACAACTAAACCTAATCTAACCTAACCATTTAGACTAGTAAACCTAACTTAACCATTTACACTACTGTCAACCAAAAGGGGGAAAAAGCAAGGTCCATCAATGTAAAGGTAAAGGTAAAAAAAAAAAAAATCTCCTTAAAATATCTTCAGGACAAACCTAACACCAACCCATCTCTGACTGTACTTGAGGGAGCATTACACTGACCTGAACCCATGACGTACTGGCTGTAAACATACGATTCATTGTACTGTCCCCATTCTTCCTCCGACTCACGACATTTGTTCTTCCTCTTATCTGCAACGAAAGACCGAATATTCAAGCTACTCTTTTATTTCTCAATCTAATTACAGTACAGTGAACTATCTATTTAATAGACTTTATTAGGAGGAGAGTCCATTATATCAAGGGTCCATTATATATGAAACCCCCATTAAATAAACCATACAGAGATAAAAATACAGTATTGCCATATGCTTGATCAATACAGTAGTTTCAATTAATAAATTATATTATAGTACTGTACTGATTAGGAGGGCTGACTGCATATTGGCCTCATTATCCACATACAGTATTAGAATACAGCACAGAACCCGACAGTCGTCAATGGTCATAAAGGATCCGGTTTTATGTATCTGCAAGTCTCCACATCTACCACAGGAGATTTTTAGCACAAAGCAGCGGGAATGTTTGATGGATCTCAGGGGGCAATTTCTCTAACCTATTATTCCCTGATACCTGTCAACCATGGAAGGGAGAACACTAGAATATAATCCCACAGTTGGTAAGTGGTTAATGGTACATTTTTATGAGGTGATGACATAAAGAACTGAGGAGATTACTTACTGGGATTCATTTTACAAGTCCAAAAATTAGGCAGCGATAAAGGATCCAGGACGTTGGTCAACTTGCGCCATTTCTTACATTCATCGCACTGAGCCCACAAAATCTCATCCACATTCTCCATCAGTTCCTTAACTTTTTCCTGAAGAAAACATCCAAGATACTATTAATTAGGCTCCAATATACTGCACTGTATACTCCCATGACCTGCAGTGTCTATATTCATGCTCAACTGTATAACTTCATAGATTATACACTGTACAGTACATGCCTATCCAACTGTAAACCTATATGACAATTTTACTGATATATATTACAGGTATTATTATTATTATTATTATTATACAAGTGCAGTAGTTACTTCACCTCAGCACAAGTCTAACTTAGTATCTCGTCCTCATAACTGTATAATAAATATCAGGTGTGTATTCACAGTCTGTATTCCAATTATAAAAAATAGTTAAGAAACATTCAGCGGTATAAACAATCATACAAGTTACAGTACAGTATAGTACCTTTACTCTGTCTGTCCCAGGAGATACGTGACAGTTGCCTTTGTCTTCCTCAGGTGATGTTTGTGGAGTACATTCATCGTCTGGTGATGTTTCAAGGCTCTTGGTGTATTTCTTTTGGGATGAGGCTGTCTTACGAGACTCTAAGGGAATCCTGCGCTGTATCCTGCCCTCGTATGTCTTTTCCGAAACAATGGTCTCGGCTAATGCCGCCGGTGAAGAATATTTCACTTTTACTTTAGATGAACTTCGTGACCTGTGAGAAACTGTAGGTGGTAGCGTCTCCTGTCTTGCTGTTTTGGTTGGCGACGATGATAATTTGTGTAATGTGTTCCATCCCTCTGTTACTGGAAGGAATTGGTTAAAGTTAGATCATGGGAAGATGAATTTATGTTAGCGCGCACACACACACACACACACACACACACACACACACACACACACACACACATTGTTACAACAAGATAACCCAGCCAACCATCTTACACACATCCTCAACACACAATCAAGAGAAAGGCTTCACACGGTGGTCATGATGGCCACTAAGTATAGAGAGTTTTATAAAGATCTCTTGAGAGATGAATGTGATACAGGTACTAGGCTAGAACTCATAAGACATGGGAAAGGTTTAGAGACATTAAAACAGTGATTGAAACTTAAAAAGATTAAATATTAAAAAGTCTAAATGTAGTTATAATACAGATGTTGTTAAAATACTTCCAGTACACTTAGAATAACATGAAATAACAAGACAAAATTTTTTTATCCATACATTTATCTATGGAACACAAATTACATCGTTACTGTAGATCAAAATGATTCACTTTTTACTCAATGTTTTAAAATATACTTACCTTCAGGAGAATCTAGAGTCTCCTCATCACTATCCACCCCGCACCAAGGGACGTCATCAGTGGGATCTTCTGTCACCTGGGTGGGAGCTGGTGGTAGAGAGCCGGTACCCATATCCTCCTCGCTGCAACAAATGGCAAGTGAACCACAAATAAGAAGTGACAATTCAATACAAAAGCATCATTATTTTATTTCTTTTACTCTAACTTTTTGCTACTCTTACTTAAATATTTCTCTTACTTTAATCTTACAGTACTTTACTTTAGTCTAACACATCAATCAATGGTAAAGAAGAATAAGTAAAGTATCATTTATTTGGGGTATTTTTTTCCTCCCCATTCTCTCTTCCTCTTCTCCAATCATACAGTACATATAATAAATAAATAAAGGGTTCTTAGTTTCATATATCAATTGTTTAAGTCTGCCAGTTATAAGTCCTATTATGAAACTATATTTAGGATGGACTCTAGGGATCACCTGAAGATTAGCCCCCCCACCTTATTATTTCACCTGAAGATTAAACACCCAAATATTACCTGGAGGGCTTAGGTTAGGTCAGGTTCTATTGTATTAGGTTAAGTTGGGTAAGGTTAATTGAGGTTAATATCAAGCCAAGCTATTTGTGTGTGTGTGAAGAGGTTACAATAGGCTACAGTCAATGGTTATACAGCACAGTGTAACAAGAAACTCATTAATAACATCATCTGTTTCCAATACTCACGCATCTTCCACCTCTACACGGGGAGTTGATGACTGCTGCTGTGGAGGTTCTTTCAACAATGTTTGCTGTGGATGTTCCTGCAATGATGGCTGTTGCTGCATAGCTTCTTGCAATGATGGCTGGTATAGAGGTTCCTGCAATGATGACTGTTGCTGCGTAGGTTCTTGGAATGATGGCTGGTGTAGAGGTTCCTGCAATAAGAATAGGTAATGAGGAATGAGCTTGTGAAATTTCTTTGATAACCAGTTTTGCATATGAATTTAACTAACTCAAATAGAACATCATTGAGTGACTTTTTAACAATTATAACTGCAGGCAATTATAAACAGGTGAATATAATGTTGAAATTGAAGTGTTGACTTATTATGATAGAGGAGGAGCTGTATCGGGTGTCAGAGAGAGACAAATCTTCTCAGTGAAAACTACCCCAAATCATTATATACAATACCATATACAGTACAGCTCCTCCCCGACTTACGACGGGGTTAGGGACCCAAATCCAGGTTGAAAGTCGGAATGATTGTAAGTCGGAAATGCAAAAAATAATACATACAAAATCTAAAATGAAATACAGTACAGTAAAAGTAATCAATAATGAAGAATGGATACAGTGTGACTGTGCACTTACCTTTAATGTAGTCAGCTGAATGCACACGGGGCCCCCATAATTTTCTATTTACAGGTATACATGGAGACTACAGTTGGTCCTCCTATTACGCGGTCCCACAATCCGCGTTTCACTGTTAACGCGGTGCCTTGCCAGAACCTAACATTTTCACATTCCGCGGTCGTGAACCCCATTACGCGGAGAGCGGCTGGCAAGCCGCGCCATTTTTGGATCCAAACCTCCCGCCATGTTGTGTAAGAGGCGCGAAAATGGTGCGCACAAGGTCGCCCAGTCATCAAAACATTACCGAGTTCTTCACCCGCCACCCACTACAGCCTGCCCAAGTCAGTGATAGTGATAATTATAGTGAGGATATGGACTTATATGAACTTTGGGGGGTTTGACAAAGAGGCCTTGCAAGCCTCTGTGGTGGATAGTGATACAATTGATACAAGTGATACAGGTGAGGGCCAATAATCTGCCCTCTGCCTCAGAACCAACCGCCCATCCCCGTGTGCCCAGCCATCTTTTCTACTACTGTAAGTGTTAAAAAACCTAATATTATTGATATTTCTTTTGATTATTAATTGTGTGTGCATGCCATCATAAAGTTAAGATAATATTTTTACTACAACATAGTTGTGTGTCGTCAAAAAGTGGAGTTTGGGGATCGGCCCGGACTCCATTTCAATTAATCCCATATGTTATGTTATTCACTTTACGCGTTTCTCACTTTCCGCGGTACCCTCCGGGTTACATTAACCGTGTAATATGAGGACCAACTGTATATTAATTGGATGAAGCAGAGGAGGAGACAGGGCTGGGTGGGTCATCAATGTCGCTTTCTTCAGACAGGTTTATGTACAGGGGAAACTTGCTGGTTGAAGGTATTGGATCATCTTTAGGGAGTGAAGAGGCAGCACTGGTGGGGCGTGAAGAGGCAGCAATGGGGGACTTCTTAAAATAGATGTCCAATTTAGACTACACAGTTTGCTTTTTCTTTTCATTATAAATTTCCCTGTAGCAAGCAAGTGCATCTTGGACCATTCTGTCAACTTTGGCAAAACGCTCAACATTTCGATCCATTCCATCAAACATTTGCATCCCCTTATTAATTGTAGCAAATGCCTCTGCCATTTGTTTCACTGAAAATATTTGGGGGGTGCAGGTTCTTCTACATTTCGACTCTCTTCTTCCTCTGCATTTTTCTGTGCTTCCAGTTCGATAAGATCCTCGTTACTTAGCGCTTCTGCTACACTTTCAACCAACTGTTCAACATCATTATCAATTTCTAACTGAAGCTGTTTACCCAACTTCACAATCTTGTTACTAATCTCAGAAATAACTTCATTTTCATTAAATCCTTTGAAACTGTTCACATATCTTTTCAGTATTTTATTCCATATTCCATTCATGCACTGTTCTGTAACCTCATCCCATGCTGCAATAATGTTCTTTATACATGTCAGAATGTTGTACTCCTTCCAAAACTCTGAGCATTTTCTCACCTTCAGTAGCAGCAACAGCCCGAGCGAAGGTCGTACGTAAATAATTAGTTTTAAAAGCTGCAATAGTACCTTGTTCCATGGGTTGCATGACAGAGGTAGTTTTAGGTGGAATGTAGACTACCTTAACAGCAGGGTGCATGTCGTCCAGGTGTGGTGGGTGTCCCGGAGCATTATCCAAAATTAGCAAAAATTTTAATGCAATCCCTTGTTGCAGACAATACTACTTCGCTAAAGGAATGAAACAAGTCATGAACCAATCCTCAAACAGTACTAGGGTCATCCAGGCTTTCTTGTTACTGCGATAAAACACTGGCAGTGTGTGCTTGCTGACATGTTTAAAAGCCCTGGGGTTCTCTGAATGATAGATCATGAAGGGCTTTAGCTTGAAACAAGCTACATTCCCCCCCAACAGAAGTGTAATTCGGTCCTTGAATGCCTTGAATCCTGGCATTGTTTTCGCCTCTTTGTGGATGTATGTCTGTTCAGGCATGCGCTTCCATAATAAGCCAGTTTCAACCACTTTGAATATTTGCTCAGGCAAATAATTTCCTTCCACGATCACACGATCTAGCTCCTCCTTAAAGCTTCGGCAGCAACAACATCATCACTAGCTGCCTCTCCACTCACCGTAACATTATGTAAACTGTAGCAGTTCTTAAATCTGTTAAACCACCCATGACTTGCTGTTAAGGTTTGCTTGCACTCATCTCCTGCCTGCTCTTTCAGGCTTTCGAAAAGGCTTCTTGCCTTAGCCTGTAAGGTTAGAAGGCTTAAGGGTACACGCTTCTGCATCTGGTCTTCCATCCATATCACAAATAATTTTTCCATCTCGTGAATGGGACCTTGTCTTTTCTTCGTTATTATAGTTCCCTTTATAGGTGCTGATCCTTTCACTACATCACGAATACGTTCCTTGTCCTTTAGAATAGTGGATATGGTCGACTGAGAAAACCCTAGGTCGCGTGAAATTATTGCTACAGTTTTTACATTTTCATGCTGCATTATTATCTTCATTTTCGTCTCAAAAGTAATTGACTGTCTCCTTTTCTTCTGAGCACCACCAGCACTCTCACTTGTACGCTTTCCAGTCATTCTAAAGTCAATTAAATACGAAAATAATGTCAGTACACAACACGATCAGTTGCGGATACAACGACAGCCAAACACCAACTAAGCGCTCCACGCGGTGACCCCAGCCACGCAACGACGCTCTCGTACGGGATGGAAACGTTTCGGTATAGAAAATATGCATCATTTGAAAAATTTTTTGGTTCCAACTGCGCGGTCGTATGTGCGGATTGTCGTTAAGGACTGAGCAGGTGGTCATCGTGGGGTAGGTCGTAAGTCGGGGAGGAGCTGTAGTATGAGATTACTGTACTGTATCTGGATAAGGATACAGTATAATTCAACTGTATTAATATAGATTGTACTGTATTCATGATCTATAGTAATCAGAGACGTGACCGATCGCCCAAGCGGCTAACAAGTCAATCAGTGGCGAAGAGGATAAAAGTAAAAGTAAAAGTTGAGTGACCTGCAGAGATTCAGTCCAAAGTGATATTAGGGCAACCACAATTTGAGTTCATGAGGATATTATGCCAGGAAATAATCATGGTTATTGTATCTTATATTTCACTTTGGAACATCTTCAACCTCTGGTGTGAGTGACATAATTTAGTCTAGAATTATTTAATATGCCAATCTTTCTATATACTACAATCAAATACCTGTAAAATAAGAACAATTATTCCGAATAGAAACTACACTAACCTGAACACCATTATCCACTACCTGGTCAGTGTTAATGATGTTACTGAAAATTCTCTCCCAGTCAGCCTCTGATGTGGAGAAAGAGGTGACAGTCTTGGACCTTTTCTCTGCAGGTTGAGACACATCCTTTGTGGACTTTCTCTTCGCTGATGTTGACTTTTTTGAAGAGTTAAGTGTGGTGGGGACCTTCTTAGCCTTATCTTTGTTCAAATTACCAAACTTTGACCGAGACTGTGAGTTATCAGTAGTACACAAAGGCTTCTTCTTAGTTATAGTGCCAGGGTTAACAAGACCTCTATCACTCTTCTCATGTAACCTTGAAGAAGTTTTATCACTGTTAAGAGAATTTTCTCCAACATCATCTCCGTGGCCTCCTTTAGCTGAGTCACAATGGATGCCATCATCCGCTGCTTCAACTTTAATAGGACTTATTTTCGAGGATGTTTCTACAGGTTTGGAGGGTTTCTGTGTAGCAATTTTGGGAGGCAAAACTTTTTTCTGCATCAGTGGTCCAAGTCCGAACTTCTTCGGAGGGGGTTCCTGCTCACTGGTGGTGCGACCCTAAAGAACAGTTTAGAATATATATATTATACTGTACGTACTTCAATATGACGTAAAATATACACGACTTAATCCCCTACAATACTTACTACAGCAGAATCTCTGGACAAATATATCCTAACCTACAACTTCCTTAAACATAATGAATATTATTTGTAAAAACTTTTAAGAGAAGAACTACATTAAAGTGTGAAGGACTTACCTCACCACTGGCTACATAGGCTGAAGGTTCACATACCTGAGAAATTTCTCTCTTGATTGCCTTGGGTTTGACCAATGACTGGGATGTTTGTACACTATTTTGGCCAAAGTTTGGTTTTAACGGTGTGGTTTTATTCATAAATGGCAGAGTGGTTGATGGTGGTGTTCTGTGAGAAGTTATAATACTTTTACCATTTAGTGATTCAGTGCTGGTACTGTGAACAACAGCAGCTGGCTTAGTTGAAGAAGATGGAGCCT
Organism: Homarus gammarus; assembly: GCA_958450375.1. Lineage (NCBI taxonomy): Eukaryota > Metazoa > Arthropoda > Malacostraca > Decapoda > Nephropidae > Homarus > Homarus gammarus. The sequence goes on from CAUDMG010000286.1 coordinate 2,993,373, forward strand.
TGTTCACAGAGACTGGCTTAAAAGCAGAAAATAATGAGGGTTTAAAGGTAGATTGGGTCTGTCCAGTTGATGAAGGGATGGTCTTGGAGGAGGATGGTGTCATACTGTTGCTTTTGTTCTGAATTACACCAATTTTAACTTGTTTAGCACGCGGGACACCAAACACAGGAACTTTCTTAACCGGAGCATTAGAAAATGTAGGCACCTGTCTTGTTGGGATGTTATCACTGTCTGGTCTTGCCTTTGTCTCACTGGTGCTCTCTTCTGTCTGCCGGTGTAAATGTGACATTGGTCGTGTGTCTTCGTGCATACTCGCTTGTTGGAAAATGGAAGGAGGTCTTTTAGTAATACTTGCAGCTGCCACAAATTGGGGAGACACATCTGGCTTACTCGCTCTCTGTAAGAATGAGTTAACGAAGTCCCTAGCTGGAGGGACATTATCACGCGACGAACACTCGCCAACATGCTTGACACTTGCTCTCTGGAAAGGTCTGTCAATAAGCTTAGCTCTCTCCCATGCATTTAAATGACCTTTCTCTTTCTGTTGATTGGCTCCCTCTAATCTTCCAAGCTGATTGGAAGATTCAAGCTGGGAATGTTCTCTGTCCATCTTGAAAGCTGACCTCTCTAAGCTTACCTTGATATTACCAACAATTAGCTACCTGAAATAATAACACTATATTAACCTTACATTATGATACATAAAACTACAGGTATGGATAATTACTGTATACATACAATGTGTTGGACAAAAGTTACCTGGAGAGTTCAGGTTTGGCTAGGATCAGGTTTAGGTTTGGTTAAGTTAGGCTAGGCTAGGTTTAGGTTAAGAGAAGATTAGATTAAGTTAGGTTTGGTTTAGGTTAGGATTAGATTAAGTTAGGATAGGTATAGTTAAGGGTGGTTAATCTTCAGGTGATATATGCTTTCGAGGGGGGGGGGGCGAATCTTCAGGTGAACCTAACTGAATAATTAACTCAGATGGTTGGTTGATTGATTGATTAACTGGGTTATTGACTCATTGATTGGCTGGGTGATTGACTCATTGATTGGCTGGGTGATTGACTCATTGATTGGCTGGGTGATTGACTCATTGATTGGCTGGGTGATTGACTCATTGATTGGCTGGGTGATTGACTCATTGATTGGCTGGGTGATTGATTGATTAACTGGGTGATTAATTAACTGACTGGGTGATTGCTTGATTGACTGAATGACTGACTGTTAGAATTTAAAGGATAAAACCAATAATAAACGTAAGAACAGAATGAATGAAGATCACATGTTTGTCCTTATTTCATCTTATTTTTACGTACCTGCGGGGAAATGGCATAAATGGGAAACACATAGAAGAAAAAATAATCTATAAAGAGAATTAAGAGAGAATAAATAACAATAAATCAAATAAATAATGAGAATATAATTTTAACCATTAGACGGGCCTCTCAAATATATAACAGTATATTAATGTGCTTACAAAGCTCAAAATACTATAATATCTAACATTTATCCTCTAAATATATATAATACAGAATAGTTAATTTATAGCTTAATTACAACGCCTGGATTTATTTGAGGATATTAAATTTCCTTCACCCAACTTTCCATCGCCTAACACCTACCTGGCCTTATATTCCTATTTCCCTCTCTATTATCCTAAAAATAGCACCATCCTAATAGAAAGTGTAATTACGGCCATTATCATCGATAAATGGGAAGAACATATTACTTGACCTCACCTCGTAGTCTCAACTCCCTTCCCTCCAAGTCACTCAAGTTCAAAATTGCACAAAATGAATTCAGAAAACTATATGATCCTGTATTATTTATCTATATAATTTGTTAATAATATCAGGGTTTTTTTTTGTATTTTCATTCATTTTGGTAGTTATTAATTAACTTTATAAATATAAAATTTTCTAAAAGGTTTTAATGTAATTTTGGCGGGATTTGTAAACAGCTAAAATAATTTAGGAGGAATATTTGTTTAACTCCATTATAATCCAATTAATTATTCCTCCAGCATCCATTTCCGGATAAAAACTACATATATGATAACAACCATTCTTCTGACCTATCCTAAAGCTGCCAGAGATCTTTCTGTAGCAATTCGTAGTTCCCGCAACACAAGGTGTATGATGTTGGGTTCCTGTTGGCCTAGCTAAGAGCTAACCACAGAATATGCAAATTGTTTAGATATACTTGTCCATGTAACTTTAATATAATGTATAAATACACAACGCATTGAACCGATATATACAGCATACAATACTGTTAATATACTGTATATCACTGGAAAAGGTGTAGCAGTTAAAAGTGAAGTCCAGGTTAAAATGAAGTGTTTCCCAACACATCGTCCGGCAGAGTGCTGCAGGACCCCGTGGTGACCGGAGCTGGGAAGTGGTGAGTGATAGTCGCATTATGTTCCACTTTCTTGCGTTTGGTGTGAAAATGCAGTGGAACTGAAATACAATTAATTTAGTTTTTAAATTTTAATTTACTGGTAAACATAAGTCCATCAGTTTTTTTTTTTTTTTTTTGTGAAAGTTAAATAGTAAGTTCGATGATGTGCATAATAAACCTGGTAGAGGTGTGGTTATATTAGTGAGGCATTCCCTTATGTATCGTGTAGCCAATGTAAATTTTTTGAACGCTCACTTGTAAGACAAAGCGGCATGTCATTTGTGGTGTGGTTATATTAGTGAGGAATTCTCTTACTTCTCTTGAAGACAATGTAAATTTCTTTAATGATCATTTGTATGATAAAGCAGTATGGTGCGAGATCATTATGAAAAGGAAAAATATACTAATTGGTGCAGTGCTAGGGCTCCTATTACAAGTCGTGAGAAGAATCTTTTATTGAATTTCCTCACCAAGTTGTTTCCTTTCCTCGTAGATGTAATGTTAAATCTCCTTGTTTTGCTCTACTAAGATACGATTCCTGTTGTAAATATGTCTTCTCGTGGAGGTTTAAACAATCCAAACGTATTCTGCTCCTTATGTGGGAGCTTTGTTGTGCATAAGCAACGACAAGAAATAATCGCATTCGTGAAAAATGCATATTTTGCCTACTTTGGAGTTAAAATAGGTGATATAGATAAACCATGGGCACTACATGAAGTATGTTGCACGTGTGTTGATGGTTTAAGACTGTGGAAATATGGTAAGAAAAAAGTTAGCAAGTACTGGGCATGCACCAGCTCCTGAATGTACCTGAACCTGCTCCAGTGTTCGTCTAGTCTTGTCTTGAAAGAGCTCGCACTCGGTGCCGTCACAACACTTTCTGGTAGATTGTTCTAAGAGTTTACAACCCTCACAGTTTTCTGGACTTGCGGCTTCTTCAATCTTGAGCTGTGACCCCTTGTGGGGTGAGCGTCCGCCAGTTCCAAGTAAGGACACTCGACTGAGTAGTGCCCCCTTGAGATGCTTATACACCTCAACTAGGTCGCCCCTTGAGATGCTTATACACCTCAACTAGGTCGCCCCTTGCCCGTCTGTAATATAAGCTAGGCAAGTTCAGGCGCTCCAATCTCTCAGGGTAGCTGAGGTGCCGAAGTGCAGACACCAGTCTGGTGGCCCCCCTCTGAACATTTTCAACCAACTGACAGTCCCTAGCATATCTCGGGGACCAGACAGGGTGACAGTACTCCAGATGCCCTCAACTTGGCTGTTGTTAGGTCCATCCAGGTCACCAGTATTAGGAAACGTGCAATATGCCTTGGAGGCAGCTGTCCTGGAGACCCAACCTGAATCAAGGAAACAAGCTGAAAATCTCTGCCATACACATTGGGTGCAACGCCTAGATGCCCTAGAAACCTTTGTGGAGTTACGTCCCTCGGTGGTGGCCAGTGTGGAGGGTGGTCCTGGCAGCTGCCCAGGCCCTGCTGCTCGTCATCACCAGAACAGACTTTATTGTGTCCTTGGTGATCACCAACAATGCATTTGGCTACCTGAGAGGTGTGACCACTAGCCTTCAAGTACAGGCCAAGGACATAGTTGAGGCCAGCAGTAAAATTAACTGTGAAAGCAGCACTACAAGATGTCCAAAACAACATGGATGATCACTTTCCTGAATGGTTTTGTCAGGCAGAAGAACTGTGTGAGGCTGTAGGTGTCACCTTCCATGCCCAGACTCTGTCAATGTCAACAAGACAACACATCAGCTGATGGACCTGGCTCTTCAAAAGTACAATCTCTGGTTGCTGCACAAAAGAGAGTTGTACGGACAATGAACTAATTGAAAAAAAAACAGATCACACAAACGAAAAATTTGCTATATTTAAATTTTTAAAATTCGAGGATATTAACACTTACACTGCTGTGCCCTCTTTGTTTACAAATCTATCAATCACTTGCTTGACAATAATTACTTCCAGTTCCAGAATAATCAGAGATACAACATAAGGCACCCAGAGCTACTTAGACCACCCCCCATGTGCTCCTCTCAGTCCCAGATCTCCATAAAATATCACAGTGTGAAGGTGTGGAACAACTTACCCCCACCCATCCGAGCAAAGACCACACTCCCTTCCTTTAAATCATCTCTAAAAATATATCTATTGTCGAAGTGTTAATACTACTTGTAACACTTACTATATTTACAGTACCTGCTTTTATTGTACCATCAAAACCATTTTATCGGAAATTATCAAGTAAATAAATAATAAATTACCATTGCAATAAACATAAGTGCCAACAAAATAATAATAAATAAATAAATATTGAAGTAATAACCATAGTAACATTGTGAGATGTTATTATTACCACCATGCTATGTGTCCTATTCCAGATACTAAATGTTACACAATACTTCCTTGAGATAAATGTATAGTATATATTAGGTGCCCCAAAGAGAGCTCAGGTTCTCAACTGGCTCAGCCATGTTAATATTATTATTATTATTATTATCCACTCTGTATCTGTGTTTTTCTGGCTAAATAAACTGTTTCAATTCAATGGACCAGCTGAATACTACAGGAGAACGGTGGCCACTCCACTACTAGCAGAGCTGGAGATGAGGTTCACCCCACCTGCACCAGAAGGCCTTGCAGAGACTCCGTGTCATCCCATCCATCTTGGTAACCCTGACACCAACAGAAGAATACAAGAGCTGGTTGACTTCTACCCGGAGGACCTTGCAGTATCAAGAGGTGAGAGCAGTTATATTATTTCTATCAGACCAGTAAATAATCCTCCACTCACTCACACAGCTGTACCATAAACCATTTAGTGTATGTTCTATCATTCATCACACAATAACTTCCTTTCCTCATCAACCATCTCTTGTGTTTTGTTATGACAAATCTACAATAAGACAAAAGATTTATTAGAGAAAGTCAAGGAGAAATAAAATAACGACTTCTAACAATTTTGTTTATCAGTAATGCAAACATTGACCAAATCCAATTCTCAGTATTCAGCAACACTGAATTCTGCCAGTTCAAAAAACAAAAGATGCATCTTGTTCAGAAAATATACTTCCATAAATTTATGTTGTTAATGCAATGAGAAAAACATGAAGATTTCAGTCACATATATATTGGCTGTACAGACAAAGTTACAGGATGTTGACATGCAGTGAAACTCGCAAGAGAACATTAAAGCGTCTTAGTTCACGTCATATAATACAATCTTGTCACGGTGAACATATATGTATGTGAATGTTATCTTACATATTGTGGTGATGTATCGACTTATGGACCATATTTGAGGAAAATGGTTAAAACAGTAGAGTACAATGAAGTAACTAGACACATGCTTATGGTTTGTATGGGGCGGGGTATTGTGAGACCCCAACTTAACCATTAGTTATAAGACTGTGTAGGTCTGGGTTTTAATACAGTTTATGCCTCTTAGGACTTAGCCCCATTTGGCTAACTCCCAAATACTGTTTACAAACACTAAGTAACAAGACTGGTGAGCAAGTCGAGGAAACAAACAATATTCATGTCATGATCTTATTTTTTTACATGAATATCTAGCAAACATAGTTTAATCATTTCACTGCATTTTTCCTTTCCATTTTTTCTTGACAATCTCATCAAGTTTACCAATATTCTGATGATTGAATGGTGTTTGAAGGAGATATGCAAGAAAATTGTGCACAGTCTGTTCACTCCAACACTGCAACTGAGGTCTAGGGTCAGTTTGTAACAAGGAAGCGGATTGGTTGACAGATGGACATGCAAAGAGTCACTACCGTTCTTCAGTATTTAATCTATCATGTTAATATTCTGATATTTTAAGGAATAATAACTTTTTAGTGTTGATCTCTGATAATTTCCGCATTTGAAGGAGCAAAAATTAACACAGGAATTGCTCTGGTAACATAAATATCTTGAAGAGAACAAGAAAGAGATTACAAAATTTCAGTGACATCCTCTACTGCACTGTGTGATGTCACACGGCAAGGAGAAGTTTACGTCTTGGAACTTGTTCATCATGTTCATGTTCTCTTGATGTTATTTAGGTTACCAGAACGTTTACTATGTTAATTGTTGCTTCCCCAAGCACAGAAATTTTCAGAGATCTATACAGAAAAGTTATTATCCCTTAAAATATCAAAGTATTAATACAATAGAACTGTAGTGACTCTTCGCGTGTCCATTCACCAACCAATCAGCTGCCGTATTACAAACTGACCCTAGACCCCAGGTGCATGGAGTGAACAGACTACTGTATAGTACTTATGCATCAAAATGGCCTGCCTGCAGTACTCCTCAGAAGGGTGGCAGAAGAAGTTTGTCTGACTGTCAGAGAATTATGTATTACAAGGGTACAGTAATGGAAGCTGAAGAGACAGGTATAATGTTACAAATAGTTTACACAATTTGACAAATACAAGTACAGCAAGTCTTAGGATTTCTGTAACTTCAGCATATTTGAATTAAAATAGACAAAGATCATACCAGCAAATACCAAGACCTAAAATTTGCATTGTGAAATTGTGTTTAAAATACAAATTTCCTTTTAAATTTCACCATCATTCTAAATCACTACAAACTTCATCACTAAAAAGAAAAAAATGCTCGCTGATATATTATGGTACACTGTCATTGTTCATTTAATCAACATCACTGATCATGAACTTGAACAATTTTCTTTAACATCACCAAACATGAAATAAACTTGCAGATACACATATGGTTATAGCAACAACAGTGCACCTTTTATGCAACATCATCAACAACGTTTTACAGCCAGGCTTTCTTCAGCTAAAAAAACAAAGGTCACAGAGATTACAACTCCAAATTTGCCATCATGATGGTGTTGACTCCCAGTGCCTCCTGCCTCAGTTACTATAACTACATGCAAAGTGAGGAACAGTTTTATGTCTTATGGTGTCACTGGTAACTTAGAACTAAATATTTAGGTAGGAAACATGACACTTTGCTCTGACAACCAAATTATAGTAAATACTGAAACTTTGTCTCTAGTGATAAACAGTTTCTTTATGTCAACGAATAAACACAGTTTTATCTTACCTGTAACTTATAATATCCTACACATTGCAGTATTGACTGGACCAATGCCCAAACAACCAAGACAGTCAAACCTCAATAACATTAATATTTGAATCAGTAAAATACTGTTTACTTCTGTCAAATAAGTTACATCATAGGCAGGTATAGCCTCTACAGCACTGAACTAAAAGGCGAGAGAACTTCATTCTTTTAGACTTTCAAACGTTCTGTCTATTAACAAGATGTTCTAAATACAATTTTATTGTGCATTACATTACTTCCTGAATTACTAAAATGTCATTTCATTCCAATAAGGTTTTCCTAACAATAAAAACATTATTGTATATGACCAGACATTATATATATACTGTGTGTTAAACACTGTATTTGTGTATTTGTGTTAAACACTATGTGACCAGACATATTATATATACAGTATATACTGTATGTGTGTGTTTATGTCAAACCCTGCTTATACATGGGAACTGTATGTGTGCTTGTTATACTTAAAAATACAACTTTACACAAAATTAAATAGTTAACAATAAAGCCTTTCTACAATCATCACAGCATATATATACAGCCATTATATATATATAGAAATAAATACTATTTGTTACAAAAAAAATCTTACAATACAACCTATACCAAAGTTAAGTGAAAATATATGCAAATGAAAAAATGCTGAGTACAAGAGCAGTCAATCAGTACTCCTCACATATATTGTTATCTATATACAATAAACTCTTAAATTTCCACATCAGAGTAAAAAAAATATTACACATCATGTAATAATAATAATCAGATGAAACAGTATATACCTGTGGAAGCAAAACATCTTGATAAACTGAGGAAGAGAATAACACAAATGAGAGAGGTATTGCAGTAATTATCTATATATAACGGTAACTGCAGTAATTACACTCCCTCTTAAAATAATTCAAGTGGAATATTTGGCAATACAATATAATGCTTTACTATATCACTATACTATATATACAGTACAGCAGCTCTCGCACACCATTAATTATTTAACAAATGCATCGCTATAGTGTATACTGTATACAACCAACATGTTTATGGAGTATAGTGTACGATGGTTAGTTAGTTCATAGTTGTCATCTACACCCGCACGTTCTCCGAGGTCAATGTGTTCTCCTATACCCACACAGTCCTCCTAGGTCCACACAGTCCTCCTAGGTCCACATATGTCCTCCTAGGTTCACACATCCTCCTACACAAGCAACTTTCTCTCTACAATCTGAAGTCATAAAACTGTACTTCCAGTAATAGTTTAGATAAGATAAAAACAAAAGATTCCTAGTCACAGTAAAGGGTATTCCATTCAAACCCACTCAGAAAACAGAATGGTACAGTACTTCTATAATGTTAAAATAAACCTCTGTACATCATACTACAGTCATTACAAATAACTATAAATAAACTATTAATAATTAACAACTACTCCCTCTTCTCGCTGTGTCATTGACTGTGCTTCGCTTGTTGTTCGGTGTCGCTAATCTCGCTCGACTCCAGGGAACTGTCCTTATTATCACAGTGTTCCTGTTTTTCGTTCGTTCTCTTGGATTCTTCGCTGTGGGTGTTACTGACGGTCGAATCTTTGTATGCGCTGCTCGGCGAGGCAGAAGTTGAGGAGCCCGTCAGCTTACTTTCAACTATGGTAGTCTTGAGAGCGTGCTGTATGAGCTTGGCAGACTCGAGCTGCTCCTCCTTGGCCATCATCTCGGTGACATCCTCGAACAACTTGGGGGACACGCCCATTCCTTCGTCCAGCATGAGGTGCAAAACGTGCAGGACGTGGTCCACCTCAACGGCTCCATCCTTGTCGAAGTCCATCTTGGTCAACACGTCACTAATCATGGAGACCTTGGACGTGTCGGGGGCGTGGTAAATGTAGGACAAGTGACGAGTTAACTCCTCCAGGTTCACTAAGTCGGCCCTGTGGTATAGGAAGGTAGTTGTCAAGCTTCACACTTGAATAGTACAACTAAACAGTAAAACATTTATTTAATGGACTATATGGAGAGGAAAGTCCATTATAATGAAGGTCCATTAAATGTGAAACCTCCATCTAATGAACTGTATAGAGATAGAAGTCATGGATCCATTAAATGTGAAAACCCTCCATGTAATGGATTATACGATGAGAAAAATCGGTGATATGGAGGTTTCTCAGTAGTGTTAAAGAATTAAATACTTAAAACAACCAAAATGTTGACACAAATAAGCTCTGAAATATATTAGAAATGGAAAAGTGAAATTGTGTGGGTAGTGTGATGTAATAAACTTTATGTAACAAATTTTATGTAACATATTTTATGTAACAAATTACTATTTTATTGTCTTTTTAATTCTTTATGCTTATTTACTTATTCTTCTTTCTCGTTATACTCGTGAGAGGTGGAGCGAGTGAGGGAGGTAGTGAGAGGTAATTGTTTATGTACGTGGAGAGGAGAGAACACAGCTAACAGCTGGTTTGTGGTCAGATTACACCAAGAGGAGAAGCTAGGGGTTGATAGTTGAGGACTAAGATACAATACTTTACAGAGGGGAAATGTAGGATAGTTATTATATATAAGACTCACCGTATTACTGCACAATACCAAAACAATTATAACACAACAATCTTTCTCAAGAATGAATTAGGACTCTTATTAACAGTTACTGTGTTTATTGAATACTTTATATTAGGGTTTAACAGTTACACTTCAAAACAAACCTCTGCTCCTAGCAAGTTAAACGGGGACCACGTATCTCACAACACATGGGACCTTAAGGATTTACCAAATATTAGAATACACCCAAATACCTGCCATGTCACCACCACAGACAACCCACACCTCCCTACACAAAATTCCAACACAGACTCCGCTTTTCAAACTGCGTCAGCCCACAAGAGACGCCTCAACTTTCATGACGTCACGCCTCATATCATTGGTCGAAGACAGGCCTAAGGCCTTCATACTATAGTATTGGCTCGAAATTAGCGGGAACTTTCAGGTGGCGAGAAACTAATGACATTGTTACAGTAATACAAGGACATACCAGATTAACTCTAATGTGTTTTAAATAACTCAAAATATAATAGGGTGTGTGTGTGACTCTACCTTCACTATCCTTAGAACACACAATGGACAAAACAAAGCAGCCATAAGACAGTATATACTCATTCAGTGTGGCAACAGTTTAAACACTAGAATCTATGCCTAATGATTAGATTATGTTGGTGCTTATTAGAACCATGAAACCCATTTGACTAGTACAGTGAAACCTCTATTTAATGGACTATATAGAGATGAAAGTCCATTATATCGAGGGTCCATTAGATGTGAAAACCTCCATCAAATAGATTATGTAGACAGAAAAGGCCATTATATGGCTGTTTCACTGTTAACTGCATTATACAATGGGTCAATAAGTTGTGTGCGTGTGATCATCCCCGATAGAATATGATCGTTTCTTGAACCAGACCTACTCCAGTGATGGGAGACCAGTAAGCATCCTGTGGTACAATACCTCTTGATTTAGGGGAGGAGGTGATCTGGGGGGGGGGGGGGCCTTGTACTGTAGTGTCAATGGGAGGAACATAACAGAACATAATCGACAACGGGATAAACAAATGAATGACATAAGAAAGAAAGAAACACACACACACACACAACAACTTCCTCACTTGTCTTGTGCTTTAGCTTCTCCAGCATCCACAATCTTCTGCCTGTACTCCTTCTCCTTGCCCAGACTGTCTAGCACGGGCTCCAGTCTGTTGATCATCTTGTTGACGCGGATGAAGAGGCGTTTGGCAGCTTTACTCTCCCGTAATTCCTTCTTGTTCATGTCTGCTTCGATCAAGGCCTGAAAATATATACGCATCAGGTGTCTGGTTTGATAAAATTCCTAAAATAAAAACTTTACAATGGAACTTTTTAATTATTTTCTCCAACCACTAGAGATAAAATTCATAATAAAATTCCTTACAACGGAACTTTTAAAATATTTCTTCAACTAATATATAAGAAAAGACTGCCTAAGAGGTAACTGAACGTAGAAGCAACATGAAATATATAATACATCTATCCTATTTAAAATCAATATATTTTTTCCACCCAATATTTGGTATACAATATTACCTACAGCTCCCAAGATGCAAAACAATCCTCCATCATCACACTATCATCCTGTTTCCCATCAAACCTCTCCTACATTCTCTCTCAAATTTAAACAGGTATATACAGTACAGTATATTATAGTACAGTATAGTACAGTACAGTATAGTACAGTACAGTTCAGTACAGTACTAGTACAGTAGAGTACAGTACTAGCACAGTAGAGTACAATACAGTTCAGTACAGTTAAGTACAGTACAGTAAGATATAGTACTAGTACAGTAAAGTACAATACAGTAAGATACAGTACTAGTACAGTAGAGTACAGTACTAGTACAGTACAGTACAGATACAGTAAGATACAGTACTAGTACAGTAAGATACAGTACTAGTACAGTAAAGTACAGTACTAGTACAATACAGTATGATACAGTACTAGTACAGTAAAGTACAGTACAGTAAAGTACAATACAGTAAGATACAGTACTAGTACAGTAGAGTACAGTAAAGTACAATACAGTAAGATACAGTACTAGTACAGTAGAGTAGAGTACTAGTACAGTACAGTAAAGTACAATACAGTAAGATACAGTACTAGTACAGTAGAGTACAGTACTAGTACAGTAAAGTACAGTACTAGTACAGTAAAGTACAGTACTAGTACAGTAAAGTACAGTACAGTAAAGTACAGTACTAGTACAGTAGAGTAGAGTACTAGTACAGTACAGTAAAGTACTAGTACAGTAAGATACAGTACTAGTACAGTAGAGTACAGTACTAGTACAGTAAAGTACAGTACTAGTACAGTAAAGTACAGTACAGTAAAGTACAGTACAGTAAAGTACAATACAGTAAGATACAGTACTAGTACAGTAGAGTACAGTACTAGTACAGTAAAGTACAGTACAGTAAGATACAGTACTAGTACAGTAGAGTACAGTACTAGTACAGTAAAGTACAGTACAGTAAAATAAAGTACAGTACAGTGGAGTAGAGTACAGTACCAGTACAGTACTCTATCATACTACAACTATTGTCTGTGTATTTATAGATACTCATAAGTCCTGTTATACATCACTAAACACACACAATTCTCCATTCAACTAAACCCCACATCTCGGCCTCACTTTATTGAACACGACAATGAGTGGTTACAATCACCTTCAATCCTTTCACGAAGGTCAAGAATGCTGAAACTCATATCAAGCATCAAGTATAAAAAAGCATACTAATACCTGTATACAGTTGTACCCCGCTTAACGCGGTCAATTGAACCCACAGGGTACCACGTTAAGTGAACAACAGAACATATGGGATTAATTCCAATAGACTGGCCCAACCCCCAAACTCCACTTTTTGACGACACACAACTATGTTGTAGTAAAAATATTATCTTAACTTTATGATGGTATGCACACACAATTAATAATTAAGAGAAATATCAATAATATTAGGTTTTTTAACACTTACATTAGTAGAAAAGATGGCTGGGCACACGGGGATGGGGGGTTGGTTCCGAGGCAGAGGGCAGATTATTGGCCCTCACCTGTATCACTTGTATCAATTGTATCACTATCCACCACAGTGGCTTGCAGGGCCTCTTTGTCAAACCCCTCAAAGTCCATACAAGTCCATATCCTCACTATAATTATCACTATCACTGACTTGGGCCAGCTGTGGTGGGTGAAGAACTTGGTAATGTTTTGATGACTGGGCGACCTGGCGACCTTGTTCGCATCGTGCCCGCGTCGCTTCCCGCGTATATGAGTAGATGAACCGTGTTAAGTGAAAGTTCGGTTCTGGCGAGGCACCGCGTATATGAGAAATTGCGTTAAGTGAAACCGCGTTAAGCGGGTTACAACTGTATATACATATATATAAATTTAAATACATTCATCACTGCAAAATGCTTATACTCCTCTCAATATAAATTCCTTCATTAAGTGCATGCTAAAGCTCTCTATCTATACAAAGAACACGGCGGACAATAAGTAATAAACATACGGCAGTGTTGTCCCGAGAGTCTTTGGATACTTCCCCCATATCACAATATATGTGGTACTGTACCATGATGAGTAAAACATCTGCCTACTACAACCATACTGACCACAAACTTCCTCAGTTTGCTAAACAAATAAATAATCTAGTGTCACAAGAGCGGTTCAAAATGTAGGGTAACGAGGTTCAGATATTATGTTCGCGGTGGGACATTTTGATTTTTTCAAATATCCGAAGGTCTAGAGTTATTCTTCCTTAGTGGCACTGTGGCCTCGTGCATGCTACAAGTGCACCATAACAGCATCTGGCACAAAAACACAGTGATGGGTGTAGCTGCAGATTTAAGCTGTGCACAGTAGAGGGAAAAAGCTGGGATACACAGTTACACAAGCAAGAGAGGTTTTGATTGTTGGAGGACCAGCGTGTCATCCTTGTTTATGATATAACCCTCACCTCATGCACAACCAAGTCACTAACTACTGGACAGAATCACCATAACAAGTAGCAATGTGGAATATATATAAATTCCCTACATTCATCTCACTACAAATAACTAAACAAATTACCACATTTTCCTGTATGACAGTTGAGAGAGAGAAAGAAAGGTGTGTATATATATATGAATTCTTCTACAGTATTCAACCTACTTCCACATCTCTTAAGTCAGTGTTCAACTTGTTATCTCCTAACAATGAGCTGTGCGGTAATATCCCAGGAAGCCGGAATCTTCGATCCCCAGATTTTCCAATACCCGGAAAATAAAATAAAAATTCAGAGAAATAACAAAAACAGCTCTCAGTTTCGGGCATTCAAAATAAACTTTTGATAGACTGCATCATGTGCCGAGTGCATGGGTGTGCTAGCTGCATGGAGAACTTAGGTCATAAGCTCAGATTGCTGCCACTGTACAAGCTTGTTTGCTCACTCACTACTGTTTTCTCATATGATCTGCACTGTGCAGTACTGTACCAGGACACAACCTGCCAAGAATACTGTTAAAGCAGTGTTAAGAAGAAGTAAACAGTGATTACTGACTGTACAGTTATGTGTCCTGTACATTAAGTGCAAAAGTATCATACATACAGTACAAAGCAGAATGAACGGTGTATGCCTATTATAGTAGAGGATGTATGTACAGCATACAGTACATGTACACTTCTTCCTCCACGGAGGGAAAGGAAAAGAGTGTGACAGTTAACAACACCTGCTACAATAAATGGTACAGAACAAAGGCAAGCCATCCTTATCACCATTTGGCCTGCCTGCATCACAAGTTAAAGATAACAGCATCTGTTGGTGAGTACAGTACAGTATAGTGTGTACAGTAGTATAAAATACAGGGAATTTTGTTGATTTACTATTGGACCTGTACAGTAGTGTTTACAGCTCTGTAGCTGTCCAACTGAGGTTAAGCCTCCCTAGCAATTTTTCCCAGGTATAAGGATTTGCCTCATTACCCAGAAATCTCTAATACACGGGAATCTCGTGCACCAATTGTTCTGGCTGATGGGGATATTACTGCACAGGTACAGTACTGGTATCTTCATCAATCTCCTCATTCATTTGGTCTATCATGAATCATATTATACTTGCTATCAAAGACCATAACTACTGTACTACCCTTATACTGTAGCGCTCTACAACTTACATCTAAATGCATTAAAATAAACTTCCCCAAATTATACTTTAATACCCCTTACCCCATAGGCTAAACCATGTGTCAATTTACCTTTTGGAAGTCCTCGATATCTTCTTTGTAGTCGGCCAACTCGCTCTTCAGCTCCGAGAGTTCTTGCTCTTCGATAATCAGCTTCCTCTTCTCCACCCCTAAGGTCTCGATGGCTTCCTCTACGTCCCGCAGATCTTTACTCGTCAGCTGCGGAAACCGATAAAATGTTACTCATATGATAAGAGCAAATACCGTCGACGTCTAGAGTAACAGGTCTACATATAACATAATTATTACTTTCTGGGGGGAGCAAAACACAGTAATCTCCCTCACCATAGTCGGCTCAGTAACAGCAGCAGCAGCTTCCTGGGTTGACTTTGGCAGCTCCTCAGAGAGAACCTCGGCTTTATCCTTCAGTACTGGGGCTCGGTCGATGAGTTCCTCTGGATCAGCCTTCTGCTTTGGGAAATTCAATAGAAAAGAAACAAGTATTAACAAAAACTTTAAGTGAAAAGTACTGTACATCATAAAGGTGAAGAATACATTACAGACATGACAAAGGACTGGGGAACACCTCCACAACAAATTTCACAATGTACTCAAAACAGCGCACATAATTTCCAACAATGGTAAAAAGCTCCCATGAATTTGACAACCAAAAAACTTAGTACTACAGTATTATCATTCACCAAACACTAAAATAAAGTGCTGATGACTGTGAAACAACTATAGTAGAGTAGTTCAGTCTCCTTATGATAAAAAGTACTTTACCATTTTGCTATCGTTTGCTACACTGACAACAAAGGCTCCCTACTCTGCTCCCCATATGCATAAAATCAAACACCAGGGACAAGAAACATCCACTGATGATGGCTGACATCCCTAATGCTAACTTCCACTGATAATGGCTGCAGTCCCTACAGTTAACTTCCACTGATTATGACCACCGTCCCTACAGTTAACTTCCACTGATGATGGCCACCATTTAAGGATTAAACAACAACAGAAAGTTTAAATTCCCAAACTCTATATTTATCCATGATCTCAATACCCACTACCCTAATCCTTCTCTGATCTGTCTCCACTAAATCAAATGTCCTGCTCCAACAATCCTCTTCTTACATAACCTTCTACAGTCACCTTTTTCACCAATTGTATATTTTCCTTTCCTGTTCTCACAATGTTGATAGTTTCTAGAGAACAGAATTAACAGAATCTTAGTAAAGACTTGTCTCTCTCCCTCTTACTTGGATCTCTCCCAGGACCGACACTGTAGCCTTGGTCACCTCCACGCCTTCAGAGAGGATCTTGTTGGCTGAGGGAGGCAACTGGGCCACTTCTGCCCCTGCCTGAAGAACCTCTGCCTGAGTTTCTTCCACGGCTTGTTGCACCGCCTGCTCCTGTCGCTGTGCCTCCTGGACGAGATAGGGTTTCGTGACAATAAATTTAAAGCCAATTGAAAACTATGCGAAGTGCAAATAGAAACCAGATTGACAAATAGAAACCAGATTATGACAAAAAAGAACCATATTATAACAAAATGAAACCACATTATGACACAGAAACCAGATTATGAAGCAGAACCAGATTATGACAAATAGAATCCAGATCATTACAAAAAGGAACCAGATTATGACAAATAGGAACCAGACTGTGACAAATAGAACCTAGATTATGACAAAAGCAATCTTGACTCCAGAAATCTCTACTTATTAGTGGTGGGAGGCTTGTTCGCAACACCAAAATACTGTACTGTGACCTGGGATGTTCCTATACAAAAACCTTTACATGTACTGCAAAGAGAAAATGTTAGCATAGATGAAATAACTGTATATATTGGGGTAAAGGAAGTATAACTGTCCATAGCTCATTACAGTATACAACAGGTACAGTAATGTATTAAACTCACCTCATGTACTTTCTTCCTGGCAATTTCTTCCTTTATTTTCTTCTCCTCCTCAACTCTTTCCAGCTCCTTCTTGTCCTCGGCAATCTTCCTCTCCTCAACCTGAATCACTTCCAGGCGAGTCAAGTTGTCGATCTTACCCTCACGCTTACCGATGGCTGCTTTAGTGCGTGTGGCAACCTTGGCAGAGAGAGAGAGAGAGAGACTTTATGCAGAATATGAAACAAATAATAAATAATCTACACTTACATACTACACCTCAAATCTGAATAACTTACACTAATAAACTACACCTAACTAAATACTCAAGTGCTAATTATGTCTTTTAATATGTAGTAATTATTCATATAACAAACTTTTCAAGGGGGTCAGTTTATTGTCATGGTTAGGTTAGGTTAGGTTTTGATTCAGTGCAGAGAGACCCCTGGAGTTTATGGTCATATTTACCTCATCTGGTAGGGTTGATATGGTGGCAGCCAAGGTATTTGGGGTCTGGACGCTCTCTGGGAGGAAGAGCGTCCGCGAGAGGAGGAGCAGGGACGGGGGGACCTTCTCCGTGAGGCTCAACTCCAGCCACTGGGATAACTGCATGCGGAGCCGTTCTTCCGACAGACCGTACGCCCTCATCCCTCTGGTACGACAAGCCTGCTGTAGCTCCCACACAGCCAGTGACTCTACTCCTTCATGCTGGATAATCTATAATAAAGAAGATTTTTCTTTTCGACTAAAAAAAGAAGATTGGAATGCCATAACTGTCAAAAAATTATGAATACTGTAGTTCCCAACCCCCCAAAATTATAGCTATGTACGGTACATCACTTGCCATGTGTAAAACTGTCAAAGAAAACTAATTACCCTTGTATACTGAAACTGTATATGAAACCTCCTTGTGAACTGTCTGTCTGTTATATCAAATTCCGTTATATGGAGGTTTCACAATACTGTACAAGCATAATTCAACAAGAAGCATTAATAATTTCTTCACATTAATCTCCTACCTATGTTTATTGAAACTTATTAACTGGTTTTCCACATCAATTTCTTTTTATCTGACTATTTTATTATCCTTCTGTTCCTTCACCTTTACTGTACCTGTGTCTACTGTCCCCACACTGCAGTCATGGACGATGCCACTCATAACCATTACAGTAGCTCCATATATCTACACCTTATTCATCTATCTATCTACACATGTATTTGCCTATCTATGTAACTACACATATATGTATGTATGTATGTATATATGTACAGTATCTATCTATTTATCCACTCAAATATCTATCTATCTTCACAAGTATCTATGCATCCATCTATCTATCTATATTCACGTAAGTACCTAGCTATCTACACAAGTATCTATGCATCTATCTAACTACACATCTATCTATCTATCTATATTCACATAAGTACCTATCTATCTACACAAGTATCTATTCATCCATCAAACTACACATCTATCTATCTATCTATCCAGTTTAGTTACTCCCAGCACCACAAGAGGACACCACTCCCCAGCTCACCTTGTCATCAGCAACCAGAGTTCTTAACTTCATCCTCAGTTGGAACCTCAAGAAGTTATTTGTACCAAAAGGTTGCATCTCCAACAGTCGGCAGAGAGCCACCAGCTGCGGCCGAGAGAGAGAGTCGAGGGTGATCTCGTCCTCGAACAACTTGCTGAACTTGAGAATCTCCTCGTTGCTGACGAATCCTCCAATTTTTGTTACCTGTGTTGTAAAGGGGGAAAATAATTAGAAGGAATAATAAATAAATCTTACTTTTATGAATTATTGGCAAGTTTTTTTTACACCATTTGCCTCTGTCTACCCAGCAGTAATTGGGGACCTGGATGTTAATCGATTTGCGGATCGTGTTCCGGGGTAATGATTAGCCAGTGCAGTTGGCGAGTTGTCCGGTCTTCTCGGACTATTCCTTGACGCTGGGTCATGCAGCTCATTAACTTGGGGTGTGGTTGCTGTGCCGACGACAGCTTCTACACTTTAAACAAATTCACGCCTAGCTAGCCCTTGGGCCTGCCATCCTCATTACACGAAGGGGAACCATTATTATTATGTGTATATGCATGTATTGTAGTCTCACTTTGCCGTAAAACATTAATACATATTTATTGACATACAATTGTAGATTAGACATACAGTGAACCTTTATTTAACGGCCTACTGTGTATGGTTAGAAAAGTCCGTTATATTGAGGGCCCGTTAGATGTGAAACCTCCATCTGATGAACTATATAGAGATGAAAGTGTTATATCAAGGATCCATTAGATGAAACTCCATATGAAGGATTACGTGGAGAGATACATCTGTTATATGGAGGCTTCACTGTATGATGTAGTATACAGGAAATATACAGTACTGTAGTGTATTAATATTGGCTTGTATGGAGGAGGCCTGTTTGAATCATCCTAATGTGTAATACAGTATAAGTTCAACCAGATATTGTTTTTATTTATTTTCTTTTTACGGGGATTAGACCACCCGGGCACAGGTCACTGACCCACATCAGGGCCTGGGGGCAAAAATATTATAATTGTAATAATTATAATAATAATAATAATAATAATAATATTATTATTATTATTAAAATAATTCATAAAAATTAATAACAAAATACCTGTACTAAAAATAATAATAATAATCATAAATAAATGCAAAAAAGGAAAAATAAATCAAGTATGAGAAACGATAAACATAATGTACAGTATGTTGTGTAGTCAATGTAAGAGAAACAATTGCGACCTTGCAATTGTGTGTAAATGAGGCAGAAAGTCAGATCAGCAACCTGGGACTTGGTCACATATGGCAGCAGGGTCTACCATAGACAACACATTATGCTTCCAATATCTTCCCAGGCGGAAGTACCTCCCTGTTTGGTAGCTGCCTACTACCTACATTACTGTACTGAAATGTACTGACCCACCTTAGCTCATAAAATGGCCTTAAAAGTTGTTGTTGATGATGATGATACACTATAAAATAAACAAGAAAAAAACAACTAACCTTTTCAAAGAACTGAACAAATGCCTTGGCACTCTCTGAACGCCGTCCCTTCGCCTGTACTGCCATGGTGTCTAGTGTCTGCTGGAGGAACTTGGCCATCTCCAGCTTCACTTTAAGTCTCTTCTTCA
Organism: Homarus gammarus; assembly: GCA_958450375.1. Lineage (NCBI taxonomy): Eukaryota > Metazoa > Arthropoda > Malacostraca > Decapoda > Nephropidae > Homarus > Homarus gammarus. The sequence goes on from CAUDMG010000286.1 coordinate 3,013,678, forward strand.
TCTTTGCTTCCTGCAGGAGGGATGGTGAAGTGGTGAGGGGGGTATTGAAAAAGATAACAGTTCCACGACACAGCATCAACTGATAACCTTTGACAGTTTTAACAATCCCAACCAATTTATACAGACCTTCTCATTAGCTGTCTCAAAGGTGGATGGCAGCATTCCCGGGAAGAGTTTGAGAGCTACTGGTAACAAGATCTCCATGAAGGGTATGATGATAAACACGGAGAAGGGCAACAGGCGGAAGAGGTCGCTGGTCGTCCGTACTAACTGTAAGGACAAGAGATTTGTGTGTGTTAGAACCAAGAGCTAGTGGTGGTGATGGTTGTGATGATGGTGATGATAGTAGTGGTGGTGGTGGTGGTGGTGGTGATGATGATTCCACCTTTTTATATACAGTTTATCATTATTAAACTATTAGAAAATTAATAGACCTATTGTAACGAGGTAAAACACACGCTTTCAGGATAACAGATTGAAACAGTACAGTATGGTAATATTTGGCTCTGCCTGAGAAACGTTGAGGTCCTCGTGGATGGTTAAAAGTGGAATTACCAACACACACACACACACACGGAAAGTGAGTGAGAGTTTGAGATATATTGCATGATTCCCTGACCCAGATTCAAAAGAAAAACATTGTCAAAACAGTAATTGATATCACGTGTGTGGCAGAAGACATCCTCCTAATAAGAGTTATCATCGGAAGGTCACCTCTTCCCTCGTCAACAGGTAGGAACAGTAACCAGATATAAACAAAGGCGAGAGAGAACGACCATCATATTTCCCAAGTGAATGTTAATATAGACACTGGTATAATGCCTGAAGGCTGTTTCGTAATTGACTTATACTATATACAGTAGGTTGTGTTCTGTATTCAAGAGAGGGACTGGTGGGGGAGGGGGATGGAGGCGATGAGAGGCTGAAGCATAAACAGGTGTTGTGAGTGGAGGGGGGAGGGGGTAGGGAGGGAGAGGAGCGAGAATACTGCCAGAGGTCACTGACTCACACCAACGCCCGTGATAAGGCAGTGGTGACGTCATTCGGGAACAACACACCATTAAACCTAAACATCCACATGTCACACATTAATTGGTTGTTATCGTTCATATGGCTCGAATATAGTTCCAAGTAAACTCTCTCTAACACTCCCATGCCTGTGGAACTTTCCGCGCTGGTGCCAGCCACACACATCGAGGTGGCTGCCATCACTATTATCAAACACAGGAATGCTTTTTACCGAATGTTTAATGCAAGGTAAAGCCGGTAAAATATTCACATTGTTGATATAGATGTAGGTTAGTATTGGACCAGAAGCATGACATTTCCTAAGTCATACAGCCATTGTTTATCAGCGAACACACAGATATTTCACCTGCACGTGTTGCTAACGTCCCTATACAAGGTTACCATGGTGGTTACCTGTACCGAGTCCTTCAGGTTACCAATTAACGTGTCATTATAAAGTATCGCCGCTCAGTATGTCCTCACCCTACTGTTATTACCATCATTGTCCTGTAAGTAACTTGACTCACCATGTAAAATCGACCACCAACAAGTAACATTTACCTACACATAATGGATTACCATCAGCTTGAAGGCCTACCCTGGTGTGTTCAAGGTGTGGTGCAACTTACCTCGCCTCCACCCCACCATACACTGCCTAGTGAGACAACGATAGACAGCCCACCACTTGCACTAACATCAACAACCTGAACATCACATACATAATCTTAAGCCTGGATCTACTAATGTATTATACATCATACATTTTTAATGCCTGAAACAAATCCTTTAAATTTCCATAAGAGAAGCACAAGTGATGCTATGGCTTGCTTACGCCTTGGACAAGTAGAGGGTGGCGGGGTGGTAGGCTGCTGGTTGCCAGGGGCACATCACCTCTGTTACATTGTACAAAACCTAAACGATTTTCAGTTCATACAGTCTTTGAAAACCAAATTTACGCAGATACAGGTAAGAAATATAATCTCTTTGTTCTAGTTAACGATAATCGGGAAGTGACGATAACAGCAGTAAGCGTAGTAACATCGCCCTTTAGTAATGATTTGCTTTACGGGTCCGAACCTGTGTGTGTGTGTGTATTGTCCTGCCACTGCAGGGCCCTCGCCTCCGCCTTCGTTCAAGCTAACGGGCCTTCCTCCCCACAAGCACTGCACCTGTGAATTTTTCCCTCTCGCTCTTAGTTTATCCCAAACCCTCATGACACCTCCCGCACTCCACTCATAGATCTACAATAACACACTAATTAACCATAAGAAGCTATCATACCCATATAAACACACGGGCGCCTAATTTTTCCTACAACAACTAAGTTGTACACAGTTGAGGAGGTAGATATGTAAATACCAGCAGCGGAAAGCACCCCCCCCCCCCCCCCCCCCGTCGCCGAGACGCTGCGGCGAGGCTACGTGATGCAACACACTTCCAACCACAGTACAATACCACACCTCGCTGGCCTGTGTAATACCTTAGAGGGGGAATCATACGTTACTCTTCACCATTCTATAAGAGTAAACAGACGGTGGTAAGGATACACGTCTATGAACTAATAATATAAAGGTATATACATGACCTATCCAGCGCCGCAATACCGTTTTATCTGGCTGGCTGCCGAAGTCCACGACTGATAGACTGTACACCGATAACATTCTACACCACTTCTATTATCCCTTAACATAAATACATCTGGCACGGTCTAACTATGCCCAAAATATTAGTCACATAATGAAATGTTCCGCGTTGCCTTCACACAACCATTGCAGTGTACTGTACATGAATGCACACACCAGCTGGGCACCTTAATCTGCTTCGTTCATCTAATCAACAAAAGTATTCAACCACAATAACTTTCACACGTCATTCTAACTGTCTCGAGATGCATGCCAAGCTTTAAACGGCGTGAAGAATGTATGGAAAACATAAATAAAAGATAATATATGATAACACAAAGAGCTCATAGCTGCTTAACTAAATATAGCAGGCATGAAAGGATGCGTCGAAATCTGAGCCGCGCCAAACAATAATAAGTATTAATAGCCACGACGTAACAATACCAATAAACACGAGATGGTACGGATGATAACCCCAATGAACGTCGAAGCCCCATTAAAAGGTGGTTTAAATTTTAGTTAGGGGAGGGGACAGATTCTCACAGACTTCAGCAGGCTGTGTCAGGCGGTGTGTGAAGGAGAATAGGCTGAGTATAGTTGGTAAGTAAGCTTATAAAAACACAATATACACAATACTACATTAATATGACTGACTGCGCCGACACAAACCTTAAGCATTATCACAGGCGAAGGATGACAATTAAATCAACCAAACAAAATGTCAACATTACACACAATTAGTCTCCTCCCCTTCAGTCCTGTCCTCACAGCCAACATGTCAGGAACAAAATTGTCCTCACAAGCTTAGTAACACAAATAAGAACATTACACCTGTCCTCACAACACTACACACCTGTTCTCACAACACTACACACCTGTTCTGACAAGGCAACACTACACACCTATCCTCACAACAAAACATGTAAGACAATCCCTGCGTTCACAAACTGCCTTGTAACGCCTCCACTGCTACCTGCCACTGTTAATACACACACAGACAGATCAAGTTACCGACGCGTGCACCAAACATAATCCAACCACAAAAAATGGAGTTTTACAGTATACTTAATTTAAAAGTTCTATGGGTATGATGATGAAGATAATATGATGATGATTATGAAGAAAATAAGATGATCATTATGGTGATGGTATGATGATGATAAAACCTACTAGATACATATACATATAATCTCGTTTAGATAATATTTCAAGGTTGCTGTATCAGTTTCATTATAATTCGCTACAGGAAATTCGGAGTTTATATTAAAATCATAAATTTGTCTATTCCCAATTCCTCTATATATATATATATATATATATATATATATATATATATATATATATATATATATATATATATATATATATTAAAAAAGGCAAGGTATTTTTTTTTATGATTGTGTACTGAAAATCTAAACAATTCCCAGCATACTGTAGCTGTAAATATGTACAGTAGCTAAAACAACTATCTGTGCATACTTTGTGGGAAACAATATGTGACCATGGACGATAAATTTTGGTATATGAGGCTGTCACTAGTCACACGTAAAATTTCGGAGCATATCGACCCCCACTTGCACAGATAGTCGTTTTAGCTACTGTACCTGTATACTAGTTTTCATTTAGAAGAGAGTAAGTATTCAGTGAAGATCAACTGACTAGACCTGGCCCAAGTAAATAATGGTACTAAATGACATTAACTCGTATCTGTAAGTTCATCTATAAGCCAATAAACTTGGGAATCATCCAACCCGAATTTAGGTTCTCCTGAGTCACAATAATCCTCAAATATATAAAAATAAAAACAGAAATTTCCTAACACACTTAACATTGTCATTCAAGGTCAGTATAAATGTTGTCCTTTTTTTTGCAAAACAACATTTTTCCCAACATTTTCCTGTCAGAATGTTAAACGTGCAGGACTCATATTTAATATTTTCTATAAAATACAAGAAGAAAACACTATTATGGAACATAATTTATTTTGCTTGCAAACATAAATATTATGGTTTAGATACTTAAGGCATTAGCCAGGAACACACACAATAAAGGTTCTATATTGTGCCAGTTGTAAGGCTGGTACTCCGTCTGCTGTTAAGCTTTTATATCAGGAAACAATCGTGCTTGCGACTTTCAACATCTCTGCTTTAGGTTACTGCAGGCGCAGGTCGATACAGCTGGTCTCTCACAGTAGGTTACCAGAGCTTCCCTAACACACCACGAAAAACGGAACTCTACGAAGCTTTCAAGATCTATGTTAACCAAACCCTTTATTATGCGATAAGACTTAAAAATAACTTGTTAAGTTATCAGAGGAAGTTCCATGATACAACGATTTTCCTAGAGGCATGACGTCACACCTCACCCCATAGTCACGTGATGCGTTGTGACGTCACCGATATCTCCCACCGCCCAATGATAAAGCGTCACCACCTGCAATTTATCCTCCCCTCATAAATGGAGTGATTAGTAACCTTATCCATCTCACATGAAGGTCACCTATAATGTAATATTCTATGTATAAAAGTAACTTAAGCCATAACGTTAAGGAAAACTGAACAAGTGTAAATATAGGCGCAGCACCATTGGCAAGAGCAGCGGCGGGAGGGAGGAGTTCAGGCGACGGCATGATTTGGCAAGTTTACCGCACTTCCAGGGTTCAAGCTTATTCACGCAGCGCAGTACAACAAAGCTTTCTCTACTTTAAAGCTTTACGTGATGTTTTCATTTAAGTATTATGTCTCAAGTCAACGGGGAAGTATAAACAGATATGAGATCAAGTAAAATGTATAAATGTTTACATACAAGAACACATCGTCCAACTTGACTCATTGCGTTATCAATGGCCAGTCTGTGTAAACCCTAAGAGGTGTCTACGTGTCTCTTGAGTTATTTATTCTACGTCGTCGTGTTTCGTCACAACCCTCCACTTTTGTCTTTAATTCACCAGAGCCCCCCCCCCCCCCCCTTGCAGTGTTCTACCCGTATAGCCAACCCCTTGTGTAAACAGGTAATATAATATTTAATGACACCTTTATAGTCACAACATCTATTCCAAAACCTATAACCCAACACAACCTAACTGAATTAACCCGCTACAGGAGGCGACGAACTAAAGTATGCTGCTGACGTGGTGCATGGCCACATCTAAATTACTGTGCCAGCCATAAGAATCATTGTAACCTTTCTCAAGCCTCAGCAGCACGCGTCTACCCTCATTTCCTAACCTCACACACTTGTAACGGATCTACAATGAGGTCAGGATACACCGCTGGCTCCTGATGTTTAAATTAAAGGGGAGGTAATGACAGCTTCTAAACGCGTTGTATAAGTGAACGTTTCTCTACTTTTAGCATAACATCGACATTTTAAGTAAAATTGTCAGATAAATGTTTTGTTACAATAAACTAGACCAGAAAGTTTTTATATTTACCAAAACTAAAAAAATCAAATGTTTCTAATCCAAAAATCTGTAAAATATGATCATGAAAAGAGGGCAAAATATAATCTCTGGAGTTTTAGTTAGTCAGTCACTGCACCTTTACCAGAAAAGAAAACAAGCCGTGTACAGACTGCCAGGATAAAATCAATAAGCATTCTTGAGCTAAAACTGGGAGGGAGCATTAACAGGACCGACCAAGCTGAGTTTTCCTACCTACCTACACCAGTTAGATAGATGCCAAGGTGGTGGTCTACACGTCCACAATAACTACTACAGCAGTTACCATTGTTGGCCAAGTTGAAAAGCAGGTCGCTGACTCGCCTAGGCATGTATATAGGTCCCCGTTCTCTGCACACCACTCCCAGGAATCAGGATAGCTGAGCGTCTCGAGAACTGAGGTTTAACCCTTCAAATCTAAGCAAGTTTGGGTCCCACACCTTGGTGCTTAAAGGCGTTTTGACTTGAATTCCAGCAAATAAATTATGAGGAGCAGAAATGTAGTACTGAATAGTGAAGAATACGGCCACGTGGGTGATAGTGCCAAGTGACCGCGCTGCATGTGTCTTAAACGCAGTCACATCCATGGTCAAAATCTGGCAGAACACGTGGTGAGATTGGGAGCGGCAGACACTCTTGGCAGCTACACCAGAGACCAGCTACTAGCTAGACACATCCGTCACCAACACCTACACCACACACGCCACCCCTCAAACATTACACCAACTACTACGAGAGATCCCGCACGGTCCCACCTCCATTTTACATCATGATAAAAGTTTATCCTAACGTCAGTTCATTCAAATCTAGGCCGCGAGGGAATTAATGCCAGCGAGGACACCTAACAGATGTTGGGTGGTTCAGTCATCGACCGACAAACACAACAAGCCAAGTTTTTAGCAGTGAGGTACTACGTGATAAACTATGAAACCACATGTTGATATTTACACAATGCGGTACCGGGTAAACAATGGGGGGGGTTTTCTAATTAATGTTTAGTTTCACAATGTAGATACTTACCATCAACAGTAACTGCTCATCAGGAAAACAAATTATTTATTTTTTCAGTATACAGAAAATTCTCACGAGCGGTAGAAGTCTATGAAAACAAACCATTTATTGACAAGGATCACTGGGCCATGCTCGTGGATAAAACGTTCCCTCCATTAACAAAAGCGAAAACAGTTTAACATTACTTTGGAGATGCTGTAAAACTCCTGTTATCACAATCTCTTATCTTACACAGTAGCAGTAGTGTACGGAGGAGGGTTGGTATACGCCCTTTCTCCCTATTACACACACACACAGAGTACCCGACAAACCCAAAACTATTAAAACCAAAATTTGACTTCTACAGCATATCAATGTAAAGAAATAAGTTCTCAAGAATAAAGTTATATAAGTTGACCGTGAAGAATAATCTTCCGTAAGGTGTTCTAGGCCAGGGTCAGTCAGACTGTACTGCACTAGGCTTCACCATCAATGCAACCTTTACCGCGCGTAACAGTCTCGCGTACAGGTTTGAACAGTGATGGTGGCTATTGTCTATCTTACATTTCTATTCTATCTATCTGTCTAAATACATAAATTAATATTATCTATCTATCTAAATCATTCACCTATATAGAGGGAAAAACACCAATCTAAGTTCACTATCAGTTTGTGTATCCTGACAGCTACCTAACCTAACTCCATCATGGTTTAAGCAAATGCCCAGCCTGTAATATTATAGATGGTAAAAGGAGTCAACGTCTTGCCCAAAAATTTTCAAACGGAGAGGTACCGAGGTAGTGGTAGGAGGAAGGCTGGCAAACGTCAGAGAAACACACACGTACAGAACAATCAGCTGGCGCGGCTCATGGGGGTGATCAAGGAAAGGCGCTAAGACGTACACTGATTGACGGTCCTCAGGTGACATCGTGTTCCCAGTCACGTCAAGACTTATGTTGCATCACCAATAACATCCTTAAAAGGCAGAGGTCACACGTGGGCACGTTGCAGGCTTCACACACACACACACACAGACTATACATATTGAAGTTACATGGTGAACTGAACTCGAAGAGAATAGAAAGGTACCGGTATCCAATTTTTTTGGTATATTCAGCTGCTGATGGGAACAAAAGCAGCAAGATATGTAATTAAGATCTGGTGTGGGGAGGTGGCGTTACAAGTACTTCATCACATAAGAACATAAGAATGGAGGAAACTGCAGCGGGCCTATTGGCCCATACTGGGCAGTCCCGTTTACACCCAACCCCTATTGCTCATATGAGCATCCAACCTATGTTTGAAGCAATTCAGCGTATTCGAGTTAATGATGATATTTGGTAACTTGTTCCATTCATCCACTACTCTGTTTCCAAACCAGTGTTTACCTATTTCACGCCTAAATCTAAATCTGTCTAATTTAAAACCATTGTATAGTGCAGGTAATAACTGTAGTTTAGTCGACCCATATCAGTTAAAAGCAGCACAACTTTTTCTTCCACACAGTGTCCTCTGGCAAGTCAAGACAGAGAACATCAGACAATCCTGACAATATCTCAACAACTTGATATATCCAGGAGTCAACACTATACCAGCAGTGATATTTCTCTCTCTCTCTTCCTGTCGTGAAATATATAAGGATAATATTAGCGGAAAGTGTGAGTGATTAATCGTTAAACACACACACGAGACAATATTAATGCGAAGTCGCCAAGTTAATACAGTAATAATAATATCCCTTGCTAGGACACGGTAGGTAGAGTGGAGACATTACGGTAGTCCAGGACAGGCGCCGAGGGGTCTGGTCCAACATGACTAGACTACTGCCCCTATACTTGGCATCCATCCTACCAATACCAGCGGTAACATTCTCTAAACTCAGTTGGCTCACGAAGTTATGTCTTAATATTTACATCTCATTGCCTTCACCAAGTTATCTATGCTAATGTCACTTCACCAGAATGCCATAATGCTTGAACTGAATGCATTGTATCTCTGCCGTCACCTCTTCCTCCTCGCCAGTTGCTATGCTCACTATCACCCGTCCTCTCTCTACCTAACCTACTCCAATTACTTGCTGCTGTCATGTAACACTCACTAGATAACAGGTGTATTATACCAAGAGGGAAACAACGCGAGTTCTAGCTCCTACTATTAACAATAAGTTGGTCAGTATCCATGACGTCTTCCCCTCTATACCGCAGGAAGTACCGAGATCTGTTCCCGGCAAATGGACTCACAAAGAGTTAACGAACGCCAAGGAAGCCTAATATGTGTGGGGGTGAATAATAATGTACTTATAACCTGTCTGTAACCATACACACACATACATTATTCCTGTGTGTGTGTGTGTGTGCGCATCATGGTAAACATCCCAATAAATCTTCAAACGAAAGTGATGTTTTTGTTGTTGTAATAATAATAATAATAATAATAATAATAATAATAATAATAATAATAATAATAATAATAATCAGACCATTTAAGGTAGAGATAGCAGTTTCATTTAAAGCTTCAATTACTAAAACATAAACTATGCTCATATCATCATCCACTTCGAAATCTTCGAGAACAAAATATAAATAAAAAATTCCCAATCAATCCAAAACACTTTAAAATACACTTAACGATTAGGGTACACTTCCCCCCCCCCCCCCAAACCCCTATCAGCTGTGGGTCACCGTCACGCTGTAAGTGGAAGGTGAGTGAACCCCCAAAACAGTAAAAGACAGAATTAATCAAATTATGTAGGAGTTAGACACATCCGGACACTTACAAAAAGCCACTCACCAAATCACCACCCATCATCACTTGGGTTACGGATATATTGACCATTTATCCAACCATTCACCACCAAGCATTGTAACTACCATAATTGATGTGTTCAACTGGGGTTAATAGATCTTTCATAACATGGTTTAAAGATCTTCAATTTTGTCTTGTTGATGCGCCTATATAGCTGCCACCCACTTGCAACACATCTACACACACACACACCTTTGCTCTCAAATATTCCCCAATTTTAATTATTTTCCACACTGTGATTGTCTTTAAATATTAAAAGAATCACGCTTCCATGTCTTGTTAAATACCAAGTCTGTTTTTTTAATGGCTCCGTGGAATGATATGTTTTGGAAAAGGAGGAAGAGCGAGGAATAATGAACTTTTATAAACATACAACCCAAAATAAACCTTAGCATAGTAGATATTAGTTAAAACCGCTTAACTTGTATATCGTTCGTTTTCAGAGCGACCAGGCAGGCGAGATGTAATCAGCAGATATCACCGTGTTGCTGAGGGCATACGGCAGCAGTCATGCTACCCCTCCCTCCCTCCCTGCCCGTGACGTACAGTAACTATCGTACCCAACCTGCCCTCCCACTGCTGCCAAATATATGACGTCACCCACAGTCACCACATATAACTATCCCTTCCTTCCATCTTGTTTTATGACGGTGGTGGACACTATCAGTTTATGACACTTGTATTATTATCAGTGTTTAAGATGATACCAACCAGAAAATGTACTGCACACATATAGATAAGGTGTGATAATGTTCCCGATAAAACTCTTAATTATGAGGATTTGAATTATATCACACACGAAATAACTTAATAACGAATAAACTGAGAAGCAGCAAGTCAATTTCCTTCCCCTTTTGGTCTTAACACACACACACACACACGAAAGGCTTGGAAATGTCATATGCCCCCTCGCCAAATTTAGCCATGACTATAAAATTATCTGAAGCAGCAGCATGCCAAAATAAATATCAGAACCAAATAACCTGAAATTATAAAACGGAACTACGACGGACGAAGTATAGTAGGTTAAGTAACTTCCGGAAAAGTAACACCACTAAGGAACTTCACGGAGGTTTTAATCTACTACGCACACAAACCCCTCCAACCATACAAAATTCCTTTGGGCTCACTCAGTGTTTCTTGTCACTAGCCATAACGCCAAACCAGGGTACCAGCGCCAACTCACGTGCAGTGCGGGGATCATCCTCTGACCTATAAGGTTAATAATATACAGTATTTCTAGGAAAACTTTAACGTTACCGATGCTCAGAGCAGACAGCACATACACGAAGTTAATTTCAATCTAGATTACAGTTCACATTTACAACCCATTTATATCTTGCTACTTAATATTAAAAATAGCAATAGATGTATAAAGGGCGCCACGCTGTCTGGGCGGGGAGATAGAGGGAGGAGAAGGTTACACCGTCAAGGAGGAACAACTTTCACTTTTAGTAATTGTTGGTCTCTGGTCTGCCCTGGGCATATATACAGAGCGGATTTATGGTAAAAACTAAAATAGCTCACCATACTACCGCACTTAGCAACGAAATTATTATAATTTGAGAACAGTATATAAAATATTCAATAATTAACATAGTCGCTTTAAAATACAGCATGTAATTCCGACGTAAGTTTGGTACAGTGCTCATGACCTTGCAATTCATTATATACTCAATCCACTGATGTTGTAATATCCTGTATTGTTATACTTGAGAATATACAGCACACATTATTATTTATCATTCAGATTCGATTAAAACTTCAAGAAAACCAGTACAGTAATTACAGGAAGCCGTCTCATAGTTTTGTGAAGGCCAAATACAGGGCTTCAGAAAATTCTATACACACTGCCTTACAAGATTTTTCATGGCGATCGCATGAATATTTGTACATACTGTATATTACAACTGTACACCATCCTCACTAGGGCATTAGGAACCTTGAGTATAGAGACAGGTTAAAGCATCTTAATTTGCACTCCCTTGAGAGACGTGGAGCGCGGGGCGACCTGATAGAGGTGTATAAGTGGAAGGCAGGGCTAAACAAAGGGGACATTACTAAGGTACTCAAACTATCCAACCAGGAGCGAACTCATAACAATGGTTTTAAATTAGACAAATTTAGATTTAGGCTTGAAATAGGTAAACACTGGTTTGGAAACAGTAGTGGATGAATGGAACAAGTTACCAAATATCATCATTAACTCGAATACGCTGAACTGCTTCAAACATAGGTTGGATGCTTATATGAGCAATAGGGGTTGGGTGTAAACGGGACTGCCCAGTATGGGCCAATAGGCCCGCTGCAGTTTCCTCCATTCTTATGTTGATGTGCGAGGTCTTCTTTGGTGAAGACATGTGAAAATTAAAAAAAAAATAAACATTAAATAAAAGCATTCATGTTGTAGGTAGGTACAGTCCACCAGGTGAGAAGCAGCAACAAAGTACAGCAGAGTACAGTAGCTACAAAGGTTCCTGTAGCCCCACAAGCTCAAGTGTCAGGAACCAGTATGAGTACCGGCAGCACAGACAACAACTGCCACATCAACACAACATTAATATTTTATACAAAACACATTCTCGGCTCTTAAGAATAAGGTGAAAATGAAAAAAAAATGGATTACCTGAAGATTAACCAACCCAACACTAGCCTAACCTCATCACTCCAAATAGCATTAGGTTGGTTAATCTTAAGGTGAAAAAAATAAGCTGGGGGGGAGATTCTTTAGGTGATTCTTTGTTTTTTATTTACATATTTCTTTAAAAGCCCAGAATATATTTTTTCCTTAACTGCCCAAGTTTCACTACCTTACAACACCACACTTCAATCACACACACGCATGCATGCATGCACACACACACCAGCCACATACATTCTTTCTTTGAACCTTTCACAAACAGTATAGGGAGGTTCAAGATGGAATAAAATTAGAGCTTTACAATAAAAACCAACCAACGGATAACAACAAAATACAGTACAGAACATACACGATTTTAATGATTTGGGAGTTAAGAGTAAATGATGAATTGTACCATTAATGTATACAGTAATAATGTAAGATTAAGTTAATAACCATGTTATATATTTCTTAATTCTAATGACTGATTTACCATGTAGGACCAACGCGTCACGTCCTTTGTGTAATGAGGTTTTCTTTTATACTTTTACCTCTGACTCTCTATGTTATTATTGTACTGCACTTCAATAACTTATTATCTGTTGAGTAATAAAACTATAAACTGATATTGCTGGACGGAAGTTTAATAATCCAGTTAGAGAAAATTTAAATACTGATTGAGCTTACAGGAAGAACTAAAGATACCATGGAATAGATGCAAATACACTATCTACAGTCTGGTACTTATGGGATACAGTGCTGAAAAATGCAAGGGGAGGCAAATATATTCTCCATAGGTACTGTACTGTACTCATTACTGCCTGATAAAACCAAAGCAATTATAGATCACCTGAATCATCTCCACCCCAGCTTAACTGACCTCAAGATTAACCACCTTAACACTATTTGAGGGGTGAGGTTAAATTAATGTCTGGGTGGTTAATCTTTAGGTGAAATAAGCTGAGGTGAAGATGCTTGGGGTGATCCACAACTATCAACATGGTGAATGTGTTAAGAATAAAACAAGACAACACATTACCTGTCGATGTTCTCTTCTCGATAACGTTTCACCATTGACGAGCCGCCAGGCATATCTGATGCAGATTTTGGTATCGATGAAGAGGAGCCTGAAGCCGTGATAATAATGTAAGATTTCTTCTTTAATTCTCACACCAAGTGACTTTCTTTCCACCACTTCTAATTTTTTATCAGTAGCCATGGGAGACCCAGCTGCCTTGGCTTTTTCTTTGAGATCTTTAACTGTCACTTCAACTTGTGATGATGGCTTTGACGATTCTTTTTCCCAGGCTCTCGGGGACGTGTGGAACGCACGATAATACGGCACGTGAACGGTCGTGTACGACACGTGGAGAGCCGGAGATATAAACACCGCCGGCGTGGCGGCCTGAGAGTGGCCATGGTGCTGGCCTGGCCCTCGTGTCACCCACCCACTGGCTAAGTTACCATGGGCGATGCTGCAAGCTGCGGTGACCTCGGGGATGGCTCGTGCAGACACCACGCTACTGTGCCAGGGACGACGCAGCACCAAACCGCCAGTCTGTGACACACGACCAAATCCTGAAGAAGGACAAAATTTCAACAATTAGTTGTAGATAAGAACTGTCCAGTATATATAATTCTACTTCTTACAGACATACACATAAGCCACATGATTTCTTTCCATGATGGTTGAAAGTCGCAAAATGTCTCGAGCTTCAACATATCAAATTTGACAGGAGTTAACTTCCCACAGGGAAAACTTTACGTTCCACAATATCAAGTCACACAGCTGGGCAATCCCCCCTGGACGGTTCATATACAGTAGAGATTTCTATTTTCTTATTTTATCTATTAATTATTGTACCACTTATCAGCTTACTAAGGTGACTGGTAGTGACACTGGAGAACACCCATTTCATATCACTCCCGAGCCTGGACACAGTGGTGGGAGATACATGTGTTACTGCTTGGTTGGTTGAACACTGAGTTTACTGTACAGTAATTGAGAAGCAGCAAGTATGCTGTGACCTCTGTACCTTTGATGAATGAAAACACACCATCACTCAACTACTGTACATGTACTGACAATAAGACCAATGATTGTAATTGTTATTTACTTAATTTGAGCAAGTACTGCCAACAAATCCATATATATTGTACTAATGTTGGGCAGTACACAGTAACTATGTTTATTATTTTATTACCAGAGGCATGGAGAACACAGTCTTTCTGATACTTCTCAAGTCATGTAGTTAAATTCAAAGTGTTTTCCTATATTGGACAGTCAATGGATTTACATCTATGCATCAAAACAAACATTTTACTGATTTTTTTTATAAAAAACATAAATAAGCTTTAGTTGTTCACCCTTAATTTACCAAAACAGGATTGAGTCTCATTTAGGTCAATAAGATTATCACAAACATCCGCAGCTAATTTATAACCCCCAATCTGCCCCCATATGCACAAAACTGGAAGGCAAGGAACATGAAACATCCACTGTCTCTACAGGTATCATCCACTGACAAGGCTGCCATTTAAGGGTTAAGCACTATTATGGGAGATGGTGGCACAGTACAGCAGCAACACCAGTATCTGTCAATGCTAAGTTATGAGGTCGAGTCTTGCCTGGTCCAAACACACGTGAGAAGGGTGTTATACACTGTAACCCTCACTACCAGACATGGCAGGTTCTCAGTGTACAGTACTGCAGTTTCCTCTTGTACTATCACGTGACAAATAAAGCCCATAACAAAGAACAGACCAACCGCCCAAAAAAGCAAGTTAGCTGATAAATGAGGAAATGATAAATAAAGAATAATACCATATGTAATAAACATGTGTAGGAAAACACAAATATGATATTACAAACTTGTAATGCCACATCAATAAAATACAGTACGTAAGTACAGTACTCCATTTTGTGACTCGGTTCTAACGACACGAGATACAACACAAATAAACCCAAATAAACATAAGACTGAGCAGTTGAAGTTTGGTTATATTTCTTGGCTAAATAATGGTCAATTTAGTTGGTCCACACCTTCCTCTCAGTAACAGATCACAAGACTGTTGCATAAAACAAAATTTACTCATCATAAGCACCTTCCTTGAATACAGTACACATATATACATACAGTATAACAAACCATCAGATATATACTGAACTGTATACATCATCTAAGTGGGAAAATATACCCAGAATCGACATAATAACAGACATGATCGTATACACATCAGGGAATCAGAACTTTATAAATGACAAATAAATATAAAATGTTAGTGATAAAAATAATAGAGAAATTAATAATCACAGAATATGGACCACTGGGAGAATATCCAACCCAGCTTATTTCACCTAAAGATTAACCAACCTAACATAACCTTACCCATACTAATGTAACCTATCCTAAGCTAACCCATACTAACTTAACACAACCTAACATATCTTAATCTATCTTAACATAATCTACCCTAACCTCACCAAACTTAAGGTAAATAATCGTTTTAACGCGCCCCTTCGTGTTTCACAGGTAAATATATTGTTCTAGTGTGTTTTGGTCAGTTTTCTTTAGATCTGACCTTCATTTGGTGTAATTTTACGTGTTTAGTGTACAGTAAAGTGTGGCTGGGATTGAGCAGGTTGGTTGTTAACAGACACAACACACGGCGACTTTTTATAAGGAGTATTTACGATAAATAACTCAACTTCCGACATTACCTCCAAAATAATGACTCTCCAGGACAGGTAACGTAACCTATAACTAAAGTCCAAGCAGCAACAAAATATTAACTCTTTCTATAGGAACTGACGGAGGCGTTAAAACGATTCTTAACCAAACTTAAACCCATCTTAATCTAGCTTAACATAACGTAAACTAAACTAAACTAAACTAAACTAAACTAACCTAACCTAAATTATCATGAACTTAATATATTTTGGATGGGATAAATTAATTATAACCAACCACGTTAATACATTATATATTACCCTCAGTAAAATTTCAAATATATAAAAAATCCTTTAAAATTACTGTATTCCATTTATTTTACTCAATTAATTAACATAACAAATTTGAATCTCACATTAACCCACAAACACCTTATCTTGAAAACCCATAACAGAACTCACACCCAAGACCTGTCACTCTCTCAACAAGGTCCAAACCTCACGATAGGGTTAATTTTTGACCTGTATGACCTACTAGTCAAAACAAACCCTAAATAGGTCATACATGAATGGGTTAAGGTGCTACACTTATCCTTAATCTATATTATGTAAAACTTTATTCCACGTGGTTCCCCATAACTCTTATGTGTATTGTTAAATAGACTGGTGATATATATGCATGTATTTATGTTATTTACGTACCATTTCTCGTATTGCTAGTGGCGCTAAGTACTGCAATAGACAAAGAGGACACAGAACTCATCCTCTCTCACTGACAGCCAACACATTACTAAGCCATATCTGTTTCTCGCCCTCACCTGATGTGTTCCGTTACTCCCATAATCCTTAAAACTAACCACGAACTAAGTCGCAAATAATTTTTATCCTCTGACTATTATAGTATTATCAAATAATTATGACCTTTTAAATTTATTATTATATTATTGTAATTATATTATTAATATTTCATACCTTTTATGAGATTATGTTGAATAAATAATGAATATTTTAATGTTTCTGTTCGTGGTAACTAACGACATGGTAAATCGCGGATGTGAACCAGTAGGCATTTTTTTCCCAAGACAGTCTTAATAATATTATTATTCAAGTCAACCTTAATAATTGTTATCAATGAAATAAGCCTACTATCTCCATCTATTTTATTAGTATATGTATAACTAATTATATAAATATATGTCGGCACTTTTTTATAATTTAAATAACTTGATAATCATTGTCGAATGTCTTCTAATTCAGTACAAGCATAAGTTATATCACCTTATATTAACTAACTCTCAGAGAAATAGACTAATCAATTTTATTTTTATCATCACATATCAGAATAAGATCATGTATTAAGAAATTGCTTAAAATAAGTTGTCTGAACAATAATAATAATAATAATAATGATATTGATGAACCTCCTGGGAAAAACTATCTACCGACCGCCATGAGACAGAGGAAGTATGATGAGCGAATTATTGAGTAATTATATATATGACTTTTTATTATGAAGTATCTTTAACACTTTACTTTTTCACATGAATTTCGTAATTATAAATGAAGACCTCATGTAATTTAATTAATATTTATCGGACCATTGTTGACAGAAGGTGAATCAAGCAACTAGTTTATTGGATCTTATACTTTTCCTTTTCTTTTATCCTCTTCACCAAAAGATCGGCTCATTAGCTTCCCCGTCTGGTTTCAGAGATATGCTAGAGACCGTCACTTGATTAAACATGTCCAAAGGAAGGCCACTAAGCTGCTACCTTCACTACGGCACCTCAGTTACCTAGAGATATTAGAACACCTGTAGTTGCATACCTATAGCTTATATTATAGGCAGGCACTTAAGTAGGCTTAGTTGTTGCTTCTCCAGTATTGTAGGTACTTGTTGTAGTCCCCCCCCAATAACGGGAGAATATTACTCGCTTCCCCTAAATACAAGAACTAATGCCAAGACTTCAGGGTGTGTAGGACAGCTTCTACCTTACTACGGGTACACAATTAAGTCATTCGTCAGGAGTTAAATAATTAAAAGGAAACCTGTAGCGTATACTGTATGTGGCCAGTTGTCAAATTTCTTTGTGTTTGTCTATTTTCTCTTTGTTAAGCTCACATACATACGGACACGTAGGAGATCTCACCACTAAGGATAGAAGTGAGACGGGAAACTCATAATGGCGTTTTCTATATAAATATATATTGCATGTACAATGCAGTGTTAGGGAGTTGCTGTGTGGTGAGGAGCTTGTTGAGTAGAATGACCTTCATGGTTCAAGTTTAGAAGCTCCAAGTTGTTGGTAGCGAAAGTCAGAGCGGGGAAGAGGACAGAGGAAGGAGCAGGAGGTCAGGAAGGGAATTGTAGTGGGAGAGATAGTGCCGTGGCTTTACACGACTGCGTTTATTTGGTTAGCGCATAGCGCACGTATTTGGTTTTGTCTGTGTTGGGTGTGTGATCCTCGGGTCATGGCGAGGCTGGGGGGTATTTATATGATTCTGCTGGATCAGCTCGAAAGGTGTGAAGGCGGTAACGGGTCAATCACCGCGCAGTCCGAAAGTGAGGCCGTCACAACACTTTCTGGTAGATTGTTCCAAGAGTTTACAACCCTCACTCCGAAAAGGTTTGCCCTCACAGTTTTCTGGACTTGCGGCTTCTTCAATCTCGAGCTGTGACCCCTCGTGGGGCGAGCGTCCGCCAGCTCCAAGTAAGGAGACTCAACTGAGCAGTGCCCCTTGAGATGCTTATACACCTCAATTAGGTCACCCCTTGCCCGTCTGTAGTATACCTGTAAGCTAGGCAAGTTCCAATCTCTCAGGGTAGTTGAGGTGCCGAAGTGCAGGCACCAGTCTCCAGAAGGGTGTTATCCAGTGTGACCCTCACTACCAAACACCACAGGTTTCCCGGTCCCCGGTTTCCTCCTGTACTAACACTGGATAGACCTGCAGCACTAACTACCTTGTATACCTGCAGTGTCTATTGTTACAGTCCCCTTCACTTGTGTGTTTACAGGGGCTCGTCAGGTTTTGTGCAGTGTGGCATTCTGTGTTTGTTTACATTCAACAGAAGGAAACTCACAATAATAAACATACTATGGAATCACATTAAAACAAATATCTCAAATAATGTTTAATAATAATAATAATAATAATAATTAACGGTTTATTGAAAGAGCTTGGCAGCCAGAAGGCTGAAAATATACAGTTACATAATTGGGGAATGGGTTACGAATTACAAATAATATACAAGTAACATAAGTGACACAAATAAGACATATAATAACTAGATGGGGAAAAGCTCAAACTACAGTTCATTTCAACATAGTGACAGTGCAAGGAGCAGTGTTTACTGGGAGTGAATACACTGATTTATTACAAGTTATTGATAATTTTTACAATGGTTGGGACTGGGCTGTTCTTATAGCGATCAGTTCGTGCACGTATGGGCTGGATGCGGTTGTGGTGTCGAACAGCAATTCTCGGACTAGGGATCTCAGGTGGTAGCAGGAGCCGGTGTCAAGGATGGTGTAGAAGCTTCTTACCAAATTTTCAGATGAGGTCGTGGTTTATATGATGAACCCCTGTAAGCGCACAAGTGAAGGGGATTGTAAATGTATACTTGATGACTATGAATAGTACAAATTGTATACTTGCATTATGTAAACTCTGCTTCAATGTGGTTTATGTCATATTTATATAAGTGAGGTAAAGGTAGATATGTAGAAAGTACAGGTAGACATTGACGTTACATTATTACTGGCGCTTCAACAACCATGATCTTTAAACCTCACAATACTACTCCATCAACAATAAAATAAGAGGTAGATAGGTAGAGAGTAGAGGTAGATATGTAGAGGTAGAGGTAGATAGGTAGAGAGTAGAGGTAGATCGGTAGAGGTAGAGGTAGATAGGTAGAGGTAGATAGGTAGAGAGTAGAGGTAGATAGGTAGAGAGTAGAGGTAGATAGGTAGAGAGTAGAGGTAGATAGGTAGAGGTAGAGAGTAGAGGTAGATAGGTAGAGAGTAGAGGTAGATAGGTAGAGAGTAGAGGTAGATCGGTAGAGGTAGAGGTAGATAGGTAGAGAGTAGAGGTAGAGGTAGATAGGTAGAGGTAGAAGGAGTTACTACGCTTTAAAAACCAAGAGCTTTAACCCCATAACACTATACCATCAACAATTAAATAAGAGGTAGATAGGTAGATAGGTAGAGGTAGAGAGGGTGCGCAAGGCGATGTTCCCTGGCTGTAGTCCCTGGATGGATCAATGTGAGCCCCGTACAACCACCTCTCACAGTCTAGACTCTCTGCTCCGCCACAAACTCCATCATATCGCCGCAAATGAGTAAGTTATTTATATTTTAATACTCCAGAAAGTTATTTTAATGTGCCTGGGTTATATTATAGATGTGTAGGGGTTAATAATTTCTTAAATAAAGGAGAAAAATGGGTTAGTTATGATGTGGCTTCTCTTGTGGCGTAATGGCGAACGTTCCTGCATCATCCTCAACCATAAACTTTAATCATATCGTCGTAGATGTGTAAGTTATCTATTTTTAACACATCAGAAAGTTAATTTAACATTTTAGGTTATATTAGAGACGTATAGATATTTGTAAAATGTTAAATAATGGAGAAATAAGAGTTAATTATGACGTGGCTTCTCTCAGGACTTGTGGCGTAATGGCGAACGTTGTTGGACGCTTTGGGAATGTTTTTTTTTAATACGTAATTGTGTTTTTTTCCTGTTATATTCATTAATTTATTGTTATATGAATGTTTAGTAATTTGTAGACATGTATCCTTGTTGTGTTAAATTGGTTCATTGGTAGTTAAATATGAAGGAATGATTGATAATGGAATTTTTAAGTCATGGGTGGATATGGGAAAAGAGCTCATGGATTTACAATGGTAGACTTTGTTAGTTCTTGCTATGTCTCTTGTTTATAATCTTTACCAAACTATTTAATGTATCAATGGAAGGTTAAGAAGGGGTAGGTAAGTTATAGGGTTCGGTATAATTGGTTATAAGGAAAAATATAACAAGGATGGTGTCATAATTATACGTGGTCAAGGAAACACCAATTCTTCTGTTATATCCTTAAAATATTGGTATAATATATATCCTTTAATTCTTATAAAATACTATATTAAATGGCTGATATAAATGTTATTACAGAGATGCATAGTTTTGTCGATTTTTATTAAGTGAATATGACCCACATTTAAGTCTTGAGTACAATGTATCGTTTATTTTATTTCTAATCACAAATTTATGTATTTGTTTTAATACGTTTAATTTCATTAATTAAACCCATCTCTTAAACAGACCCCCAATGGAAAAGAAGATTAGTTGTCTAGCATCAGCAAGTTGAACCAGTATGAATATGAGTAATGGTTTTACAGAACGTACTGTAGTGGATATAGCAGCTGTATTGATGAACTGTGTTATTAATGGTTAGGTTAGATTAAGTTAGCTTAGGTTATGTAAGGTTAGTCAGAAAGAAGGCCATGTTAGTAACTATTATTGACTGCTACTGGGGTTAGGGTCATCTCGTATCCAAGATAATTCGTACCCAAAAAAGTCAACCTGTACCCAAAACAGCTCGTACCCAAGATAACTTACACACAATTCAAGAGATAATCCATACCTATTAGTATATATACCATGCATTTTAGCTTTATGATTACAAAAAAAGGGGTCCGACTAATTACCCAAATGTAGCCGCAATGAAGTCAAATAATGGTCCTACATGAATAAGTCAGACTGCCAATCACTTCTCGACTAGTATTTGGTGTCACGAAGTCACAAAAAATTGGTAAACTTAATTTAATCTGAGTTAATAGATCGAGTGCATGTACCTAACCTAACACAACACAACTCAGATTAAATTAAGTTTACCAATTTTTTGTGACTATGACACCAAATAATAATCGAGAAGTGATTCACTGCCCGATTTACGCTTGTAGGACCATCATTTGACTTCATTGCGGTTACATTTGGGTACATTTGGGTAATTAGTCGGAGCACAAAAAAAGATTATGTAAATCTTGTAAGAAAGTGCAGTGAAATAGGGAAATGAAATGCAGGCTTTAAAATGGTTGCATCTCATTACATAAGTATGTTATTCCGTCACACAAATATTGCACGACAAGTACATATTTCACACTGTGGTTTAGAATAACTTTATTGCAATTTACAGATTTGAGGCTAATAGATTTGGCAGTTTCAGTTTATAAACATGGCGATGTAAACGTTTAAGTTGGTCATAAGTCAACAAAATATAGACATGTATAAAAACAGAATGATTTTCCAGCTCCAGGTTTTTGTAAACAAATCAGTCCGTGTAAAGTATATAATAAGGGCTCCTCTCTGGTACTTCTTCCGGCACAACGAACTTGTTCTACGGAGTGGCTGACATCGTGACATCGTCGGGAATGTCTTCTTCTGACATGTCAATGTCAAGAATGAAATACAGTAGTAATAAGGATATAAAAGAACGAAGAGTGAGAACATTGGCCAACACATATACAGTTAGTTATGTTAGTGATACTCTGGGTAGATTTGTTTAAAAAGTCACGGAAACAAGACCAGTATGGGTAACGTAACGACTGATTATGTGTCGCCCAATATTCACGCTCGTCCTATTTAGAGAGACCAAGAGCAGACGTATTTACTCTTAATTTGTTAAAGTAAAGCTAAAAAACATTGCTATTCATATATTAAAATCAACCTTGTCCAAGTAAAAATTGATATACTGTATACATATACACACAGGTGCTCCCCGACTTACGACGGGGTTAGGGACCCAAATCCAGGTCGTAAGTCCGACATAGATAAAAAAAATTAATTAAAAAAAATCTGCAATGAAAAACAGTGCAGTAAAAGTAATAAATAATGAGGAATGGTTACAGTGTGACTGAGCACTTACCTTTAATGTAGTCAGCTGAATGCACCCGGGGCCCCCATGATTTTCTAATTATACATGGAGACTACATTAACTGGATGAAGCATAGGAGGAGACAGGGCTGGGTGGGTCATCAATGTTGCTTTCTTTAGACAGGTTTATGGACTGGAAACATGCTGGTTGAAGGCAGCACTGGTGGGGTGTGAGGAGAAAAGCACTGGGACTTCTTAAAATAGATGTCCAATTTAGACTGCACAGTTTGTTTTTTCTTTTCGTTTTAATTTCTCTGTAGCAAGCAAGTGCTTCTTGGATCATTGCGTCAACTTGGCAAAATGCTCATAATTTTGATCCATGCCATCAAACATTTGCATTCCTTTATTAATTGTAGCAAATGCCTCTGCCATTTGTTTCACTGAAAACTTTTTGGGGGGTGCAGGCTCTTCTACATTTTGTCTCTCTTCTTCCTCTGCAATTTTCTGTGCATCTAGTTCAATAAGATCCTCGTTACTGAGCTCTTCTGCTACACTTTCAACCAACTGTTCAACATCTTCATTATCAATTTCTAACTGAGAGCTGTTTACCTAACTACTATCTTGTTACTAATATCCGAAATAACTTCATTTTCATTAAATCCTTTGAAACTGTTCACATATCTATTCAGGATTTTCTTCCATATTCCATTCATGCAATGATTTGTAACCTGATCCCATGCTGTACTAATGTTCTTTATACATGACAAAATGTTGTACTCCTTCCAAAACTCTCTGAGCTTTGTCTCGCCTTCAGTAGCAGCAACAGCCTGAGCGAAGGTCGTACGTAAATAATACACTTTAAAAGCAGCAATAGCACCTTGATCCATGGGTTGGATGACAGAGGTAGTGTTAGGTGGAATGTACACTACCTTAACATCAGGGTGCATGTCGTCCAGGTGTGGTGGGTGTCCCGGAGCATTATCCAAAATCAGCAAAATCTTGAATGGAACCCGTTGTTGCAGACAATACTCCTTGGCTCATGGAATGAAACAAGTCATGAACCAATCCTCAAACAGTGCTAAGGTCATCCAGGCTTTCTTATTACTGCGATAAAACACTGGCAGTGTGTGCTTGCTGACATCTTTAAAAGCCCTGGGGTTCTCTGAATGATAGATCATGAAGGGCTTTAGCTTGAAATCAGTAACATCCCCCCCCCCCCCCCCCCAACAGAAGTGTGAATCTGTCCTTGAATGCCTTGAATCCGGGCATTGTTTTCGCCTCTTTGTGGATGTATGTCCGGTCAGGCATGCGCTTCCACAATAATCCAGTCTCATTCACATTGAATATTTGCTCAGGCAAATAATTCCCTTCCACAATCACTTCATCTAACTCCTTCTTAAAAGCTTCGGCAGCACCAACATCAGCACTAGCTGCCTCTCCACTCACCTTAACATTGTGTAGACTGTAGCGTTTTTTAAATCTATCAAACCACCCACGACTTCCTGTAAAGGTTTGATCACATTCATCTCCTGCCTGCTCCTTCAGGCTTTGGAACAGGCTTCTTGCTTTAGCCTGTATGGTTAGAAGGCTTAAGGGTACACGCTTCGGTATCTGGTCCTCTATCCATATCACCAATAATTTTTCCATCTCGTGAATGGGACCTTGTCTTTTCTTCGAAATTATAGTTCCCTTTATAGGTGTTGATCCTTTCACTACATCACGAATACGTTCCTTGTCCTTCAGAATAGTGGATATGGTCGAGTGTGAGAAACCTAGGTCACGTGAGATTGTTGCGACATTTTTTCCATTCTCATATTGCATTATTATCTTCATTTTCCTCTCAAAAGTAATTGCCTGTCTCCATTTCTTTGGAGCACCACCAGCACTCTCACTTGTACGCTTTCCAGTCATAATAAAGTCAATTAAATACAATGATAACGAAAGTTCACAGCTCGATCAGTATTGGATACGATAACCAACACCAACTAAGCGCTGTACTGAGTGAGTGTACCCACACAGTGACCCAAGCCACGCCACGTGCTCGCCCGAGACGGAAACGTTTCGGTATAGAAAATGTGCGCGTCATTTGAAAATATTTTTGGTCACGACTGCCGCGGTCGTAAGGTCAGAGCAGGTTGTTAGTACCGATGGACGTAAGTTGAAGCAGTCGTAAGTCGGGGACTACCTGTATATACCACTTTATTCTTCTTTTGTTTATTTATTAAATGCATTCTCTGTTCGCTTTATATCATCTATGGCTTGTACAGTCAGCCAAAGATGCACCGAACCCACCCTGGATCTCGTGCTCACAATTTTACCTGGCAATAGTTGGTAAAAGAAGGCTGTATGTAAAAATGATTGTGATTGTTGGATCTGTTTTCGGCTGTATCGCTGTCAGGATAAATATTAAACAAACCGAAGGCAGCGTATTTATTATAATAAACTATTCATTGTTATTTAAGGTCATGAGAAGTTTCCAAATGTTCGTATACCCTCTACATGTATTTGTTTAAATAATGAAGAAAATTTGATATGAGAATCTTGTGGCAGCTGTGGTTGTAGTTGAGTTGCCAATTCATTAATATAAATTTCTTTACTTACCTTTATCCTCTTCACCACTGATCTGCTTGTTAGCCGCTTGGACGATCGGTCACGTCTCTGTTACACACTGTTGGCAAGTACTAGGCATGCACCAGCTGCTGAATGTACGAACGGTCTCGTAAATTGGTTACGAGTTGACATGTTCTGATTGGTACGATTTGCTTGGGTACGAGTTGTCCAGCACCCATGCTACTGGACCAATAAACGTCTACATTTCACATAGTTATGGCTGCTGTACCTGTATTATATCACAGTTGTAGGTGCTATAAATTGCTTGGGTGATTTTAAAGATACAGTGATCTGAAAAATGAGATTTGTTGTGTATATAAAGGTCAGATTGGCTTCTATTTGGTATTTGTTATGACACGTGTTTATACATGTGTTAGGGATGGTTATATAATCTTGCCAAAACAAATAAAAACATGTCTGTACTCATGTTTTAGTGGATGGTCGGGAAGTTATGAGGAGATAGCAGAGAGAAGTAAGTGTGATGTAAACCATGTGTAAGCCTTTTTGTTTTGTTTCACACATATATGTACTTGTTTCACACGACAAAAATTTCCTTATTCTACTAACTTTTACATATTTACAAGGTGGTGGAGGGAGGGGGGCAGGAGAGGTTGGGACACATGAGGAATCTATCATGTCTTGGGGGTTAACGGCTGCCAGACACGACGTGGTGATGCTGCTTGATCCACTGACAGCCATAGGCCTCTAGTGGTACGGGGGAACCAAGCACCTCGTGTATATTTCAAATGTATTGTACCAAAAAGTTATTTCCCATTTGAGCTGATCCGGTGACATTGAAGGCTTTTCTCATGTGATGCCAACTGCTGCAATAGGGTTAAATTAACAATGTTGGAATAATTCTGAGTTTAGTTAGTTAGGTGTGGTTAGTTGGGTTGGTTGGTAAGGCCAGCAATTCAGTGAACCATGGGATTGCCTCGGGTCAAGTGCCCCTCCCCTTCACCCTCACATGAGCTAGTCCGTTCAGTACCCCCATTGTTGATAGCAGTGTATGGTACTGTGCGAGTGTTTCAGTGCCTACGTATAATAAATACATTAGTTTAGTGGTTAATCCACAAATAAAATTAAGTGTACTGTATAGATCATTGCTAGAAATTATTATTACTACATCATTGTTACGACTACTATTATTATTGTTCCTATTATTATTACAGTATTATTTTGCAGAGTCGGAAATGACAGATGACCTTGATGTTGATGCCATGTTGGAAGCCCCATTTAAAAAGGAGGTAAGTGATGTAGATGGTTGCTATCATTCTTTACTTTCAGGTATAATTAACACTGATGATAGAATGATTGAATCTTTACCTCTATTAAAATATAATAGTATTATTTTTTTAATCTAATGACATATAAAAGTTGATGAATTTACTTCCTTTTGTGAAACTGATTGAAAATAACTGACAAGAATAGTTAAAAGAAGTATTAGTTATAAATAATGTGAAAGACTTCCAGTATCAGATAAGATTGACATACAGTGCTTGTTTTTTGCAGAAACTGTTCGAAGCCATTCTTCATTTACAGAGTGATTTTATGTGACTCAGGTGTATAACATTACTACTGTATAATGAACTTGTGGATGGATGTTGTGTGTGTATTAGTTATATGGAAGTATACCAGTATGGGTGTGAGTGTGTTGGTATATTTATGTATGATCTTGCAGCCTTGTTGAATAATTGTACTGCACTTGTTTCACTTAAGGGAATAACTCACTCAAGTTGGCATACATGTTTGGTATTATTTATTGACTATTAAACAATACTTTACACACTATCTGTAATATATATCTTAATTATTTTTTTTTTTTCACCAAGGCTGTAAGTTGGTGAGTGTGAATCTGGCGTGTGCTTCGCTGATCTTCTCTCCCCGTTCTCTGTTGTTTTAGATAACCTATTCAGTCACTGTCTCCCACCCTCCATGATAAAACGGTCGTGAGCTCGAATACTGTGCTCCCACCACCGCCAGGTACTGGTAGTCATAAGTTATACCTCTTGTTCAACACCAGACACAATGAAGTGTCATGTGAGCTGTTCACTAATTGACCAAAATACATTGCAGAAACAAGATGGCAGAAACTAAGAGTTTTAACTAGATTCTTCATGGCAAAATGTTTTTCGCTGAGGAGTCGAGTAGAGACTTGAGATGTTGGCCTGTATTTCCTAAATGTATTTGGTGTGGTTAGGAACAGCTATTCCTCTGTAAGTCATTGCTAGTATTCTCACTAAAACTTTCATCTTACCTATGGTCTTGCTCAGAAAAAAAGTAGTTTGTAGCAAATATTGTTTTGAGTCAACTTAAGTTAAATACATGTACTGTACATGAGTTTTAAGTAAGATAATTGGATGTTTCTAACTTAGATGAGTCATAGTGGTAGTTAAGCAGCAGTTCCTGAAGTAACTTGATATAGGATACAGTATAAACAGTATACCGAGCCAGTTGGATTATCTCTTATGTAATAAATTACTCTTCAAAGTTTAGGGCACCATAGTTTAATGTAGGAAGAGAATGTAGCAAGTCTAATGAAGCTCTCATCAGGATATCTTGTTTCTCTCTTTCTTGGATATTGTATATATATCAAACTGTAAGATGATCATGATATCTTGAATAGATGTTTTCCTAGAAATGAAAACCCTAACAAGGATTTCAAGGACATTTCTTTCATAGGCTTGCTGTGTTATCTTTTGTCACTGGCTTTTTTTTCGTGAAATATTCTTTGGAGGGAATTTTTGAAATTGTTTTTAAAGTTTAATTTCCTAAATAGAAGTTAAGAAGTAACTTGTGAATTGCTGAAGTTTCCAAGCAAATGAAGAAATAGTAGTGAACACTGCTGTGCTAACAGAATGGTACCAAAGTGAAAAGAAAAAAAAAGTGGTTATTGGTGCAGCTTCAGTGTGTCGGTGGTGGCCTGGTACTGACAACTTGGTATCTCCACTCAGATGCTGGCGCTGGCAAGCTCAGAACACCGAGGGATCTCGCTCGTTACTCACTCCACTCAACACCCACCACCTTAAATTGACCACAATATTTGTTGTTTATGTGTCATGAGGACAGTCAGTAAAACAGGTATAACCTTGAAGAAAATGTTAAGTTCTGCTGTGGTCAGTCTGATCTTATATTCCTCTTTTTTTTTATTATTAATTTTCCTCTTGTGCTGTGACTGGTGCATGTGTTGTATATTGATGCAATATAACTTCACGTGGCGTCAAGGCTCCAGTCTAAAGTTTGCGTTTTGCAGGCGGCCGTGCCTTGGTTGGACCCTACGGCTAGAGAGACATCAGGTACTAGCGGGCTGGAGGATACGGCATTATGTATACTATGTCGGTGCACAGAGCTAGATGGTGCACCGAAAGTGTGAATTTCATTAGGGGTGCACTATATTTAGTGTATCCTTGTGGTTTTGACAGTGACCCAACATGTTTTAGTGTTGGCATCGGTAGTGTGACTGATAAACTTGTATGAAGAATTGTGTGACTGTGAGCCATTAGTGAGTTTACATGTATACCAGGTGGAAGATGAAGTGTCGTATGGTTGATGATGACATGGAAGATTTTGTAGTGCAGACCTTGTTGAGAAACTCTTGGACTTTGTGTCTTTGTAAATGTCCACCAATACATTACCCCCATTACAGGAGTTTCCCTCAAGGTATACTATTACATAATAGCTTTTTTAACCATGTCTGAAATCAGTCTTTATAGCCAAGTTTTATTACTTGGTGGGAGAACGTAATGTTAGGTTTTGATAACTTTGTAGAGAACTAATGCGTGGCTGTTCTGTTTTCTTCTCCCCCACCCTTGCCCTTCTCCCACCACCCACCTGTGGCTGGTGCTGCCGTTACACCGTCTCTTGTGCTCCCCTAGGACGGAGGCAGCTCGTCGGCAGACGCCAAACCAAAGGAAAATGGACACACATCCTCGAAAGACAGGTGAGTGTTTTTTTGTTTTATGAAGTGGCGATGTATTGTTTCCTTCTATAGTGGGTTGGTGTTATATAAATATTGAAATATGTTTAATTCTTTAGAGATAAATGAATAATGTTGCATCAATGTACAGTAATTCATTTTTTAGGTGATTAATGTTATTATTGATGTAATTCCTTGGAGATGAATAATGTTAGCATCAATATACTGTACTGTAATTAATTCCTGAGGTGAACAATGTTACATCAAAGTAATTAATTCTTGGTGATTATTCTTGGCATTGATGTAATTAATTCTTGAGGTCATTCATTTTTTTAATACATTTTTAGGTGATTATTGTTAGCATTGGTGTAATTAATTTTTATATCCAGTTCTAATGTTTGTGTATTTTCAGGAAAGACAAAGACAGAGACAAAGATAGAGACAGGGAAAGAGACAGAGATAAGGAGAAAAGAGATAGGGATAGAGACAGAGACAGAGTTAAGGACAAAGATAAGGACAGAGACAGAGACAAAGACAGAGATAGGGACAAGGATAGACGCAGGAGATCACTCAGCAAGTCCCGCGATAAAGACCGCCGAAAGAAAACCAGGAGCAGGTCTAAGGACAAGGACCGCAGGAGGAAGTCTCGCTCGCGTTCGAAGGACCGCGACCGCAAGAAAAAATCGCGGTCGCGGTCACGTGACAAGCGGCGTAAGTCACGGTCTAAGGAACGCCGCCGCACCAGGAGCCGAAGCCGCGAGCGACGCCGCAAAAGCCGCAGCCGCGAACGCAGACGGAGCCGTAGTAGGGACCACAGACGCTCCAGGTCTAGGAGCAAGACACCTAAAACGTACGTAATGGAGGATGTTTCTAGTCACTTTTGGGCGTGGTAGTTGTTGGGTTCATAAAGTGTTGATGGTGTGTGGCTTGATAAACTTTATTATTTATTTTTTTTACTGTTTTTTATTATTTTATTTATGGTATACAGCTCGTTACTTCATTTTTCTTATTTATATTTTTCAGAGAACTTTCTGTCGAGGAGAGAGATGCTCGAACTGTCTTCTGCATGCAGCTGTCTTCTCGCATCCGGTCACGTGATCTGGAGGACTTCTTCTCCGTCGTGGGGAAGGTCAATGACGTCCGCATCATCACAGACACAAAGACTCGCAGATCAAAGGGAATTGCTTATGTTGAGTTTTGTGATGTAGAATCTGTCCCATTGGTAAGTTCTGGTTCCCCGTCTTGGTGCTTTAGTGAGTCACTGAGACATTGTGTGCTATCATCCTCAGTATTGGCCACCATCTGTGCTATTATCATCACCCTCAGAAGATTAATTATGTCATTGCATCTGTTATTCATGAAAATATTGACTAATTTAAGTGTTAATTTTACATCTTGGGGAATGAATGAATATCCTTAGGTTTGTCCAAGTCTCTCTGTTAGGTAGTTCAGTATAACATGTTCATGAAGTAGGTTTATTATGATCATAGGAATTAAACATAAAGGCAGTAAACACTTTCAAAGGAGAATTAGTAAAGCTAAAAGGATTTCGCTAAAGCAACTTGACTTAAGGTAACGGGTGTATCCTTATTTATTTACTTCACCGATATAAGCTAAGTAGGGATTGATTTTCTCCAAGTGCAAGCTGGTCAAGACTGCTTGTTGTATGGAATGAACAAGCTAACATGCAAATTTACATCAGTTTGTGTTATTTTTTATTGAATTTGACTTGCAAGGTGCAGAGAGACTGCAGATTCATATTTTGAGATTCGTCATGGTGGAAGAGGTTAGACTGTAGGGTAGGTAGATGGAAGGTTAGGTCTGGTATCATTATAGACAGTATGGTATCTAGTACATTCCCATGATGGTGTTGATGTACTAAGAGGGTGGGAAGTAAGAGATAGGTTAAAAGATTGTACAATATGTGAGAGAAAGACCACTGAGGGAAGGAAGACACACTAAGAGAGGCCTACATAGGATTGGATGTTATGGACAGGATTATGGGGGATGTTATAAAAGTTAGGTAAATGGATAACAATTGGTGTGTTGGTCCTGCCTCATGGTCTAAAGAGTTTCACTAAATTTTTAATTAAGTATAGTAGCAACTTTTACGTTAGTTACAAATTGCTGTTCAACATCGTGTACTTCATAAGTCAACGTTGGTTTATATCGCAGGCCTTGGGATTATCGGGTCAGAAGATACTCGGGGTGCCTATCGTGTGCCAGCCAACGCAAGCGGAGAAGAACCGTGCAGCGTCGACAGCGGCCGTACAAGACCAAAAGGCTGCTGCAGGTCCAATGAGACTGTATGTGGGTTCCTTACACTTCAACATCACAGAGGACATGCTCAGAGGCATATTTGAACCCTTTGGGAAAATTGACCACATACAGTTGATCATGGACTCTGAAACAGGAAGATCTAAAGGATACGGGTTCATTACAGTAAGTTATTGAGGCTCCGTTATTGTTCTCTTATTAAGAAATAGACTATTATCATTCCTCGACTTCCACAATCAACTGTAATGACCATATTTAAGTAATATTTGTGACTTGCAAAATGTCCCGGGTCTGGTCAGGTATATACACCTTGACTCACAGCTACCCTCCCTGGCGCGGGCTAACCACCTCGACCCAGCCATGACTGTATTACCTGTTGTCTCGTATCATGTAAACATACTTTTTATCCTGGAATGAAGTCCCCATTGAAGTCAGGTCTTGTAAATAAAAGTGAATGGTATAATATTAGGGAATAGTGAGTCTACCTGGTCAGCTAAGAAGGCACTTGTAAATTCTAGATATAGAGAGAGTTCATATGTTGGTATTAACAGTTAACTTATATTTTCATTGATGCTTCAGTTGAATTAAAAAATTTCTGTTTTCAGTTCCATAATTCTGATGATGCTAAAAAGGCATTAGAACAGTTGAATGGGTTTGAGTTAGCTGGACGACCTATGAAGGTGAACCACGTCACAGAACGCTCGGAAACACAGCAGGGAACTTCCCTTCTTGATTCAGATGAAATGGAGAGGGCAGGCATTGATTTGGGTACGTACGAGTTTGATATATTGTTTTTAATGTTTTCAGTTCTTGTATTTATATCCATGAATATTATTCCTCCAGTAAACACAGTTGAAGTAATTTTATTTTATCTAGTACTTATTGAGTCAATTATCTTGGGTATAAAATAAAATAGGTAAAAAAACAGAAGGTAATAGGAAGATGATAAAATGGTGAAGTTTTATCTTGAAGTGTGCACTGTACTGTATCTACAGGTGCAACAGGACGGCTTCAGCTGATGGCCAAGTTGGCTGAAGGCACAGGTCTCCAGCTCCCTGCAGCAGCTGCAAATGCATTACACATGCCCGCCCAACCCCAACAACAACCAGCACCACCCATTGCAACTCAGTGTTTTCTCCTCTCCAACATGTTTGATCCTTCTACGTGAGTAACTGCAGTTTGTGTTGGTCTAAATGTATAATATAATCCTTTCATATACAATATAATTGGGCCTATGTAGACTCCAAAAATAACATTACCAGTCGTTGTTAACTTACCTCTTATGTGTATGTCCAATTTTCCTTTTTTGCCATAAAGGTGAAAATCATAGCAGAACACATGTTAGGGTAGTAAGGGTGATTGGAGTCTTTATGTTTAACTTAGCCAATGTGCAGAATGTTTCATGAGAGTGAAATAAAAACTTTACCTACAGTTGAAAGTTTATAAAAGACAGTCAGTTCTTGTTTTCAATACAATTTAAATGGCATAAAAGTTTGAGCATTTCTCTTACTGCACAAATAGACAAAAATAATCTTTTAAGAACACAAAAATTGTAAGCCTCCACACTGTGTCAATTATTCTTTAAGTTAATGGCATTTAAGTAATTTCTTTTTTTTTATGTTACAGAGAATCTAATCCTAATTGGGCAGATGAAATTCGAGATGATGTTTTAGAGGAGTGCAACAAACATGGCGGTGTGTTGCACATCTTTGTGGACCGACAGTCTGCTCAAGGTAACGTCTATGTCAAGTGCCCAACCATAGCAACAGCAGCTGCTTCGGTCAATGCACTTCATGGACGTTGGTTTGCTGGTAAGTCCTATCTACATAATTCTCATTCCTGTTCTTGATTTTGTAGCATTTATGTGAACTGTAGGTCAATTCTAATATAACTTCAGTGTGTATATTGCAATGTGTGAATGACGGTGCTTAAATATCTATGCTTCTGTTGCACGATGGTAATTTTTTGTCTCTCCGCCCCAACAGGCAAGATGATAACT
This sequence comes from Homarus gammarus, assembly GCA_958450375.1. Classification (NCBI taxonomy): domain Eukaryota; kingdom Metazoa; phylum Arthropoda; class Malacostraca; order Decapoda; family Nephropidae; genus Homarus; species Homarus gammarus. Next base: position 3,047,511 of record CAUDMG010000286.1, read on the forward strand.
GCAGCGTACGTGCCAGTCATGAGTTACCATTCCCTTTTCCCAGAAGCCATGACGGCAACCCAGCTGGTCTATCCTCGATGAACCGGTGACTAGACCCAAACTTCACTCCATTAGTTTTTGTCATTCATTTGTTATTCACCATTTTTGTGGCGAGTTATTTTTCATCATCTCGCATTTACCGAGAGACTTTTGTTCCTTTTATTTCACGGTACCTGTTGTAAGTAATCCAGGGATGGATTTTTTCTCTATTATTCCTGGTACCCCGTGATGTATGTAGACCAGATGGCTTCATATTTTCTCATGCTGGTTATGTTCTCAGCACCAAGAGAGCTAGTTTTTTATAATAATACAAAAAATAATGGATAATAGTGGTTGGTTTGTTTTTTTTTAGAGAGGTTTTCTTAGTATTAGAATTACCAATTGGACGAAGGCATCAGAAGTGACAGTTTGAGTACAGTGTATTAACTCGGGGGAGAAATATAATTGTGGGGTATTTATGAAGTGTGTGACGATGGGTATTTTTTTTACTAAGCATATTCCTTCCTCATATTGAGTGGCAGATAGTTAAGAATATATTAAAAAAAAAAATGTACCAATAGATTTTCCTTAAGCAGAGTTTTGTGATTGTTTAAGTAGCAGAGGGGTTGACCAAAGATGTGAGCTCATTTTAAACCGGAGATATTTCTCATTTTGAGTCATTAGTCAACACAATGCTATTTTTTCAAGTGAACTGAATGTACAATGTTGGAAATAAGAGGGATTTATATGGGGCATATTACACAGTTTAATGTGAAAAAGTCTGTATGGAGTGTGTAAATATATATGTATAGATGGGTATACAGAATCTGAATCCCTTGCACTCTCAAGTCATTTTGTGCTTGTAAAATAAACAATAAAATAACTACTACTAACTCGTCTTTCTTTTCTTGTATTTAACATTAGCTATAAGGAGTTATAATTGTTACTTCTTAATTCTTCAGTGACTTCCTACTGTTCAGAGGCTGGAAGCAAGAGTAATGAACACTTCATCTAACTTAACATTGTGCATTTTTTAAAGGTGTTAAGTCTCCTCATTCTGGAAGCAGCTCGACTCATTATACAGAGCGGAGGGATTGCCTAAAGATCAGACACCAGCTTATTGCACTATGATTAAACACCTTAAAATCCTACCTACCAGGGGTGTGTAATCATCAGGTGATCTAAGGATAGTATTGAGTGGCTATAATATCCTGGGGTGGATGAGAAAAAATTCAAGTCAGCATGAGACCTCACCACTTCAAGACCATTTTTTAAGCTTGTGTAAGTTAGTCGTGAATACTGGACAGTGAATTACTCGAGTACATTCACCACTCCCAGTGAACCCGAAGCAGTAGACCAATACATTATTCTACTCATGGGGCTGAATTTCTGGGTTCGTGGACTTTACCTGAAGGCATGGTGTCCCAGTTGGCACCTGACGACGAAGTTTTACGGTCGGCCGCCGTTCCTATCACGAGTTAAATCTCCACCATGAAGCTTTAACTTATGTGGACACTGAACCTTTGATGTGACATTAGAGACTGGAAACTGGCTATAAAAACAGCTTGACCAGTTGAGCTAAAACATATATCATTTCTCCTTGGGTCATAAATATCTAGATTAAGTCCTCTTTCATTTATTTGTATAAAATGTACATCAGTTTCACTGATGAATAATTAAGTATACTGTACATAGTACATTAAATAAAATTGTATATAAATATAATAAGTATGTGTATTACATACGGGAATATGTACATATTTCACGTTAACGTATTTCCTACAACTAAATATTTCACCACTTGCCTCTCTTTGCCCAGTCTTTGGGCGTCCAGTGCAAATATTTAGAGTCGATTCTAATTTTTCTCTTCTCCATAATTTTTTTATGACTATCGACCAGATCTTTATTTAACGTCAGGATGTACTGTCCACGGTAGTAGTTAATTAATTCTAAGTTGGTGAGTGTCGATATAACGTCTTCCTTCTTGATGCTCGTCTGTTCACAGATTTCACTGAAAACATGAAAATATACTCATAATTAATAATTGGTTAATAATAAGCTTTCAAAGATTTACTTCCATTAATATTACCTTGTCAGCAACAATGACATCTTACTTGGTAATGCACCAAAATCTTTACTACACTATTTAGAAAAATCTGGACATGATAATCACAATCATTACTTATTGCTGCTTAAGTTAACCCCTGTACTTAAGCTACCCATAACTTGATCAAACCTGACCCTAATTTACCTGTACTTGGGTAGTACAGTACAGGTGCTCCTCTACTTATGAACAAGTTATAGTACGTACCCGAGGCTTGTTCCCAAGTCCGATTTTTCGTTAGTAGAGGAGCACCTGTAGTTAATAATAAAAAGAAATGGTAATGTATAAATTTTTGCACAATCTTCAAATACTATGCTACATATTTCCTTCTCTCCTGTAAACTTTTGGCTTCATTCAAATTTCTCAAATATTTGTTAAAATCTTTACACTTGCATTTCCTCATCATCTTTAAGTGTCTAGTCAACCACAAAAAGTCCCGTTGACTCTTCCGCTGCTCCACAAACTCGGAGATTCAGACTCGTGAACCCAGACCAAAAGAGACATGCGTTCATTAGTCTATTTATAAATGCTTCGGATTCACGAGTCTGAATCTTGGGGTTTGTGGCTCAGGAGAGGCAACAGGTCTTGTGTGTGACTACAGTATATTTCACATTATAACAATATGTACAGGTAACAAATGAGGTATTTACTCACTCATGCCAGAAGAGTAATACAAACAATAAAAAAAAATTAGCTAAAAATCAGATCACCAGAAAAATATCCACCCCAGCTTATTTCACCTAGAGATTTACCACCCAGAGATTAATCTTCAGGTGAAATAACTGGGATATGGAGATTTTTTTCAGGTGATAAAAGACAAAAAATCTTACTTGATTGTCAGCTGAGGTTTTTCTTGTCCTTCTTGAGGTTTCAGTGCTATAAGTATTTCCAGAATGGTTTGTTTCCAGTAAGATCTATACGACAACAGCCCCAAGTCACTGAGTGGCTTCTCGGGTGATCCGGTCTTGCCTTCAAATTTTGAAAGTTCGTAACCTGCGCAAAAATAATTATATACAATAAATCTTAAAGACTTAATTATCACAACTATAAATAAATTTGAATTTTGTCTATGGTAATCAAAACCTACACAAGTTATGTTACATGATAATCAGTTGTCTATTTACAAAGAATTAATATTGCATGAATTAGTACCTGTATAACCAATATGGACCATCCCTAAACTACACAACGATTATAACAACAAGGAAGCAACACTGAGTCAAGAACCTCCAATAATACACTTTTTAAACCAAATTATAAATGTATGTTACTTAATCTAGGGAGAGTTACTGAGTGGAGACCATGTTGGAAACAGAAGGGTGGAAGAGGTCACACATCTGTCTCAACTCCCAGTCAAGGGTCTTATAATAAAGTAAGAGTGACAACTATTTATCTACACACACACTCAACCCTATATAAGACATACTCAACTCTTAACACACACTACTAATCACAAGACACACACACTTTACAAGACACTTACTGAATTCTATGAGAAGTTTACCATAACCTTTGCGTTGGTAAGGCGGTAGAGTCAATATACACGCCACGTTGTAATCCTCGGACGATTCCTTCTCCTGTAAAAATATGGTATGACGTACAGCAGTTATAGTGAAGTAATATTTGTTTAAGCTCACAAGGCAAAGCTATGAGGGAAACAGGTAAAAAGGGAATACAATATTAACCTGAAGACTATTATGAAGAGAGTCTCAGCTAAATAGTGAGGTGGAAAGGGAATATTGACCTCGAGGGAATAAATATTATGAGGAGAGATGAGGGAAACAGTGAGGTGGAAAGAAATACGATAAGATATACTGTAGTTACAAGAGCACCAGTGTAAAAGATCAATATCAGTGACTCCCTTACCTTAGAGAAGTAACCAACTATGTGGTAGCCCCGGGCGTCGTATTCGGTCATCACGTAGAAGAGGAAAGGATCGGTGTCGTAGTATAACGTCTTGTGATCTAAAAACAGCTTGGCTAAAAGGCACAAATTCTGTGCGTATAATTTATTTTTTCGGCCGTCAAGCTCAAAAAATGATACAGAGCCCTTACGGTAAATTTCGTTGCCTGGTGGATGCTTGAAGGGACATTTTTGCTGGGGAAAAAATAAATAAATAGACAAACAAAAGGATTAAAAAATATACATGAAATACGAAAACTATCACCTAACCTAACACTATGAATGCATTAATCTCAAGACTTTTAACAACAATAATACTAAGTGCATTTTCAATTTTATCTCATCTTACAAATATAACTTACATGACTATCATTCCTAATTATACTGTGACAATTGGGATATTTAAATCATTATGTAAACTTTAACTCAAATCCTTATCTATTCATCATTAAGCTGTGTTAGTTAAGGAATTCCAAGCCATCCTTTCAAGAGGGGACTTTGGTTCACAGTAAAGCAATGACATTACAAGAGTCATTTAGTTCACAGTAAACATCGACTCACTTGTATTTTACATGTATTAATATTCAATCATGTCTGTGGCTTCCTCCTCGTATGTAAAACTAATGTTGAATTAAAGTTTATACTGTACTTGAGAAAATCATTTTAATTTATTGCTTATATGATAAATTTGACAAGAACTCATTGCAGATAAGTTTACACCTCCGACTTTTGTGCAGAGAGGAGGTCAATCTCTGGTATCTTTTAATGACCGGCATACTGGTGTAAATATTAAACTTGTTACATGCACGACGACCTTAGTGATTGTTGAGAAGTAATACCAAAATTACATCAACTGAGATAACATTCAGCAATTATTACCTATAACTGTACTACTTCCCCTCAAGGACAAATTATTTTTCATTTTTTAGGCCTTATTAAAAAATTATACAATATGAAAGAAACAAATGTTCTCCCTAAGTACTTGAGATAGATGGACACAGGACACACAAAGGTAATAAACTCTACAATAACTCACAAGGTGTCTCTCTAAGCACTTCCGACTCTTCCGATATTTCAGGCAGAATTCACAGATGTAGATACAGTCCAGGTTGGTGATTTCCTGAGCAAACGGATAGAGAGTCACGTGTTAATACCTGGAGAAACTACGTACATTAATAATAGGTAACTTATCGTTTCCCATATTGTATAATTATTTACAACTGAGATGGTGGACTTTGGAGAGAAATAATCCATAGCATAATCCTGACCACCAAATTGATGATGATTCACAAATTAGCTTCCCTTACATATCTACTAATGATTACACATAAGAAACTATCCCAATTAACTATGACAGTACAATACAAACTTTCCTGTACAGTACTGTATTTGGAACAATATTTCAGAGATGTAACAATATATACAGTACTGTATATATCATGGCTGCTTATTAAATTATTTATGTTGGTATAAAATATTTCTCTCCTCATCAACACTTGTGGCAGGGAGGATAAGAAAGAGAGAGGCATAATTCACTCAGTATGATAACCAACCAAAGACACACAGATTCAATCCCTTGGTTATAAAGAACTGTTTGGGTGTCATATGCAGTGTTTTGACCTGAACTCATTATGTGTCACTTTTATATGGATGCAATATCTTTTAGACATACCGTACAGTATATATTTTACCTGTGGATAAGGGGAAAAATACCATGGTTTTATTCGATATTTCCCCAGCTCGATCATCTTCATGTTCTTGATGCGGGTTATGGCATGGTCGTCGGAGTGGGTGGCGAGGGAGCCCGTCTGTCTCGGTAGGCTCTGTTGTTGTGTTAGTAACGGAGGGATCTCGATGTCTCCCAGCCCCCCGATGGAACTTCCAATGGAACTTCCGATGGATGGTCTTCGCACTTCCTCCTCCTGTGCGGGCGGCGACTTGCTCTACAGAAATTAATTGGAATAAATGTATACCTTCCAGAGGTGGCCGGACTAGTAGAGAATGATATAACTAGAGCCGTGACTGGTGGCTCACTCTTATACAGTAATACGTACATGTCAGACCTCGGAAAATAACGTACTAAGACACACAGATCTATAACGTGCATGGAACACGACTACTGTAATTACCCTTCTTGGTTTTATGATGCTACATTTTTCTCTCTTTAAAACTAGTCACACCAAACTTTATTTATAAATGATATTTATTTATTTACAGGATAATTAATACTTGTGATATACTGAACTCATAAGATACCTGTACATGGGTCTTGTGATATACTGAACTATGATACGAAACAACCAAATTTTAACACAACAAGAAATAAAGGATATGAAACTCAAGTGTGTTTTGTTGGAGAAGACAAGGCAGGATAATGTGTGTTGGAGACATGTGGAGTTACCGGTCACCATTACCAGTGATGGACGATGGTTAGGTAACGACAATATGAGAGACATCTTTTACGATCTTCAAGTCCTTACAACTATTCAATTATACGTGACAACGAAACCAATGAAAGAGTTTTAATAAAGTGATAAAATTAGCTTGAATTGACACACACTAAAGGTTGCCCTTTGTGTAATGAGGATGGCTGGCCTAAGGGCTAGCTAGGTTAGGTTAGGTGCATGACCCAGTGTCAAGGAATAGTTCGAGAAGACCGCACAATTCGCCAACTGCACTGGCTAACCATTACCCCAGAACACAACCCGCAAATCGATTAACATCAAGGTTCCCAATTACTGCTGGGTAGACAGAGGCAAATGATGCAAAGAAACTTGCCCATAGTTTCACCCTGCCTGGGGATTGAACCTGGGTCTGCTTGCTTGCAAGGCGAGCAATCTGACCATCACACCATATACACACACAGACATCTCTAACAGTACAATAAGACTGACAGGCATATACAAACTTAAATGAGTTCTTATCAGTAAATATATAGAAAATGTTGTACTGTAGTAAATTAAAACTTGCTAACACGTGATCTTGAGTGACAGACACATCAATCCCGGATTTCATTGGCTACAAGTAAACAGCCGAGTTCAACCTCTGGCTCTGATACACTCCTCAATGGCAATGACACAATGGCAAGAAGCACATCATTACCAAAAGCGATAAGAGATTTCAAACCCATAGAAACAACACTGAATTCTGATACTGTACACACATATACTGTATAATGATGATAACACACTGTACACACACACATAATGATACCACAAGAAGAGACTCAGGAATGACAGTACCACGACACAAGACCATAAACAAACACATGGACACTTAACGACCATACAGTACACACATACGCAAACTGCACACACAAATGAAGTATATCCACTGATGCATAAAACAGCTCAATACCTTTTAAAAATGTAACATAAATGAAAGCCAACTGAAACAAAGTGCACTGATTGTTGATACGTTTCATTCGCGGACTAAAATTCAATACAGTGACCCCTCGGTTAACGAACTCAATCCGTTCCAGAAGGTCGTTCGTTAACCGAAAAGTTCGTTAACCGAAACCATTGTTTCAATGGGTTTTTGGGTAATTGGTTCCAGCTCACCGAAAATTTCCTAAATTCAACAAAAATGGTAGAAAAGTTCACTTACTTTGAGGTGTATTTGTAGAAGGCTCCTGGATGATGATGATGATGATGGGATTTAGAATGGGGGTGGAGGAGAAGGAAGAAGAGAAGGCCAATATTGGGGTGGAAGAGAAGTCACCCCATGGCGCCATTTCACCCATAAAATTTTAGCTCTCTTGGTGTAATTCAAGATTATTTTCTTTAAATCAACACTGCACTGCATTATATATTGTCAATATGTAAAATATATTTCAAAATGACCAATAATTTGCTTGGAAACACAGAAAAAAAGCATTTAGTTGAAGAGAGTCTCAAGCAAGATGCTACCTCCAGTGAAAACAGAGAGACTAACGCCTGTTTGCTGTGTTAAGAGGCTGGATGCCGCGCATTAAACTAGTCACTTTACCTTCAATTATGTTCAATAATTGTTAAAATGACTAAAAAATTTAATATTAAACTTTTAAAATTATTGAATAGTATAAACTTCTTGATATTTACTAAAATAGTAAGGAATTTAAGCCCTAGAACCGATTAATGTATTGGCGGACTGATACTAAAGCTGGTTGCCTGGTCAGTGCAAGCGAAAACATGTTGAGGTCGGTTCGTAAGAAATTCGTTAACCGAATTTTTGTTCGTTAACCGAATTGAAGATCCTTATGGAAGGCAGTTCGTTAACCGAGGCGTTCGTTAAACGAGGGGTCACTGTATAAGTCAAAATTTTTACGGCTTAAATTTATTTTAATGTGTAAAGCCAAAGTTGAATGTTGTTGCTTAATGTTTGTAGTTGTTGTGATGAATGAAAGAAAATAGAGAGATGAGAGAGTAAGGTGAAGACATAGAAGAGGAAGACTTAGAAAGATGCAACAGGAAACAAAATAGAATGAAAAAAAAAAGGATGAAATAAGGAAGGAAGGAGACTGACTGGGTGAACATCAAACAAGACAACCCTTGACTGTCATGTTCTCGATGATGATGATGGAGATGACGAGTACAATGGAAGTTTTAAGGTATGAGAGAGACAGTGAGGGAATGAGTGCACTTGAGGGACGACATCTCATTGGGGAGAGGTAGAGAGGGGAACGGGAGACTGGTAAGGTTGTGTTATGAGGGGATTGTTATCAGATGTTATTTTTTATTATGTACAACAGCACAGGTTAATAAAGACCTTTAGGTTATTCATTACAGAAGAATGTTTAGTGAATAACATTATTATTACCCAAGCCAAGGAACATTCTAAGACCCAGAGATGGAGTTTTGTGCAGCAGCTGAGAGTAACAAAGCCGAATAAAAGATTAATTTAAACACACAAATACAAGAAGGTTAATTAAGACTAGGCTCAAGGGGAGGGGGGACTATGCAGTACAGGGGGGTTGACAACGGCCAGAGATTGCATGGAACATTACACATGAGGAAGAATAAAGAAGAGTTGCAACAATACATAGAGAGGACTCTGCATCACTGTTGACTTGTGATGTATTCTTACAGGAAACTCTCATAATGTGTTGAGTCAGTACAATACACAGTGAGGTGTTGTCTATTACTGAACTGGTCATCAGGAGCTTCAGTGTACAGCACAGGTACTGTACTTTACTTTATGTGAGGGAAAGAATGATATTTTTGTGTTTAAGTGTAATCTCACTACAGTATAAGACCAAGTGTGTTGGTATAGGGTGTGGTGTGTGACACAAGACATGTTTTACTACACAGTTGAGTGAGGGAAGTGTTGTATCACCCACCCACTTGGTGTCTTACCTCACTGTGATCCAACTTCCTCTTTCTGTTCTTCTGCTGTTTTTGCTGCAAGGCAGCTAACACTGACGGGCCTGTGATTGGGTCCTGAACCACGGCAGAGAATTTACCTCTTTAGTAAATCATTAAGGCATGTACTCATTACACCAACACCACACTACTTAATTTCAATGTAACAAGCATGCATTTATTTTGTTGCATACATAAAATATATTGAAATTCCAATATCTAGACTATTTACACATAATTCAAAGTCACCTACTTTGTTACATTAACAATTGCCAAGAGCATAACAATTAAATACTGTACAGTATACGGATAAGCAACATTATGACCAACAACGGTACACGTCATGCCGAGTATAAACGACGGTTCTCACAGGCGTCAATCCCGGCGAGGACGGGCGGGAGTTGGTGGCACCGGTGAGAGTCTTCTTAGGCGTGTTGAGGCCGGTGGTGGCGGCCGAGGCCAAGTCCCGACGAGGGTACTGGATCTTCCTCGTGTCTAAACGATCTTCTTCCACCCACTCATCCAGACGTTTATTGTCTGGTGATAAAAACATAACATTACATAAACACAACAACAGGAAGCACATGCAGTATATAACACCGTCGTCCCTCCTGAAGGATCTGAACCCAACCCTGCCAGGGTGGTGGTTGAGGTACCTCACACAGTACCATGGATGGTTAAGTAAATCTGACCTTATGACAAGAAACTGACACTTCTCAAGTATTTAAGTGTCTATAGAAGTTATCAATGTTGTGAGAGTGATGGGCACGACACTGTAACCTTCCTTTTAGCTGTACATAATGACTTAATTCCAGTTTGACTTACTAGTGCTGCACTGCCTTGTAATAGAGTCAGGTTCAAATGATGTATTTTAGTTACTTGTGGTACAGTATAGTAGCAATGGCCTCACTTACCACTGCGAGATGTGTGAGTTAGAAATAATGATGCCAAGTTCACATAGATGGAAGAAAGGAAAAAATCACAAAAAATAAAGTATGAAAACTGTACCACCATTAAAAGGTACTGTACCACAACTTAAAGCTAATCTTAACATAATGCAGGTACAGTACTACAACAATGAATGACAATCACTTACATACAAGATACAACATAAAATGAACACTTCCATACTTACAATCAATATAGTGAACATAAAACTGCTTCTTGCTGTCCGAGTCCTTGATGCTGATGATCTCTGCCAGAGCTGTGAGAGAGAGCGATTAATCATCCCGTAACACACGACCGTCGGCTATATTTACCATTATATTCCAAGATTATTTTCAATTATTCTGTATAAACTATTGTTATTATATTTCATGAGTATATTTAATTATTTTGCACACACTATTGAGAAGTATATTATCATTATATTTCATGAGTGTATATACATAATTCTGAAAAGAATATTATCATCAATATATTTCACAATATTTCATTCATTTGTATTACCAAAAATATATATACTGTATATATAAAAACGTCAAGATAATGTAGTGAATTAAGTGTGCATTCCAACTATGGATATACTCAAAGTCTTTAACCAAACAGGGTGGAAAAGTAACTTAAAAAGTGTATTATTCTATAGTAGTAGTACAGTACAGTAGTTATAAGTGAAAATGATAAAACATGACTAACAGTACTGTACACTTTATGTATGAAAACTGATGTATTACTGTACTATCAAGTGTATTGATAAGTGTATTATTTGCTATACTCTACTACTCTCTATGTACTAATAGTGCCCTGAGGAATAAGTTGATCCAGGTGGAAGTACACTTATATCAGGATAAAACAACAACAAATAACAAAACATAAAATTAAACAAAACAATAAGGGTTGTAATCCTACTTGAACATCCTGACTTACGCCAGTCATCTCCGTTGTTCATTAGGACTGGCAGGCGGCATCCTTCCGTCACGCTGGACTGGGGACAAACATAAGATTGTGTGAGTAACCGGGTGTAAGAGCTTCATGTGTAGTACTGACAGAATGTTTAGTATCTCAAGTTGATTTGACCTTAAGATGAGAGAGAGAGAGAGAGAGAGAGAGAGAGAGAGAGAGAGAGAGAGAGAGAGAGAGAGAGAGAGAGAGAGAGAGAGAGAGAGAGAGAGAGAGAGAGAGAGAGAAATAATAAAAAATTTAAAGCTTTGAGAATCAAACCTAAAATAGGTACCGATATAAAAAAGTCTTGGTAATTTATGAGAACACCTCTACAACCAGGAGGTGTTTGAATTCGTTAAATTTTCCCACAGATGTTCTTATCATTACAGTAAGTACTTTAAAATAGGAAGAATAATGTGTTGTCTAATGGTAGACCCTGCTGCCATCTGTGACCAAGTCCCAGGTTGCTGATCTGACTTTCTGCCTCATTTACACACAATTGCAGGGTCTCAATTGTTTCTCTTACTTTGGCAACACAACATACATATGTGTACCTGTATATCGTTTCTTACTATTGATTTTTTAATTTTTTTTTATTTATGGTCTATTATTATTATTATATTACATCATTATTATTATATTTTCGCCCCCAGGCCCTGACGTAGGTCATTGACCTGTGCCTTGGTGGGCTAATCCTGTAAAAAAAAAAAAAAAAAAAAAAAAAAAAAAATTATAAATATTTTTTTTCTCTATCTATGATCATAAATCACCTGTGGTGTGCAAGAAATGAAAATGAGGAAAATTGCAGGGTAAAACACGGTGAAAACTGATCACATGACACTATAAAGATTTCTCTATGTGCTTTGTATGCAAAGAAATTAATTATTTCTTGTAAATACTCCTCCGAAAAATCAGCCACTGTTAGTGCATGTCATCGTCACCTCAGCTTGTTTACAACCGATCCGCTTGGTTCGAACGTACTCTTATTAAAACAATAAAATAAATGCCAAGATAGGTTAAGTTAGGTAGGTTTCTTTGGTTGATTAGGTCAGGTTCTATTAGGTTCTAGCAAATAACGCCTCTTTAAAACTACTTACTATAAATATAAGAACATGTGTGGAAAAATAAATAAACTCGAACAACTTCTGGTAGTAGAGAAGTTCTCAGACATTACCTAAATATGTTATAATACTACAAATATTCTTGTAAAAATATATTATTTTAGGTTAGATTCTCAAAGTTTAGGTTAGGAAAGGTTAGACAAATAAACAGGCAGATAGACAAATACACCAATATACTGTATAGAGACAAATATAAAGTTAACACGAATATAGACAATCAGATATATACCCATTAAATAATCAAATATCATATATAAAAACCTTAACTCAACACAACTAGATGTCAACAAGTCAAAATAAAATAAAACAATATAAACCATAACAACAACGTTTACTACCCCGAGGCTGTCATGTCACCTCCCTCCCTCTTTCTCTACTGTTACACCTTTCTCTCTATCTCTCACACCTTGTAGCACTACCTAAAAGAGGCCCTTCAACTTACAATAGAATCCAGTATAGCGGAATTGGAATCTTCAGACATTTTCTTCATTAAATTTCAAACTGTAAACAAGACAACTCGGGACAAGGTGATGTGAGGCCGCCACTTGCACTGACCATCTTACCTCAACTACCACGATCATGACGCCAGCTCCTATTTATGGCGTTATATTTAATTATTTGTCTTATATATAATAAATAATATGTAAAAATTTGTTATAAATTAATTATAGTTAATTTTCGATAAGTTTTGTAGGTTATAAATACATACGAAATATATATTTAAGTATTTTCAACCTTGGTGTTAATTTAACATTAAATATTCTCCATCCATGGGTGGAGGCAGCGGATACGAGCTTAAAATTGGAATAAACATAAATAAATGAAACAAAGTAAAGAAGAAAAGTCAAATTGAACTAACACATATTTATTTTATACATAAATAACTATCAAAGTAGATTTTATATACCTAGTGCAGCCAAAACACTTAGGAACCCACAGAGTGTGAAGATGGAGAAATACTACAGTTAGCAGAAACTTCAAGGAAAATATACTTGAAATTTACAGAAAAAGGAAACAAATAGAATACTTTGGTCATATAGAGCAAATAGGGAAGAGGGGAGGTAGAGAGAAGGATGGATGAATGAAAACAAAAACTATCACTCCTAAATATTTGTCAATACTGTACATTCACCTGACAAAAACATCATAATAAATGGACAAATATATTTTTATTGAGAGGAAAATAACTAATGTATAAATGTATGTATAATATAATACCAGCAACTCATTATATATAGTTTACTAAAGCAGTGAGTTGCTTTATGGGTATTTGACCTCATATGTTGGCCATAAGCAGGACTTTTCATTTGTCTCCTGGAAATAAACAGAGATGAATGGATGTTGACTGTAGGAAACTGTTAATGTACAGTTACCAGTGTATCGTGTACTGGCAGTGTTTGTTAAGAGATAGTCAAGATAATAATAGGTATGGTACAGCAGTTGTTTGAGGTATTACTTCAGGTAATATGTAGTAGTTGCCAACTCTACTTATATAAGGTGATAGAAGAAAAAAAATAGTTTATTAGTTTCCGTCGCAAATTTATATCTGTCGAGTATTTTAACGGATGTGACCCCCCATTAATTGGTTGTTTAAAGTGGGCAGGGATTCGAAGTATAGGGAAATTGTTGGGTAAAATGCAAAATATAACACAAAACAAACCTACAAAACTATAAAAAGTTTACCTTATTCATATTTTTTGGGGCTTAGTATGCGATAGTGTTGTTTTCGGTGTTCAGATGATGTACCCATAAACTCAAAAACGATTTTTAATCTAACTTGACCCAACCCAATCTGACCTGGAGGAACAAGAGAGTGGTAACTCACCTGGAGGACCAAGAGAGACTGCAACTTCCTTTCTCTATGTTCCTGGTTTACAGAAGTATTGGTTCCTTTCTTTATATTCCTTGTTTGCAGGAGTAATAGTTCCTTATTTTCAAGAGTAATATTTCCTGCCTTTATATTCTTTGTTTGCAGGAGTAAGAGTTCCTTCCTCTATATTCCTTGTATGCAAGAATAATACTTTTCTTTTATATTCCTTGCTTGTAGGAGTAATAGTTCTTTTCTTTATATTCCTTGCTTGTAAGGGTAATATTTCATTTCTTTATATTCCTTGCTTGTAAGAGTAATATTTCCTTTCTTTATATTCCTTGCTTGTAAGGGTAATATTTCATTTCTTTATATTCCTTGCTTGTAAGAGTAATATTTCCTTTCTTTATATTCCTTGCTTGTAGGAGTAATATTTCCTTTCTTTATATTCCTTGCTTGTAGGAGTAATATTTCCTTTCTTTATATTCCTTGCTTGTAAGGGTAATATTTCATTTCTTTATATTCCTTGCTTGTAAGAGTAATATTTCCTTTCTTTATATTCCTTGCACTTACCTATACAGCACAGATTAACAACACTTACAGTACTTATCAAAGCAAAATAAGTCATAATAAAAAATTTAAAAAATTTATTTTGTTAGAAATGAAGAAAAAATTTCATACAGAGATCCTACTTTCAGAGATCTTTACTAATTATTTAATATAAAATAATATTAATTTTTCCAAGACAATATTACACATTTAATTAAAATTTTCAAATCTATTTTTAATCTGGACTGGGCTTTAGCACTTGACATAACCCAAGAGAAAAAAATGGAATATGGAAAATGTACCGTAAATCCGAAAATAAATATAATAATGAGCAAAGGTTAATATATTACGACAGCAGCACAAGATGACTAAAGATCAACAACTCAGTCCTGAAGGAAACGCTACTGAAGATTCTCACTTCCTCAACACACCAAAACTTTTTCAATAATAAAAATCTTTATTTATGGTTCGCACAACCACTTATAGCGACTGTACATAACTATAATTTCCCACGTACGTTTCATGTAAATGGGGGCCAATGGTCAGCCACAAATGCTTCATTTTAAAACATTATTACAAAAAATCAATAAATATTTAACTATTAACAATGAAACTAACAAGAGGCCTATTGTCTACTCGAAAAGAATTTAACGGTTTTAGCTTTTTTGAGAGCGGGTTGCTGGTCGCTGCAGTCATCCTCGTCACTCAACTTGTCACCGATGTCATTAGAGGACCTGAAGGTGTAGAGGGGCGGAGGCCTGGCGACGTACGGGTCAAACGTCCACTTGGGAAAGATTCTCTTGTACAGATTCAGCAGGACAGTATCTTGGGACTTTAGTTGACTGTCAAAGTGGCATTTCATGTGACCGTGAGTACCTGTTGGAAAATGAAAAAAAATGCTATTAATAGTATAAACATCTAGCTATAAATTCACTTGCTGAAACCTTTGCGTACTAGAGAGATGGGCAATGAGAATCATGGGTGAAATAGAGACTTTATCTACTCATGATTCTTGCCATTACACAGAACACAGACTAAACTATGTAGCAGTAACTTTTAATATTCTGTCATTACTCTCATTATTACACTGAAACATCTATCAAACTGGATATGAAGATCTAGTTATCATAATATGGGATAAAGTTCTCTTTCTTGGGATAATTACAGTAGTAGTTATCATGTATGGGATAAAGCTATCTTTCAGGGGATAATTACAATAGTGGTTATCACATATGGGTTAAAGTTATCTCTCTGGGGATAAAAAGGTAAATGTTAAGCAAAAACCACAAACTAAGTTCACTGACCCAAAGGTTCCTTGATGTGTCCTCGTCTCCCCCACTTGGTCCGGAGTTCCACAGGTCTGAACCACATTACGTCTTCTCGGTTGAAGAACATGTATCTTATCACGGCTGTCTTCCGATTCACCTACGGAGGAAACATCTCGTGAGCTGTCTATAAGGTAAACATTCTTGCTACAGTTCAAAATCAGTGACAGGGTCAAATATTACACTTGGTGACCTAACAATGAGAAGAGGATATGTGTTGATGATGCCAGATAAGGTCGTGTCATCTGCCAAGACATTAACTGAATCGCCATGTTACAGTGAAACCCTCCTTTTAATGGATGTCAATCTAATGGGTATAGTCTGGCCCTCGATATAATGGACTGTACTGTTATATGGAGGTTTCACATCCAACAAATCTCGATATAATGATTTTCAACCTTCTATATAGAGGTCTCACTGTGTGTTAAAAGTCCCGCATCAGCTAAACAATTCATCTTATCTAATAACCAGTAGCCAACATACTGTGGTAGGTGGCGTAGGGAGGCTAGTTACCCATTGACCCTGTATTAACGGAATCATTTAGAGAATATGCTGAGAGTCACTCTAAACATAGTGCAAGTCACTCTGAATACTGTGTCAGTCATTCTGAACATTGTATGAGTCACTCTGAACATTGTGCAAGTCACTCTGAACAAAGAGCAACACACTAGTTCAAGACACAGGACATGAAAGGCTCTTTGCTTCTTCAAGTCAAAGAACAAGTCTCACGATAGATTACTCTTACTAGACGTACCTTGAATGGGTGACCGCTCAACACCACCCTCTTAGTCACTATTCTCTTGGGGTCAACACTCAGTAAGGAACCAGTGGCCACCAAGTCCTGTAAGAGACGACATATTATTAATACAACCCGGTACAGAACTCTCTCTCTGTCTCATGTACTACAGCCATTACATCCTGGTACTGCCTCTCTCTCATGTACACAACCATCACTTCCTTTATCTCTTATACACAAACATTATTTCCACTCAACTTGTTATCAAATACATACAGGGTGATTCATTAATCTTTCTAACACAAATGTCATCCAAACAATCTCAAGTATGTGCATTTAAGGTCTAGAAACGACTTTTAAACTGTGTCCACCCAGCCTTAACATATGTATGCATGTACTGTATATAGGTTGACACAAGGTAAAAGTGACATACCTGGGCACCATCTGGCCTCTCTCTGAACACCAAGACAGAGGCTGGAGGGAAGGTGATGGGGGCAAACATCGTCGCTACCACAGTCGTTCCAGGGTGGAAATACCGGGCAAACTAGAATGATTATGATGATGATAATAGTAAAAAGATTACTAACAATAATAAAAATAATTCTAGTAATAATAACAAACAAAAGAAGAAAAGAGGAAGAAGACAATGAAGAAGATAAGAAGAGGATGAAGAAAAACAGAAGTAGACAAGAGGAAAGAGAACAAGAAAACAGAAGAAAGATCAGACAACACCAACCAACACAACAGGACGCCCACCTTGTGTTTGGTCCCCGTGGAATGCTCGCTGAAGATGGGAGCGTTGGCAAACCTTCTGAAACCCACGTGGAATATGAGCCGCTCTTTGGACTTGATGGCTCGAAAGTGACCTGAGGGATGAGACTTAACCACCATGTTAACGATGGACATCTTCTGCTCGTGGGGGAGGAGACCTAACACCACGAGAGGAGAGTGACTCGCGACGTGGTTATCGTACAGGTGGCGGGGGACGTCCGATATGTGTACTACCACGTACCAGCCTGGCTATAATCAACCACAAAAACTGCTGTATTATGTGAAATATTATAAATAACAGATATGCTAGTTATAAAGACTCTTATTCATAAAGACTTAGACATGTTATTTATAAAGACTCAGACAGGTTATTCATAAAGACTTAAGACATTATATTTAAAGACTCAGACATGCTATACTATGCAGCTACTCCTCGACTTAAGACATACTCGACCTACGAC
Organism: Homarus gammarus; assembly: GCA_958450375.1. Taxonomy (NCBI): domain Eukaryota; kingdom Metazoa; phylum Arthropoda; class Malacostraca; order Decapoda; family Nephropidae; genus Homarus; species Homarus gammarus. The sequence continues at coordinate 3,065,525 of CAUDMG010000286.1, forward strand.
CACCCGGACATACAACCGCCTCAGTCGCACCAAAATTTTGTCAAATTACTTATTTTCGAGTCCCAACGTTAGTGATTGCGCTGTGTACTGACAAAATTTTCGTTTGTAATTCACTTTAAAATGGCTGACAAGCTTAAAAGTGAGAGTTTTGTGGTGCTGAGAAGAAAAAGAGACATCCATTTTAGATTTTCTATGTATTATTTAAGCATTTTCGACTTATGACCAGGATCTGGGTCTCTAACCCTGTCGTAAGTCGAGGAGCAGCTGTACAGTACTGTATATATAAAGCCTTAAGACATGATATTTATAAAGACTCAGACATGCTATACTATATATATAAAGACTTAAGACATGCTAATTATAATTCTAAATCATATTATAAAGATCAAGATAAGAGAAACTCAATCATGAACAGAACCACCAAGTAAAGTTATCCCCAGTAGCTGCTTTATCGAGTAGGAGACAAATTTCCACTAATAACTCAACTGTGTCTCGTTTCTCCAACCAAAAATTCACACAATATTGAAAGTTAAAAAAAATCTTATTGATGAGTATGAAAAATATTTGGGTCAAAGTATTATATGGATCGCTGATTTCTTAACCCAGTGAGTTAATAGTTTTCACAATGTGTTGGTTAGGTGAAGGTTAACTTAGATTAGAGTAAGTTTAGGTTAGGGTAAAGTTTGATTAAGGTTGTGTTAGGTTAAGGTTATGTTATGGTATGTTTAAGATAGGTTAGAGTTTGACAAAATTAGGTTTAAGTTACGTTAGATTATTGTAATTATTATTTTTTCACTTACTAGAGCCCCATCTTTGTCTTCCTTGAGAACTCTCTTTTTAGTGCGTCGGAAGTTCTCAAACTGAAATATTCTGGAATAGTCGACGGGTAGGTTCTCATCCGGGTCCCAGGCAGAGGTGCGGAAGCTCTGTAAGCCCCGGAATTTTTGAAAACGTATCCTGGCCGTCAGATCTTGGGGGGTGTCCACCTCGTCTGGGAACATGGCGTCATCGCGGGCAGCTGGAGAAAAAAATAGGTGTCGTCATTTTAGAACTGTCTTGACTTTACTTACTATTATATTATTGTGAGAGGTAAAAAAAGATGGCTGGGTATTCTTGGTTGAGGAGTGTGTGGTGAGTGGGTGTGATGAGTGTATGGGTGTGTGGTGACTGGGTGTGGTGTGTGGTGAGTGGGTGTATGGGTGTGTGGTGAGTGGGTGTATGGTGACTGGGTGTGGTGTGTGGTGAGTGGGTGTATGGGTGTGTGGTGACTGGGTGTGGTGTGTGGTGAGTGGGTGTATGGGTGTGTGGTGAGTGGGTGTGTGATGAGTCTCTAAGCTCTAACTAATAAAACTGAGAATAACATATGGGAGATATTGGTCGGTGCGTCATATTGTCTCACACTGTGGCGGGTAAAAGTAATTTGTGGCCTGACTGTACATTGCAAAAACACACCTTCATAAAATCATACAGTTAACTTGAGTAATTTACCTTCCCACCTCTCCCAAGAATCTCTTCAGCACGGGACAAATAGACGATGTAATTCTGGTTAGTTAAATCCCCCACCTCAGGTAATTCTAGTCTCTTAATTACTTCTTCCCTTCATTACCCGATTCATTATATTTACACTCGCGGTCCTATGTTATACTCATGATCCATACCTCTCATTTTATCTAAGGCGTCCATCTCGGCCTCATAGTCCACCTTCTCGTCATAATTGACACCTTCGGCATCCGTGACGGTCATCGTCTCGTATTCCTCGTTGTCATCTTCGTCGCCGTCACCTTCACCCTCGTAACCGTTCTGCGAGATGGTGTCCACGGGGGCCAGGTCCTCGTCCATTTCACTTTCGCTGTTTTCGTCGTCGTCGTTTTTGTTCTCTTCTGTAACGTGTTTGGGGTAAATAAAGTTAGTTACAGCCGTACAATATGGAAGTTACAAATAATTCCAGTGTCCTTTTGTAAGATATAATTCTGTGTAAAAATCGCAAGGGGAGAGAGAGAGGCAGGGGAGGGAGAGTGGGAGAGAGAGAGAGGCAGGGGAGGGAGAGTGGGAGAGAGAGAGAGGCAGGGGAGAGAGAGAGAGAGAGAGAGAGAGAGAGAGAGAGAGAGAGGCAGGGGAGGGAGGGAGAGAGAGAGATATTGAAATAGACTTAGGTATAGATTCTTAGCAAGATTTTCTAGATGAGAGAGAGGAAATATTAATCTACTGCGCACTATTTAATCAATCACAAACACACTATGTAAGTGTACTGTACATTTATTTCACATTGGTCAGAATATTATCACAAAATACATTAAATTACAATTTCCCTCAATAAAAATTTCCTGTACTGTACAAAGTTATCAATGGACTGATGTTAAAAAAGATATTCACCATCATCGCTGTTCAAGATCCACGCCGCTTGGTAATCCGAGGTTCCTTTGGGGACCCGCTTGGTACGTTGCTTGGTGGTGGCGGCGTCCTCTCCGGCCTCTGCCAGTTCCTCTTCAGTCGGCCATGTCTGTTCTCCCTCCAATGGGTCAATCTAAGACGAGAAACAAAAATGGTTAAGAAAAAATAATTATCATCTACTGAAGAAGTATAATATGTTTGAGGAAAAAATGATTGAAATTATCTCAATTTATCTATCTCTTCTCTTTATTCCTCATTCCCCTTTGCTTGGGATGGATGAATCAAGGGTAGTGAAAGGTGTAGAGTGGGAGGAACAACAGCAGGGAGACCGAGACAAACATAAGCATTTCTACGAACGAATTAATAAAAAAATAAATAAATAAAAAAAGACTCACTTCATTCGTTGACTTAAGTTGCTCCTGTAGGGCGGGATCAGCTTCCTGCAGCAGATGTACTTCGTCGTCCTCCATATCTGCCCCGGCTTCCCTGCTCCGGCTGTGTCGCTCTAGAGGATGTGGGTCGGCTGCTATGTCAATGCGGTTCATCTGGTAGTCCCCCCAGCCAGGGATGTGAACCAGACCATTGACAGAGAGCACTTGACCGCGGACATAACCGTGGACTTTGAGTACTCCGGTAGATCCCTTGATAAAACACACAGAGAAAAGATCTGTTGTACACTGTTTTAGCATAATATAGCGACACCTCTATTAAATGGACTATATGGAGGGGAAAGTCCATTATATCGAGGGTCTGTTAGATGTGAACCCCTCTATCTAATGCATTATATTATAGAGATAAGTTTGTTATATGGAGGCTTTACTGTACACACACTTACAACACCTCGGACTGTCACCCATCCACTAGTACCAGAGCTTTGATCTCCTCCAGTCTGCCTACCTTTCTCTCCATGATTTAATTTACTGCCTGGTATTTCACTTAATCAATTTTTTGCCCTTGAAGAAGCTGACCCATTGAGCAGTGTAGTCTTTAAACCCATAATACGAAGACATTATATATTAATTATGATCACAACAACAATGACCTTATATACGAGACTGACAATGGAAAAAACTATTCACTAAGTGGCGAAGATTTTAATAGTTGTATAAAAGTTGTAATTATTTACCTCTTCGAGAAATTCCATCTTTTCGGCCATAATGTGAGGTCGGTTGTCCCTGAAGAAGATGGGCCGTCGTTTCTGTGCGCCAATTTGCCGTAGAACCAGAATTGCGTCTTGTTCTTTCTCGAGGCTGTGTAGCTTGGAGGGGCCGGGGAAACGCAGTTCTATTTCCTTGAGTAAGTTCTGCCGGGCGTGGTGCTTCTTCTGTTAGAGGGGGAAACAAAAAATAAAATAAAATATAATAATTTCAAATCTTCTAAAATTGAGGTTAAAGAAAGATTAAATAATAATAGTAATAATAATAATCTTCACAAGGGTTGAAACTGCTCAGTGGCATTTTACTGGGCCTTATACCACTGAGGTAATATTCAAGGGATATATCCAGGTGACAATGTTGCTCTTCAGGTACTTAAGCCGAGTCATTAACAGCTGGTGTGAATTACAGGTGTACCCTCAAGTCCCTTATTGTGGCACTTTTGGCACATCCAGAATCAAGTGCCAGAGGTGGAAGGTGTCACATCAAGTATTACCCTTAATAATCTTAAGTAACATGCAACACCTAACATAAACCATTAATAAACTACAGCCCCTTCTTCATAGTCAGTACTAAAAGATGAATAATTCAGTATTGTTAATATTACAGAAAACATCAGATTAATATTTGGGACAAGAGAGAAGCTGTTACAAGGGATGAATCACTCGGTCTCTAATGATCGTGAATATTACAATCTGCAATAAAACATTGTGTTATTTTCACACAACTTGCAGGTCACAATGTTAGCAACACCATCATGCTGTAACATAAAAATACACCCTCCCCCCTCCTCCCCCAAAAAGAATACAACAAACTCTAGTTTCTTAAAAAAGGAATCACAATCGTAAGTCAGTACAGTGGTCCCTCGGTTAACGAGTTACCTTCCATAAGATTCTTAACTTTGGTTAACGAGCAATCCCTCGATTAACGAGTTTCTTACGAGCCAACCTGAACATGATTTCGCTTGCATTTGGCGGTCCACCAGCTGTAGTATTAGTCCGCCAAATTAGTAATCGGTTCTAGGGCTTAAATTCCTTACCATTTTAGCAAATATCAAGAAGTTTATACTATTCAATAATCTTAAAAGTTTAATATTAAATTTTTTACTCATTTTAACAATTATTGAACATAATTGAAGGTAATGAAACTAGTTTTATGCGCTCCATCCAGCCTCTCAACACACCATACAGGCGTCAGTCTTTGTATCTTTTCAGTGGAGGTAACACCTTGCTTGAGACTCTCTTCAACTAAATGCTTTTTTTCTGTTTTTCCAAGCAAATTATTGGTCATCTTGAAGTTTATTTTACATATTGACAATATATAATGCAGTGCAGTGTTGATTTAAAGAAAATAGTCTTGAATTGCACCAAGAGAACTAAAATTGTTTGGGTGAAATGGCACCATGGGGTGACTTCTCTTCCACCCCAATGCCTTCTCTTCTCCCTTCTCCTCCACCCACATTCTAATTCCCATCATCATCATCCAGGAGCCTTCTACATACACACCTCAAAGTAAGTGTACTTTTCTACCTTTTTTGTTGAATTTAGGCAATTTTCGATGAGCTGGAACCAATTACCCAAAAACCCACTGAAACAATGGTTTCGGTTAACGAGCAACCTTCTAGAACGGATTGTGCTCGTTAACCGAGGGACCACTGTATTATTGATGTCACGTATAAAACAGCACTCCACACTATACAGATATAAGTTAATACACTGTCATACACAACATTACTACACACATATAAGTTAATACACTGTCATACACACAACAGCACTCCACACTAGACAGACATATGGGTAAATACACTATGTTTTTTATGTGAGGTCGTCGGCTGTTCGAGAGACAGTCTAGTTTTCATCTCCTGTTCCAGATCGTGTGCATCCATCATCATCTGGTTGTCCTCCTCTTCCGTTCCACCTGCCTGTATCTCCTATTAACATGTGCAAAACTTAAAGAGATGTTCCTCCTATGTAGCCAGTAATATAAACACGAAAGCACTGCCGAGTTTACCTTTATCTCACAACAATGATGAGTAGAGCCAGAACTAGTACCTTAAAACAACATCAACTAAGGCTATGGGTAGAAACAAAAGTGAGATTATCATTTTTTTTTTTTTGGTCATCTTAAAAATGCCTTAACTCAGTCACCAATTCTCTATGCCCCTTTCAAGTCCTTTCTTCCCGCTGATCATAGAAAAGGAAACAAACAATCACTCATATTTTCCTGTCATTTAATGTCATTCAGTCATTTATACTTCGGCAACACAGCATCATCTACATACAATAGAGGCAACAGCTTAGACCATGTCACCAAGTCTTGGTTTCATTCTATGCATCTGTTTTTGCTTCCATTTCAAATACCAATCCCTCAAAAGTAATACAAAAAATAAATCAAGGTTGGGTTGGGTTAGGTTAGGGTTGTATTATACATTCTTGATGAACTCCCAAGACAAATTTACATACAGTGAAACTTCTATTTAACGAACTACATAGAGATGAAAGTCCATTATATCAAGGGTCCATTAGATGTTAAACTTCATCTAATGGCTTATATGTAGAGAGAAGTCCGTTATATTGAGGTTTCACTGTATCTGGAAGCTCGGAAAGTTATAACATTTATGACTGCATTGTACTGTATAGTGTGTATGACTGTATTGTACTGTATAATGTGTATGACTGTACTGTGTTAACTATGTACCTTCTGGGCCACTTCCTCCAGCCCAGCCACAATATGGATGGGAGCTGGGAGACCTTGGGCTAGTATAGAGCTCAGTAACAGATCTGCGGCATCTCCTAGTCCCTCGTCTCCGGGCCAGAGAAGCATCAACGTGTCGCTAACCTGAAACACGTAGGAGTTAGTGCATTAGGTTATGTCAGGTTAGGTTTGGATGAGTTAGATTAGGATAGGTTAGTTTAGTGTTAGGTTAGTGTTAGGAGAGATTAGCCTTAAGATAGGATAGGTTAGAATAGATTGAGTTACAATTAGGTAAGAATAGGTTAGGTTAATGTTAGGTTAGGGTAGAATAGTTAGTTAATCTCCAGGTCTAACAAGCTTGGGTGGAGACTCTTCAGGTGACATTAATCAAGACAATAACAGCAAAGCATTAAAAAGACAAATTTAATTCAAGGAAACACATTGATTATGAAAGTCCTGGATATTGATAACTAAAAAAAAATCAATCTTGGTCTTAAATCCTTTGATCAATTATACCACAGACGTGAAGGAACACACACGAACCTTTACACTGTCCAATATGGCGTACAGATCGTTCACCGGTGGTACGACAAAGGAGAGTCTCTGCTTAAAACGCGAGCAGCTGCAAGAGAGATCAGAAAACACTTATAAGTCACATTCAATAATTACAAGATGAATATTTTACTGTTTATTTTATTGCTTGATTTAACTATATAGTAAATAGGAATAAGGTGATGTGGTACAGGAAGTCACTAAGGTACGGTGTTCTGACTCTGGTAGGGTGCGGCTGCGTGCAATAGTCTGGCTTTCTTATTGTTGATCATATGTTGGTGATAAAATGTACGCTCGTGTGGCCGCACCCTTAGAACCTCTTTTCACGTGATCCCAGACCTCTAACCTAACCTAACCAGTGTCTCGAGATAAACAGTCATAACAGCATAAAACAAACAAATACCTTATGTGTACTATGCCCTGGGAGCTTGTGGTGGTGGTGGCGGCTTCATCACACGACACCAGAGCGTTCAGCACCGTCCGAGGGTTGATGCTGGGGCTGAGCGGCACCACCGTCACCAGGAACGGGGGGTTGTTAGCGGTGCCCAGAGCTCGTTTACGCAAGGTAGTTTCCTCCCTCTTGACGGCGCGGATCTGCTTGGACCTGTGACGTCTCTGCTCGCGACTGAGATCCTTCTTAGCTTTTTTGCTTAAAGTTTTGACGCTAACTCGACCTGAAAATACAATTCATACCTATGTAAGTAACTTTTTTTTCATGTATATAATCACCAATGATATTATGAACAGCGTCTATAATCTACAGGTACTGGGGAGTGAATGAGGGAGGAGTGAGGTGCCTGTCATGATGAGGAGGATCATAGGAAGAGAGAGTTTCATTATATCGAGGGTCCATTTGATCCCAAACCCCTATACAACAGATTAATGGAGAGATAAATCCGTTATATGGAGGTCTCGCCCTACCACCAACACCTCATAAACAATACAAGCGTCGGTAAATAAATTCAAGCAGCTCCACCAACACCTGGAAATACTACTGCACACAGATTCATTAACTAACTAACGTCACACTCACCTTTACTGGACTTGGAGACGCTCCCCTTAGTGCGGTGTCCGAGGGTTCTGTGTTTCTTGTTCTGCTGCTTCAGGGCTGATGGTCTATGGGGCTGAGACAGAGCCATCTTTCTGTGGAACACCAAAATGTGAGTCTCATTCTATCAATCTCTATATATATATCTTTCTTTCTTTACCTATCTATCTGTCAATCTATCGATATTTTTCTTCCTCTATCCATCTATATCTTTCTCTATCTATCTATTTGTATGTCGAAAGTAAACTGGGCCTTGGAGAAGAGGTAATATGTGAGGCTAAAACACGGTAGCTGCAGTGTTTCAGTTTATTTTGACAACTGTTAAGGTTACTCAATGACCCACAGAGATTAGAACACCTGTAGTTACATGCTTACACTACAGGCTGGCAAGGGGGTGACCTAACAGACCTCAGAGGACACTACTCAGTCCAGTGTCCATACTTAGAGTTGGGGACACAGCTTAAGCTTGAAGACGCCACAGGTTCAGGGTAAACCTTATTGGAGTGAGAATTGTGAACTCTAGGAACAATCTGCCAGAGTGTTGTGACGGTACAGAGTCAAGACCGGATTTAACCAGCATTGGAGCAGGTACAGATACATCCTAGGTTCAGTACAAGCCAAGAGAGTGTAAGAGAGAGAAATAACGTGCCAGCTACTTACCAACAATATGTTAGACCTGAGAGAGGCACATGGAGGATCTCTCATGGCCATACGTCAAGACTTATTTAATTTATCTCATATTTTACCTCATCAAGGGAAACATTCTGATGTCTTACCTCACACCTTTGGCTTCCCTTCTTATCTTTGAGTGAGGATATATTAGTATTTTCTTGCCCCGAGGTCTGCCATCCTTCTCCTTCCCTCACGGTGATCAACAATCTTATAAAACTACCAGGAACACAAACCTTAATATCCTTTCATTTTAAGACCATAAAAAATAATGACCTTTAAATAACCACAATTATATTTTAAAAATATTCAAATATGTTTAATTATGTTTCTTAAGCCATGAATGAGTTTTTTTTTATTATACTATATAAAGTAAATGTTTTAGGGAGTTTGTTTAATCGTGGTAAATATTGAACATAAGACGTGATGGCCCATAACAACATCAGCACGTGGAGGAGACAGGTGAACACTGCTTGGCGCAACACACCATTAAACCTCTTTAATTTATATTCTAAAAATTAGTAAAATAAATAAAAAAAATAAAATATCATTGAGGACGCTCACAGTTATATATTTGTATGAGTTTGTCTGTTTCTCTGTTTGTCTCTATTTCTGTCTATCTGTCTCTTTGTCCGGCTGTCTCTGTCTATCTGTCTGCCTATCTCTGGTTATTTGTCTGCCTGTCTCTCTCTCATGGGAGTCTGTAGGAATTTTTACAGAGGTGCAATAAAGCAAGACAAGACCTGGCATATCGGTTTCTTAAAAAAACTGATAAAATGGAAGAAACATCATTTATGAAATACAATTGAAACCTAACCAAATTTTTACTTATCCTTATCTCACCTAACCTAACCAAATCTAACCTAACCTAACCAAACCTACAAGTAACTTATCCTAACCTAACCAAACATAATCCATCATAACCTTACCTACTTGACCTAATACAGCCCAATCTAACCTAACCAAACCAATCTATTCAGGTTCCTGATAATCCTGAGTAATTTTTTCTTATTATTTAGCAAAAATGGACTAAAGTTTCATTATGTGAACTATTTATTATTAAAATTTGTATAGCTGAGGTTAATATCTTTAATATAACTCTCCTTAATTAACTACATTATTATTATTACTGATAATAATAATAATAATAATAATAATAATAATAATAATAATAATAATAATATTATTATTATTATTATTATTATTACCAACCGAATATCGAGAATTTTATCTTTTCAATCAATATTTCAGTCACTTCTCAAACACTCTTCTTCCATGACGTGTCCCGCTCAAATGACCTGTATTCTTATTATTGTTATTTACATTATCAGCCTTTTAATTCAAGTGGTGCTCGGTGGACCTCTTCACTACTACGGTAACGCCTTAAAGTTCATTTAAAGTCATTTAATTCACACATTTAATCTCATTCAAAGTTATTTAAATCCAGCATTTAACTCATTATTTATATCCGTTTTCTATGTTTTAAACATTAAAGTAAACGTAATATTATGCAAGGATAACGATTTGAAAATATTATTTCGCTTGTAAGCATGACAACAATTATTTTGACTTTAGTTTATTTTAATCTCTTCGCCGCCGCTCGGCCTGTGAGCCGCTTGGGAGGCCAGTCACGTCTCCGTTAGGCACGGTAGCCATGTACTGGCTCTTTGTTAGGCACTGTTGGCACTGTAGCCATGTACTGGCTCTTTGTTAGGCACTGTTGGCAAGTATGGGCGTCCTCAGGATTTTCTTTATTAACTTTTACTTATCGTCTTCACCACTGAGCGGCTCGTTAGCCGCTTGGGCGATCGGTTACGTCTCAGTCACTCACTGTTGACAGGTACTGGGCATGGGCTCCTCAATGAATCTCAACCTGTTCCAGTGTTGGTCAAGTCTGGTCTTGGAAGAACTCACACTCGGTGCCGCCACAACATTTTCTGGCAGATTGTTCCAAGAGAGAGAGAGAGAGAGAGAGAGAGGGGTCTTTATGAGGCCCTTGAATGCGAGTTAAGACACGTACTCCTCTGATACCAGTCGCTGCTGCTATAGGAAACGACACACCCTTGGGAGTTAATATTTCACTTACTGGCAATAGGCAGGAATCCCACTTGGCCAAGAACAAAATTGTACAATAATCAGCACAAATAAAGGGGATTATGGAGTGATGCAGAGTTATAAATAAGAGCATGAAGTGAAATATTAACATATACGAGGAAACTGATAAATTAAATATGAAACCAAATAAATTTACCATATCTCTCTCTCTATAGTTAACTCATGTCTTACCTTTCGCTTCTCAACTTACATGTTATATATACATTATTAACTATTAACTTGCTTTTTAACTTACAAAATTTTTATTGTTTTGTAAAAGGGAAAATAACTTACAGGATGTAGTATTTTCTTTCGTGTTGAGATTAACTTCTGACTTTCCTTCATCCACGACACCAAGTCACTGATGCTTTGGGTAATTATTCACTTCCTTTTCTGTTTATCATTTGCTGTACAAGCCCAGGAAACTGTTTACTTTGAATACGTTTACTGTACAATGAATTTAGAGTGCAGAGTTGCCAGGATTTAACGATAAGATGGTGTTTGGGACAGACGTGTGAGTGTAAAGGCGTTTGGCGGTGTGCTGAGGAGGGAGTGAGAGTGAGGGAGGGAGGTAGAGGAGGAGCTGTCTTTATGAGGCATTCAACCATCTGTTGACCATTGGTTAAGGTCGAGCTTTTCATAAGAGTCCAGCTGCTGCGACGGGACACACACACACACAGACTTATATACTGTCATTTGTACATAAGTACTTGTAATTATTAACTATTCGTATACATTTTATAGTGGAATTACCACTTTCATTGCACCTAAAGAAGACGATAGCTGCGGAAATAGGAACTCCTGTAGAATCACCACCCCAGTTTATTTCACCTAAATATTAACCACCCTAACACTATTTACTTTTATCCTCTTCACCACTGATCAGCTCGCTTGCCTCCCGGGCGATCGGTCACGTCTCTGTCACGCACTGTTGGCAAGTACTGGGCATGTACCTGAACCCGCTCCAGTGGTGCGGTTAGTTTAGATTAAGTTAAGTTAGGTGACGCTGGGGTGGAGATTCTTGAAGTGATCCGTTGATTGAAAGAAAGAGGAATCTTTATTTTGTGTTGAAGTCTTAAGTGTATTTACAAAACTTAAACACACACTTAATGGTTCAACAATCTCGTTCATGGCACGTCACTTTAAACACAATATATATACGGCTCATTATCATAAGACTGTCATCACTATTTTTTATCATCAACAGAGAAATGTATTACTCTGACTCATCATTGACTCACAGCATGACAGAAATACTGATAATGGCAACATAAGGGGAGTGGGGTGGGGGGAGGGACCACTACGTGTGTGCGGTAAAGATAAGACAATATCGACAATACAATACGGAAATATTTCGTCATGTTCACTGGCATAAACATGACTGGTATTCCTTGACGTATCATTTACCATATATATATATATATAATTTAACTACTGTATTGCTCCGACTACTAATGATAATAATAATGTTTGACTGCAATTTATGAGTTTCTTAGTCCTAAAGTGCTCACAATATAAATGAACGAGTATTAATGAGACTGTACTTGCAATATTCGGCACAGGTTTGGTCACAGATTCCCTCGAAAGCATTCAGAGGAAGATGTCAAAAGAAATCCCTGGCATTAGGAACCTTAAGTAAGGAGATAAAATAATAAAAACTACATTTCTATTCCCCCGAAAGACGTAGAGCGAGGGGCCATATGATCCAACTGTATAAACTAGAAGGTGGGAGTTAAATAAAGGTGATATAACTAAGGGACTTGAACTATCAAATCAGGATCGAACACATAGGAATAGTTTTATACAAGAGAAAGTTAGATTTAGGGAGAAATTAGGGAATATTGGTTCAGAAATAAGAGATGTGGATAAGTTACCAAGCACCATCATTAACTCGAACTCCTTGGGAAGCTTCGTGTGTAAATTGTATAGGAGTGATTATGTTCGGGTGTAAACAGGGGATGCCTTACATGGGTCAACGGGTCAAATATAGCTCATATAATTTCGTGTGCTTAATAAATGTTACCAAAAGATTTTTTTTGACGTGATTTTCACTTAACGATTACTTCAGGTTAGCGTCTCACTAATCTCTTGGCCCTGAACCTCTGAACCTAAGACAAAAGTCACATGACCTAAGTTTAACAAATATATTACCCTTAACCTAACGTATTCTTAACCTGAAGGTGGAGAATTGAATTGAATTATTTTATTGACAATTTGAAGGTGAAGAGAAAGAAAGAACCAGACAAAAGAAAACGAAACAGATTCAAGCTTCAACATCTCGCTCAGTTCACAGACCTTCCAAGTTCCAACAGTCACTGTGATCGGTGATGGGTGGAGCTGACGTGGTGGTGGAGGGCAAACTTTGTTGGTGTTTTTCAGCAGAAGTTTACACAAAAATAACATCAACGGGGAAAAGACAGTGAGTATTTAGCATCTTGACAGTACAGTACAGCATAGTTAAGTGAATGAGCTGTAATAGTCATATGATACACTATAAACGTGATGGGGGAATTTTGAGCCTAGCTCTTAGTGTTGTGGTACAAGGAGAGCGAACAGTGTTTGTGATAGAATATTCCTAAAAACTTCAGTTATGGTTTTATCGAGAATTCCCAGGAGTGTAAGAGAGGATAAGGACCTTTCTGTGCTTGGGTCGAACTAGCGTAACCCCACAGCACTTTTTAACGAGAACAAGACTAAAATACCCGACCATATGTAAGTATTAGTAAGGTTCGAGAAGACTGAACTTTTTGCCCTGTGATCATCTATCGAGGAAGGCCATGTGAAGATGCTTTTAATGTATCCAAGAGACAAACAAAGCTCATATGCCAGACGACGTTGGGTTAGATGAATAAATACGTGATACAGATGATGCAGTAACAATGATCCCTTAAACTACTGTAGTCCAGTTAGGTTAGATGTTAAGTTATATTAAAGAACGAAGAGCTCATGGTCGCAATGTCTTCCTGCAGAACTACTACAAGGAACTGCCTTGTGTTGTTAGCTCAATGGGAATATGTCATTTGAAGCCGGGGGGATGAGGTACTGTCCTAGACTTTAAAAAGTCCTGGACAAGATTATTAGGAAAAGTGGGGGATCCTACAGTTTATTTACCACGGGGGGATCCTAAACTGCTTTCTTATTGACCCTACACAGTTCTCTTTCCTCACAATGACCACCTCTAGTTATTGTGATAATTTTGTGATTAAGTTAAAACCTGTTGAGGTCCCCTTTATGCTTAGGAATCTAGTCTCCGTTACCCCGTCCTGCTTAAGAACAAGACAACGACTGCAGAGATTGGAAAAAAAAATACTGGGTAATAGTTTAGTATAATTGATGATCTGTGCTGGCAGCTTGGGTATCATGCATTCATTATAAAACATAGAGAAGAAACCAACCCAAACCTTCCCTAAGTTTTTTACCTGTTTTAAAGGAAGTGTTGTATGACTCGTTAAAATTTAAACTGGGAAATCCTTAAGTAGATGTGTATGTGTGGCTTATTTATGTCTTGTTCTCCTTTATATATATCTGTTAATATTTCTTGTGGTAATAACTTATGGTTTTGTTAAAGAAGAATTACTTTTTAGTACAGATATACTTAATGTATTGCTCAGTGGTTCATCTCCGCTGAAACTCCTGGTAATACTTTACATGTGCGACTTAGACTGAGCCACGCTAAGAAATTGTCTAAATAAGAGACATTGTTTCTCATCTCTATAATATCTTGAACATATTTTGAGGAGATGTAATTATTTTTGTTTTTCCTTTGTTTTTGTTAAGAGAAAATATGCCAGGTCAGGTCAGGTCAGGTTAGGTCAGGTCAGGTCAGGTCAGGTCAGGTCAGGTTTATTTTACTAATACTATATATGTTCGTCGGTTTGGGAGAAGTGACTACTATGCTGTTCAGATACAAGTTAATGCTTCCGGTTGATGGCTGCCCAGGAACAATAATTATGTTCAGCCTCAAAACGAAAACCCCAGAAAAAAAAAAAAATAACGAAAATTACAATTCCTCCAACAATTTTTTATATTCGAGAAATAATTATTTATTTTTTTATATAATGTACAGTGAGACCTCCATATAACGGACTTCTCTCTCCATATAATCCTTTAGATGGGGTTTCACATCAAATGGATACCTCGATATAACGAACTTTATTCTGCACATAAACGTTTCAGTAAAATTCCACAGAAAATATAATAGAATAAACCCTCTTAATACTGAACTAATTCTTGCAAAAAAGTCAAGTCAGTTCAGCTCAGGTCAACATTTGGGTTAAACTTGATTTCTTTTGTTTTTGAGACCTGAAATAAAAAAGTTATTGGTAAGGTTAGATAAAGGATTTAACTGTTTCCATTTGTAGAGTACGACAAGAACCATGGCGGAGAACAGTGTGAACCAGATGCCGGAGGACAGTGTGAACCAGATGCCGGAGGAGAGTGTGAACCAGATGCCAGAGGACAGTGTGAACCAGATGCCGGAGGACAGTGTGAACCAGATGCCGGAGGACAGTGTGAACCAGATGCCGGAGGAGAGTGTGAACCAGATGCCAGAGGAGAGTGTGAACCAGATGCCGGAGGACAGTGTGAACCAGATGCCGGAGGACAGTGTGAACCAGATGCCGGAGGACAGTGTGAACCAGATGCCGGAGGACAGTGTGAACCAGATGCCGGAGGACAGTGTGAACCAGATGCCGGAGGACAGTGTGAGCCAGATGCCGGAGGACAGTGTGAACCAGATGCCAGAGGACAGTGAGAGCCAGATGCCGGAGGAGAGTGAGAGCCAGATGCCGGAGGAGAGTGTGAACCAGATGCCGGAGGACAGTGTGAGCCAGATGCCGGAGGACCGTGTGAGCCAGATGCCGGAGGACCGTGTGAGCCAGATGCCGGAGGACCGTGTGAGCCAGATGCCGGAGGACCGTGTGAGCCAGATGCCGGAGGACCGTGTGAACCAGATGCCGGAGATCATTGTCACGCAGGTGCCGGAGGACAGTGAGAACCAGATGCCGGAGGACAGTGAGAACCAGATGCCGGAGGACAGTGAGAACCAGATGCCGGAGGACAGTGAGAACCAGATGCCGGAGGACAGTGAGAGCCAGATGCCGGAGGACAGTGAGAGCCAGATGCCGGAGGACAGTGAGAGCCAGATGCCGGAGGACAGTGAGAGCCAGATGCCGGAGGACAGTGTGAGCCAGATGCCGGAGGACAGTGTGAGCCAGATGCCGGAGGACAGTGTGAGCCAGATGCCGGAGGACAGTGTGAGCCAGATGCCGGAGGACAGTGTGAGCCAGATGCCGGAGGACAGTGTGAGCCAGATGCCGGAGGACAGTGTGAGCCAGATGCCGGAGGACAGTGTGAGCCAGATGCCGGAGGACAGTGTGAGCCAGATGCCGGAGGACAGTGTGAGCCAGATGCCGGAGGACAGTGTGAGCCAGATGCCGGAGGACAGTGTGAGCCAGATGCCGGAGGACAGTGTGAGCCAGATGCCGGAGGACAGTGTGAGCCAGATGCCGGAGGACAGTGTGAGCCAGATGCCGGAGGACAGTGTGAGCCAGATGCCGGAGGACAGTGTGAGCCAGATGCCGGAGGACAGTGTGAGCCAGATGCCGGAGGACAGTGTGAGCCAGATGCCGGAGGACAGTGTGACCAGCCGAGACATGTCCGGCGGAGGACAGTGTGAGCCAGATGCCGGAGGACAGTGTGAGCCAGATGCCGGAGGACAGTGTGAGCCAGATGCCGGAGGACAGTGTGAGCCAGATGCCGGAGGACAGTGTGAGCCAGATGCCGGAGGACAGTGTGAGCCAGATGCCGGAGGACAGTGTGAGCCAGATGCCGGAGGACAGTGTGAGCCAGATGCCGGAGGACAGTGTGAGCCAGATGCCGGAGGACAGTGTGAGCCAGATGCCGGAGGACAGTGTGAGCCAGATGCCGGAGGACAGTGTGAGCCAGATGCCGGAGGACAGTGTGAGCCAGATGCCGGAGGACAGTGTGAGCCAGATGCCGGAGGACAGTGTGAGCCAGATGCCGGAGGACAGTGTGAACCCGATGCCAAAGGACGGTGAAAACCCGATGCCGGAGGACGGTGTGAACCGTATGCCGGAGGACGGTGTGAACCGTATGCCGGAGGACGGTGTGAACCGTATGCCGGAGGACGGTGTGAACCGTATGCCGGAGGACGGTGTGAACCGTATGCCGGAGGACGGTGTGAACCGTATGCCGGAGGACGGTGAGAACCGTATGCCGGAGGACGG
Organism: Homarus gammarus; assembly: GCA_958450375.1. Classification (NCBI taxonomy): domain Eukaryota; kingdom Metazoa; phylum Arthropoda; class Malacostraca; order Decapoda; family Nephropidae; genus Homarus; species Homarus gammarus. Next base: position 3,082,378 of record CAUDMG010000286.1, read on the forward strand.
TGAGAACCGTATGCCGGAGGACGGTGAGAGCCAGATGCCGGAGGACGGTGAGAGCCAGATGCCGGAGGACGGTGAGAGCCAGATGCCGGAGGACGGTGAGAGCCAGATGCCGGAGGACGGTGAGAGCCAGATGCCGGAGGACGGTGAGAGCCAGATGCCGGAGGACGGTGTGAGCCAGATGCCGGAGGACGGTGTGAGCCAGATGCCGGAGGACGGTGTGAGCCAGATGCCGGAGGACGGTGTGAGCCAGATGCCGGAGGACGGTGTGAGCCAGATGCCGGAGGACGGTGTGAGCCAGATGCCGGAGGACGGTGTGAGCCAGATGCCGGAGGACGGTGTGAGCCAGATGCCGGAGGACGGTGTGAGCCAGATGCCGGAGGACGGTGTGAGCCAGATGCCGGAGGACGGTGTGAGCCAGATGCCGGAGGACGGTGTGAGCCAGATGCCGGAGGACGGTGTGAGCCAGATGCCGGAGGACAGTGTGAGCCAGATGCCGGAGGACAGTGTGAGCCAGATGCCGGAGGACAGTGTGAGCCAGATGCCGGAGGACAGTGTGAGCCAGATGCCGGAGGACAGTGTGAGCCAGATGCCGGAGGACCGTGTGAGCCAGATGCCGGAGGACCGTGTGAGCCAGATGCCGGAGGACCGTGTGAGCCAGATGCCGGAGGACCGTGTGAGCCAGATGCCGGAGGACCGTGTGAACCAGATGCCGGAGATCATTGTCACGCAGGTGCCGGAGGACAGTGTGAGCCAGATGCCGGAGGACAGTGTGAACCAGATGCCGGAGGACAGTGTGAACCAGATGCCGGAGGACAGTGTGAACCAGATGCCGGAGGACAGTGTCACGCAGGTTCCAGAGGACGGTGTGAGCCAGGTGCCGGAGGACGGTGTGAGCCAGATGCCGGAGGACGGTGTGAGCCAGATGCCGGAGGACGGTGTGAGCCAGATGCCGGAGGACGGTGTGAGCCAGATGCCGGAGGACGGTGTGAGCCAGATGCCGGAGGACGGTGTGAGCCAGATGCCGGAGGACGGTGTGAGCCAGATGCCGGAGGACGGTGTGAGCCAGATGCCGGAGGACGGTGTGAGCCAGATGCCGGAGGACGGTGTGAGCCAGATGCCGGAGGACGGTGTGAGCCAGATGCCGGAGGACAGTGTGAGCCAGATGCCGGAGGACAGTGTGAGCCAGATGCCGGAGGACAGTGTGAGCCAGATGCCGGAGGACAGTGTGAGCCAGATGCCGGAGGACAGTGTGAGCCAGATGCCGGAGGACAGTGTGAGCCAGATGCCGGAGGACAGTGTGAGCCAGATGCCGGAGGACAGTGTGAACCAGATGCCGGAGGATTTTGTGAGCCGTATGCCGGAGGACAGTGAAAACCAGATGCCGGAGAACAGTGTGAACCAGATGCCGGAGGACAGTGTGAACCAGATGCCGGAGATCATTCTCACGCAGGTGCCGGAGGACAGTGTGAACCAGATGCCGGAGATCATTGTGACGCAGGTGCCGGAGGACAGTGTGAACCAGATGCCGGAGGACAGTGTCAACCAGATGCCGGAGGACAGTGTGAACCAGATGCCGGAGGACAGTGTGAACCAGATGCCGGAGGACAGTGTGAACCAGATGCCGGAGGACAGTGTGAGCCAGATGCCGGAGGACAGTGTGAACCAGATGCCAGAGGACAGTGAGAGCCAGATGCCGGAGGAGAGTGAGAGCCAGATGCCGGAGGAGAGTGTGAACCAGATGCCGGAGGACAGTGTGAGCCAGATGCCGGAGGACCGTGTGAGCCAGATGCCGGAGGACCGTGTGAGCCAGATGCCGGAGGACCGTGTGAGCCAGATGCCGGAGGACCGTGTGAACCAGATGCCGGAGATCATTGTCACGCAGGTGCCGGAGGACAGTGTGAGCCAGATGCCGGAGGACAGTGTGAGCCAGATGCCGGAGGACAGTGTGAACCAGATGCCGGAGGACAGTGTGAACCAGATGCCGGAGGACAGTGTCACGCAGGTTCCAGAGGACGGTGTGAGCCAGGTGCCGGAGGACGGTGTGAGCCAGATGCCGGAGGACGGTGTGAGCCAGATGCCGGAGGACGGTGTGAGCCAGATGCCGGAGGACGGTGTGAGCCAGATGCCGGAGGACGGTGTGAGCCAGATGCCGGAGGACGGTGTGAGCCAGATGCCGGAGGACGGTGTGAGCCAGATGCCGGAGGACGGTGTGAGCCAGATGCCGGAGGACGGTGTGAGCCAGATGCCGGAGGACGGTGTGAGCCAGATGCCGGAGGACAGTGTGAGCCAGATGCCGGAGGACAGTGTGAGCCAGATGCCGGAGGACAGTGTGAGCCAGATGCCGGAGGACAGTGTGAGCCAGATGCCGGAGGACAGTGTGAGCCAGATGCCGGAGGACAGTGTGAGCCAGATGCCGGAGGACAGTGTGAGCCAGATGCCGGAGGACAGTGTGAGCCAGATGCCGGAGGACAGTGTGAACCAGATGCCGGAGGATTTTGTGAGCCGTATGCCGGAGGACAGTGAAAACCAGATGCCGGAGAACAGTGTGAACCAGATGCCGGAGGACAGTGTGAACCAGATGCCGGAGATCATTCTCACGCAGGTGCCGGAGGACAGTGTGAACCAGATGCCGGAGATCATTGTGACGCAGGTGCCGGAGGACAGTGTGAACCAGATGCCGGAGGACAGTGTCAACCAGATGCCGGAGGACAGTGTGAACCAGATGCCGGAGGACAGTGTGAACCAGATGCCGGAGGACAGTGTGAACCAGATGCCGGAGGACAGTGTGAGCCAGATGCCGGAGGACAGTGTGAACCAGATGCCAGAGGACAGTGAGAGCCAGATGCCGGAGGAGAGTGAGAGCCAGATGCCGGAGGAGAGTGTGAACCAGATGCCGGAGGACAGTGTGAGCCAGATGCCGGAGGACCGTGTGAGCCAGATGCCGGAGGACCGTGTGAGCCAGATGCCGGAGGACCGTGTGAGCCAGATGCCGGAGGACCGTGTGAACCAGATGCCGGAGATCATTGTCACGCAGGTGCCGGAGGACAGTGAGAACCAGATGCCGGAGGACAGTGAGAGCCAGATGCCGGAGGACAGTGAGAGCCAGATGCCGGAGGACAGTGAGAGCCAGATGCCGGAGGACAGTGAGAGCCAGATGCCGGAGGACAGTGTGAGCCAGATGCCGGAGGACAGTGTGAGCCAGATGCCGGAGGACAGTGTGAGCCAGATGCCGGAGGACAGTGTGAGCCAGATGCCGGAGGACAGTGTGAGCCAGATGCCGGAGGACAGTGTGAGCCAGATGCCGGAGGACAGTGTGAGCCAGATGCCGGAGGACAGTGTGAGCCAGATGCCGGAGGACAGTGTGAGCCAGATGCCGGAGGACAGTGTGAGCCAGATGCCGGAGGACAGTGTGAGCCAGATGCCGGAGGACAGTGTGAGCCAGATGCCGGAGGACAGTGTGAGCCAGATGCCGGAGGACAGTGTGAGCCAGATGCCGGAGGACAGTGTGAGCCAGATGCCGGAGGACAGTGTGAGCCAGATGCCGGAGGACAGTGTGAGCCAGATGCCGGAGGACAGTGTGAGCCAGATGCCGGAGGACAGTGTGAGCCAGATGCCGGAGGACAGTGTGAACCAGATGCCGGAGATCATTGTCACGCAGGTTCCGGAGGACAGTGTGAACCAGATGCCGGAGGACAGTGTGAGCCAGATGCCGGAGGACAGTGTGAGCCAGATGCCGGAGGACAGTGTGAGCCAGATGCCGGAGGACAGTGTGAGCCAGATGCCGGAGGACAGTGTGAGCCAGATGCCGGAGGACAGTGTGAGCCAGATGCCGGAGGACAGTGTGAGCCAGATGCCGGAGGACAGTGTGAGCCAGATGCCGGAGGACAGTGTGAGCCAGATGCCGGAGGACAGTGTGAGCCAGATGCCGGAGGACAGTGTGAGCCAGATGCCGGAGGACAGTGTGAGCCAGATGCCGGAGGACAGTGTGACGCAGGTGCCGGAGGACAGTGTGACGCAGGTGCCGGAGGACAGTGTGAACCAGATGCCGGAGGACAGTGTGAACCAGATGCCGGAGGACAGTGTGAACCAGATGCCGGAGGACAGTGTGAACCGGATGCCGGAGGACAGTGTGAACCGTATGCCGGAGGACAGTGTGAACCGTATGCCGGAGGACAGTGTGAACCAGATGCCGGAGGACAGTGTGAACCAGATGCCGGAGGACAGTGTGAACCAGATGCCGGAGGACAGTGTGAACCAGATGCCGGAGGACAGTGTGAACCAGATGCCGGAGGACAGTGTGAACCAGATGCCGGAGGACAGTGTGAACCAGATGCCGGAGGACAGTGTGAACCAGATGCCGGAGGACAGTGTGAACCAGATGCCGGAGGACAGTGTGAACCAGATGCCGGAGGACAGTGTGAACCAGATGCCGGAGGACAGTGTGAACCAGATGCCGGAGGACAGTGTGAACCAGATGCCGGAGGACAGTGTGAACCAGATGCCGGAGGACAGTGTGAACCAGATGCCGGAGGACAGTGTGAACCAGATGCCGGAGGACAGTGAGAACCAGATGCCGGAGGACAGTGTGAACCAGATGCCGGAGGACAGTGTGAACCAGATGCCGGAGGACAGTGTGAACCAGATGCCGGGGGACAGTGTGAGCCAGATGCCGGGGGACAGTGTGAGCCAGATGCCGGAGGACAGTGTGAGCCAGATGCCGGAGGCCAGTGTGAGCCAGATGCCGGAGGCCAGTGTGAGCCAGATGCCGGAGGCCAGTGTGAGCCAGATGCCGGAGGCCAGTGTGAGCCAGATGCCGGAGGCCAGTGTGAGCCAGATGCCGGAGGCCAGTGTGAGCCAGATGCCGGAGGACAGTGTGAACCAGATGCCGGAGGACAGTGGGAACCAGGTGCCGGAGGACAGTGGGAACCAGATGCCAGAGGCCAGTGTGAGCCAGACAGAGGCCAGGGAGGGACAGGACCTCCCGGTTGACGTGTACTCAGAGGGAGAGTTTGGCTACGTCAGGTTAGGACCCCGTGGCGCCTCTCCTTACCCGGCTGACGGTGGTGACGTGCTCAAAGGTAAGAGAGACTATAAGCCTAACTAGTTCTTTTTTATTGTGATGTATCGGTATAGTAGTGTGAAATTTATATATCGGTGTTTATATTGTGCTATAATTAAAGACTATAGCCATGGTGATTGTGTTTTGTGATATTTAAAGGCGTATAGACGAATGTATTGTTTGAATACATGAGAGTACCTTCTGTAACCAAATGGTTCTATGTTTTACTGTTTAATTGTTGTCTTATAGTCTCCTAATGCTTATTATCTCATGAAACTTTTAAACTATTTTTCAACATTAAATTTGTTGTCAGAAGAGGAAAAATCTCATAATTATATGTTGTCATGTTTATTCTGGAGTTTAAACGCTCAGACCAGACCAAGCATGTTAGAATGTTTCCCCAACCGTTATCTATTTGAGTGTACAATGTTGGGTGAGTTAATGTTGATTGTGTACTTACGAGGTGTAGAGTTAGTATGATGCAGTGAATGGCATGTATTAAGTATACAGGCCGTAACCATGAACTATACGTCAATTTTATACGGTTTGTGTTTCCAGGAGAGTGTTGGGGACAGCGACACACCCTGGCTATATTGGGGATGGTGGGCATAACGGTCTTGTACAATATACGGGTATCACTCTCCATCACCATAGTGGCCATGGTGGTCCACCGCAACTTTACCACCATCAGCAATTCCACCAACCTGACGGATGCTTGTCCTTTGTCAACACCCAGCCATCGCCCCCAGCAGTACTCCTCCTTCTACCACATACCAGTAAGTACTTCTACAGGATCCAGGAGGCGCCCTAGAGAGCCTGGGTTTAACGCTGCTCATCCTTCTATTAATTAACCTTTGTTGATATTTAATGAAAGTGGCAGGTGTGTAGAGTTGTGGTCACTGCTCCCGTAACCAAACCAATGTTTCAATCAAACATTAAAGTCTCTATTTTCACGTGGGTTGTGATTTCCACGTTGAAATTGGTGAAATAACTTACCAGAAATAAAAATGAATTCATGAACAAATCCAGAATACACGAGTGTAGTTGGCTAGTAACGAGTGAGTGAGTCCTATTCATCTACTCCCAGAAAGGGGAGTTTGAGTGGGACGAGTGGACGCAAGGACTGGTGCTGGGGTCCTTCTTCTGGGGGTACACTGTTAGCAACGCGTTGGGGGGCAGGGCAGCGGAGCACCTGGGGGGTCGGTTAGTGTTCGGGCTGGGGTTGGTGCTCTCAGCCGTGTTCTCCCTCCTGGGTCCTCTCTGTGCCCGGACTTCCCTCCTCCTCTTCACTATCTCAAGGGCCCTGGTCGGCGTCATGCAGGTGAGAGACTGTGTTAAGTGCCTTATAAAGTGAGAAGTTACGGTATACTTGTTGGTGTTATACAGGTGACAGACCACTAGAATGGCCTTTGTTACAGGGGGTGACCTTCCCAGCCGTGAACACGTTGCTGGCCACTTGGGTACCGCCCGCCGAGAAGAGCAAGTTTTCTACCATCGTCTTTGGCGGTAAGGAAGAGCATAGGGAGTTAGGGAGGAGAAATAGGTAGGGAAGGGAGGAGAGGCAGTGGGAAAGGACGGGATGTTAAGTCAAATGTGCCACAAAAGTTGAAATGAAGAATGTTTACTGGGATCCCTGAACACCGAAATATATTAAGCGTCTTTTTATATACTGGATAGCGAAATAATTCGACTTCTGAAAACCTGACTTTTAGACACACTTTGTTTCAGGTTTCAGACACTTAAGTATCAAACACTTATTTTTTAAGTTCCAAACACTTTAATTTAGGTTCCAAAAGCTGCCAATTTCAGCTTCGTGTCTCAGATCTTTGAGTTCATTATCACTTCTAGGTTTCCAGCTTGGCCCAGTGATTGCTCTGTCGACAAGTGGGTGGCTGTGTTCCTCGGAGTTCCTGGGTGGGTGGCCGTCTGTGTTCTATATCTTTGGGGCGATGGGCGTGGTGTGGGGCGCGGTATGGTTCTTGTTGGTACGTGACCGCCCAGAACACCATCCGTGGATCTCCCAGGCAGAACTTCGGTACATCAACGCCCACCAAGACACGGTGAAGAGTGACGAGGTAAATTATTTGTTTACTTGTGTCGTGGTCAGAGTCAATTAGAATAAAAATCAAAACAAAGAAGAATTAATACAATCTATTAAATCAGCACAAATAAGAATCATTAATATCAGAATCAGAAGCAGTTATTTCGTTAATTGATTCTAGTTAAGTTGTTTTTGAGTGGAATTTCCAGAAACTTTGTGTCTACGTTTTAACTATTACGAATTCACCATTATGGTAAAAATCTTTCTTAAATAACGTGTTTATGTAAACCCAACCCAACCGATGTTCATATGATATTAAACTGAACTAGTGGTACAAGTGTCCATCATGTTACCAGGTTGTACCCATCCCGTGGACCGCCGTGTGGACGTCTGTACCGTTCTGGGCAGTGCTGTTAGTGAGCATGGGGGATGACATGGGCTACTCTGTCCTGCTCTACCAGATGCCAAACTACTACAAGAACATCCAACACTTTGAGGTGGACTCTGTGAGTTGAGGAACATAAAGTTATAAGACTCAATAGTTGACTTTGACGTTTTTTTAACTTACTGATTCTGGAACCCATCTGTTGATTGACTTCGAGAACACAAACGCGGAGGTGAAAAGGGTTTTATATAAAGGGATTTTAAGCCTTTAGTATATATATATATATATATATATATATATATATATATATATATATATATATATATATATATATATATATATATATATATATATATATATATATATATATATTTTTTTTTTTTTTTTTTTTAAGATTTTTGAAAGGACTGAAGCTGTTATTGTCTATTGCTAACTTCATCATAATGTTACCTAAGTGGACAAAATGCTCTTTAAAATTCATAACGAATAATCGTAATGTGACAGTCTTAGGTTAAGTTTGTTGACAAGGATGTGTGTACTGTAATACTTCCCTCGGCAGACAATGTTGGAATACTTTTTAAAGAGTTATTGTTTACCCTGACAGAGCGGAATGTTGTCTGCGGCGCCCTACCTGGTGATGTGGTTAGTGGGGCTGGTATGGGCAGCTATTATGGACAAACTGACAGCCAACAACACCCTCTCCATCCTGAGCGTGAGGAGGCTCTCCCAGGCGGTGGGTGAGTATAGAGCTCCTCCCCTTGTTCACAGGTTCATATAAGTGTCCATTAATGCTCTCACTACATGTAAACGAGGAAAGTGACGGTGAACCTCAGAAAATAACAGAACGACCAAACTTCACACCATTTCACCAGGATACTGACGCTGGTGTAGCTAATAGTTGTCATCTATACATCAAACTAAACGTAAAAAAAAAATATTGGAACGGTATAGCAATTATCAAAGTATTCGTGTATATTAAATCACTAAAACACAATAACATTAAGCATGGCAGGATATTTAATTTATTCATTTCAATCGTTGTTGCAGCCATGTATAGCCCCGGTCTGGGTCTGGTGGGGATGTGTTTCGTCAACTGCTCCTCAACACTGTCTGTAGTGGTGTTGTGTCTAGTGGTGGGTCTCAATGGAACCATCATTAGTGGGCACTTTTGTTCCCATCAAGACCTGGCGCCTAACCTCGCCGGCACGCTGCTGGGCCTCACCAACACCGGGGCCTCTCTTATGGGCGTTGTGGCTCCTATCTTCGTCGGCGCCGTCACCCAGAACAATGTAAGGTGATGGAGAGGGAGGGAGAGTGGAGGAGGGAGAGAGGGAGGGAGAGAGTGAGCGAGAGGGAGGGAGAGGGAGAGAGGGAGGGAGAGAGAGAGTGAGCGAGAGGGAGGGAGGGAGCGAGCGAGCGAGAGATTGATTTTGATTTTGCCGCTTGCAGCGGCTACTTTATTGTGCACCCCACACTCATCCTGTGAGCGGTAGCGCAAAAGGATTACAGAAGTAGGGTTTACAAAGGGTCATAATAATTAACCCCCGTTGTCAGGGTATTATGGCACTGAAATTTACACAGTATTTCATTTACATTATTTGTTTAGTTCTATACATCAAAGGGTAACTTATTCACAAATGAGTGAGAACAGGCGTGTGAGGCAGTATGTCTGGCCCTCACACTTTGTATTTCACATTTACGTGGGAGGTATTATTCAAGCACATTGCGTCTTTGGTTCTGTACATGAGAACTGACATAGATACTAAGTGCAAAAAAGTGGTTACATCTTCAAATGCGGCTATCTTGCCATTAGAGATGATAGTGTTGTGCCATTTCACAACAGTGTGCTTGGACCTGTCCCTAAAAGGTTCTATCTTCACACAGTCGAGGACGTAGTGTTCAAGTGTGTGGCCATATGTATGGCCACACACTACATTAGTGTGTTACATCTGTTGAGGCACATACTGCCAAAGGTACTTATATCCCTACCTTTAATCTAGCTCGTTACAACATCTGTAATCTAGTGATCTGATTACTGCTCCAAAAAGTGTTTCACTTGATACATCTCATCATGGTAAACTATGGATTGACTAAGTGCCTGTTTGCACTGTCTACTTGCTTCAAACTCATCAATAAGTTCTTTCTAAATTACAGTTTTAAGGGTTCTTTTTGACAGACCCAAAATTGTATTCAACGTGTCTTTGTAGACGCGAAGTTTGGCGAGGGCACAAACTCTGTCAGTTTTATGAGGGCCTATGTGAGAGGGGATCCACAACAGTTGCACCTGACACCCGGTCAAACACGGCAGGCATATTGTGTCAGGCTCAGAAGACAAGAGCGTGACAACCTGAGTCGAGGGTACCAGGCAAGTAGTGAGGATAGAGAGTCAGTGATGATAGACTGTCGGTCAAACAGTGGTTTCAGTGAATTAATAGCTGTGAGTATGGCAACTAATCAGTTTGTAGAGTGGATCCCAGTTGTTAAAATTCTAACTCCTTCTCAAATTATATTACCGTTCAGGATTGAGTCACAACAATAGCCACTTCCCAGCCCTCCCACAGGCGGTGTTTAGAGACCCATCAGTTAGGATGGTCTGTGTTGATCTTATCATCAGTCTGTAGAGTGTGTATGTGATCAAGGAGCTATCAATTTGGCAGTGTGTGGAGATAAATGCTTGTATAATTAATTTTTTTAGGCGGATAGTCGGTTATTGTGATATCGAAGGGAACTGTCAGCCAGGGTGGCAGAGCGCTGTTGTGTCTCAACTTTGTAAAGTGGTTAGTCAACTATTTCATATGTGTAGCTGTGTTGGATCCATTTAGACTCAGAGTCCATGCGTTCATACATTCTAGCAATTTAAGGAAACAATGTTATCAGGATCACCACGCCAGAAGCCTCAGGGATATCATGAGGTTGACTTCAATTATTGTATCTTTAAACACTGGGATATACACTAGTTTCTTTCCTCATATTAAGTACTTTAGTGCTCATCGGGACATCCTAGGATAATGCTGAGGGCTTTATTTTGCATTTTCTCGAGCTGTCAAGCCTTTACCGTCACGAATGACCAGGGCTGGTGCGTGGTAATCTATCAGATGATTTATATAGCCTAGGTACATTGTTTTAACAATTTCTAATAATTAGCACCATAGTGCGGGCTGTACCCGCTACACTTCTAAGAGGGCCAGTCTGTCAGTACATGGGCGGGTGTTAGCTGTTGTATGGCAGTAGGGTACAAGGACGGAAACACCAAGATATTTAAAGAAGAAACATAGCAATAGTGTTGTTACCTATCTTGAACTTGGCGGGGCTGCGTTTGCGGTTCCCAGATTGTTTTTTGTTGAACACCTTAGTTTTGTCAGTGGAGATAATAAGACCGAGGTGTTCACAGGCTTGCGTATACATGGTTCAGGGTGGTTGCATTTCACGATGAGTTTTAGTAGTATAAAGAATATCGTAAGCATAGCTGATTGAGATATTGCGGGGTTGTCTGGTATTAAATTTAATAAATGCATTCATAAGAACATTGAACAAAAAGTGGGGCTAAGTACTCCACCTTGAGGGGTACCAAGTTGCATATCTTTACTTCACTTTTGTATCCTGAAACAGTGTGCAGCAGCCTTCTGTGGTTAGTAACCACTATCAGGTAACAGCCTACCTCCTATATCCATTTTGGCTAGTTCGTACAATATCAGTTGCCTATTGGCAGCGAGAGAGTGAGCGAGGGAGGGAGGGAGACAAGAGATTTCAATGCTAGAAAGAGGAAGTTGTTGAGAAAGTAATGTAACCACATCAACTTGTAAACGTTTTTCTCTACAGGCAGAGTAAGGAGACAGCCCCCTCATCTAATGTCTTGTTTTGTCGTGGCAGCAAACTCTGGCCGCGTGGAGGACAGTATTCTTGACGTCATCTCTGGTCTACTTCATCACCGCCACCTTCTACCTCTTCTTCATCACCGCCGACGTCCAACCCTGGAACAACATGGGTCAGTCTCGTTACATCTGGTTGGGGTTCATAAGGGGTCATTAGGGGTCATAAGGGTTCATAAGGGGTCATAAAGGGGTTCATAAAGGGTTCACATTAAGGGGGGTGATAGATGGAACAATACCCGTAAATAACAAATAGAAAGATAACATAGAGTTTCTGTATGGCTCACTGTCTGTTTGTTTATCTGTCAGGTGAGAGGAAGACAGACGTGGTCGCTACTGAGGTCGCTTGATGACGGTAACTGCTTCCGTCCACCATCTCTGTCTGTGTGGTTCTAAGGATCCAGTCCCGGTGTGTTTGTGGCCAAGTGTTTGTGGCCAAGTGTTTGTGGCCATGTTATTTGTATATTTGTATAATGTATACTGATAGGGGCAGTAAAATTGGGTCCTGGTCACCTGGATAACATGATCATCTAGCCTAGGATCGTGGTCACCTGCCTAACATGATCATCTAGCCTAAGATCGTGGTCACTTGGGCAACATGATCATTCAGCCTAGGGTCGTGGTCACCTAGCAAACATGATCATCCAGTCTAGGATCGTGGTAACCTGGGTAACATGATCAGCCTACATAAACAAATATATCCAAACACACATAATAGGACAATGTTAAGTGAGTATTATTTCCCATCAATATATGAAGTTAAATTATAGTTGATGTTGATCCCACACTCTGTTTATGTCCCTCAAAAGGCGAGACTTATAGAATGTTTTTGAAGTTGTTGAAGAAAATGTGTAATGTGGGGGATTGTAAATATTTATTATGATGTAAATGTATAATGAATATTCTGTAACAAATTATTCATGCTGCTTGTGATCAAAGAAGATATTTATAAAGATTGTTAATTAAATGTATCCTTTAGAATTTCACCTTAATTTACATAGTTATTGAGGCTGTTAGACACGTGGGTGGGGGGGGGGGGGTGTATAATTATAAAGGAACTTTGTAAAATATTTAGACCATCACGTCATTCATCTACAGTAACGGCTGCCTTAGTGTCACAGCGTTACGTGCCATACAACACCCAGTTACAGCGTTACGTCACCAATACAGTGGGACCTGGTGCAGTGGTACAGGTATCAGCGGAAGAGTGGTAATGATAAGATGAACCGCCGTCATTGTCTCGTTAACAATGCAGCAGTCATGGTCACCTAACGCACAGTAGTGGTGTACACAGTCAACCGACGGGAGGAAGGGTTTGTGACTGGTAGTTGTGACTGTATAAGAAGTACTGAACTAAGTGTAAAAACAGTCAGATGAGTGTGTGATAATAAGGACTGTGACTGGAAATGGTGAGTGTATCTGATAGACTGGTGGAAAACATTACGACTGGAGACGTTAATGGCAGTCATCTACTTTAATAACTGGTGTACACAAGCTTTACAAATATTGTTCTGGTTTAATAGTTCAGTACAGTCACTTTCATTAATACCTGGTATAATGGCTGGCCGTTTTGTAAGATGTGGCTCCACTGTGTTTGTTTACATCGTATTAAAACTCCCAGAATGGCCCTTAAGGAACCTCATACTAGTGACCAGACTAAGGGTACCAGAAAGACGAAGAGTGCGGGGAGATATGATGGAAGTATTTAAGTGGGTGAAAGGAATCAATAAAGGAGATATAGATAAAGTTCTTATAATATCCGAGCAGGATAGGACTCGGAGCAACGGATTAAAGTTGGATAAGTTTAGGTTTAGGAGGGATATAGGAAGGAACTGGTTCACAAATAGGGTGGTGGACGAGTGGAACAAGCTCAGCAACTTTGCAGTAAGTGCTGGAACGCTGGAAAGTTTCAAAAGGAGGCTGGATAGATTCATGGATGGTAGAGAGTGGTAGAAACTCTCGACAGGAGCTGCCATGCACAGACCAACCGGCCTATTGCAGACTCCTTATGTTCTTATAAACATGCCACAGTGGTGCCACATCTCTCAAAATTTACTGGCCATTGTACCAGGTGTAAATGAAAGCGGCTGTACATTTGTTAGTAGAAAAGCCGTTTTTTCTAAAAAACAGTTTTTGTGATATAGTCCAGGTTGCGACGCCTAGCTTATACTTAGGTATGTTAATGCCTAGCAATAACTCGCCAGGTCAACATACACGCAATTAAAACATCTAATTATTATTTAATATTAGGAGGACACGTCGCTACCTGGCATTTAATTGCAATTCTCAAAACCCCCTCCCACACCCTCCACCACACGCGCTGCCACCGTCATCTCTTGCCTCAGAGCGAGCAGTCAACAAGAGTCAACTCTCGAGGGGTGGAGACTGGTGGGTTATCGGCGTCACATTCTGGACTATATCACAAAAACTGGTTTTTAGAAAAAACGGCTTTTGATCAATCCAGAATGCGACGCCGAGCTTGAATACCCGAGCAGGAGGCGGAGAGGGAGGTGGCGAGGCATACAAGGCTCCACTAGCCTAGGTCCAGACTATGACTATAACCGTTTGGAATATTTTCCAATATTAGGAACATTTACGGGAAGGTAAAATGTTAATTTACATATCTCAATGAGGATACTCACTTTATTCTGATGAGGAAGAAGGTCCTGGTTGTGGAGATTGACTAGGTGGGGGCGGGGACCCCAGCACCACCACATGAGGCATCTTTCAGAGATAGATCAAGACACTGTAGCTGTTTTAAATTTTTTTGAAGATCTCCAAGAGCCTACTTCTTTGATCTGACTGAGGCTCATATGCCACAGACCCTGCATATTTCCTGGTGTCATGTACCAAAAATTTCTTACCAGTTTCTGCTTGATTCACTGAGATAAATATTTTGTCATTTGACTAGGAGACAATTTCTTACCATCCTGTGATGAGAATACACAGGGGCGTCGATTAGGGTATAAGAAAAATTTGTATATTTTTTTCAATTTATGTCTATATAAATAAGAGACGACTGGACAGGCACTTGATAGTTAAAAGAAACTTATTATTATTATTATTATTACTATTATTATTATTATCATTATCATTATTATATATCTGGCATAAAATTCCTCGCACCTTGAAAATCTTAAGATACTGTCATATGTGTCAAAACGGTGCCATATGTGTCAAACGGTACCGTGTGTGTTTCAACAGTGACCGAAGAAAACCCAGCCACTCAAGAGGTAACCATGTTCTCCTCATGTGCTTCACACTCCAGTGAAGAAAGACCTTTACTGAGGCACCCAAAACGTGAGTCAATCTTGTTCAATCGTTTATACATTTATTATTTATTAATTCGTGTATATATATTTATCGTTTATTCATTTGTTTATACATTTATTTATAAGTTATTCACGTCTAGAGTCATAAATAATCTTTGTTTTTTAAGTAGTTGCTTGATATCTATGCCAGGTGTATGGCAGGTGTGTGACAGGTTGCTTTTAATTTATTCATTGTCACTTATAGCAGGTGTGTGATAGTTTGTTTTTAGGTTATATAACAGGTGTATGACAGTTTACTTGACATACATGACAGGTTGTTGGTGGACTCCTCGTCACACTGTTGCTGTCATGGGCTGTCTGGGCATACTGTTAGAATACTGTCAGCGGGTGAATCTCTCTGTTGCTATCGTGACCATGGCTGGTGCAACAGATGATGATAACACCACCACTCACGCCTGTCCTGGCACTAATCACTACAACTCGACTGTCGTTACTCCTGAGGTCGGTATAGTGGAACCTTTATTTAACGGATTATATGGTGGTGAAAGTCCGCTAAATAGAGGATTTGCTATGTATGAAATCTTAATCTAATGAACTATATGGTGGTGAAAGTCCGCTATATCGAGGATCCGTTAAATACGAAACCCCTATCTAACGGATTATATAGAGATAAGTCCGCTATATAGATATTTCACTAACTATATCACGCTCCCTTTATAATGAAGTAAGTAAACCAACCATTTCATTATTTGTGTAATTAAGGATTTTTTTTTTATCCCAGAAAGGTGAATTTCAGTGGGATAAGCAGACTCAAGGGGTGCTCCTAGGGGCATTCTTCTGGGGCTATGCGACCACCAACATCATCGGAGGGCGGGCGAGCGAGTACCTGGGGGGGAAGATGGTGTTTGGTATGGGGATCATTACTTCAAGTTTTATATCACTGATTTCTCCCGTCTGTGCCCGCGCTAGCGTCCGGGTCTTTATGGTGTGTAGGATACTGCTGGGAATTGTACAGGTGAGTGGTGGTGGTGGTTGTGTGAAGAGCCTGTGGTGGTACAAGTGAGTAGTTGTAGGTTGAGTGGTAGTAGTAGTGGTGAGGAGTGGTGATGTGAAGGGCCTGGTATATACAGTACAGTCGCCAAAGTACCAACACCTCCAGCTCTCCTCTGTGTTCCAGGGGGTAACCTTCCCGGCCATCAACACGATGCTCGCTACCTGGGTCCTGCCTGCAGAGCGGAGCAAATTCTCTACCATAGCTTTCTCAGGTCAGGACCCTCCCCCCCCCCCCCACACACACTACCTATGTCTGGCACTCCCCCCACACACTCTACCTATGTCTGGCACTCCCCTCACACACTCTACCTATGTCTGGCACTCCCCCACACACTCTACCTATGTCTGGCACTCCCCTCACACACTCTACCTATGTCTGGCACTCCCCCACACACTCTACCTATGTCTGACACTCCCCCACACACTCTACCTATGTCTGACACTCCCCCACACACTCTACCTATGTCTGGCACTCCCCCACACACTCTACCTATGTCTGGCACCGTCCCATACACTATTATTGGGGTATTGGTGTTGTTAGTGATTATTATTATTATTATTATTATTATTATTATTATTATTAATATTGTTATTGTTGTTGATGTTATTAATGTTGTAGTTGTTACCGTACACACACAGGGTTCCAGCTAGGCACGGTGGTGGGAATGACCGTGAGTGGCTGGCTTATATCCTTTAAGTTCCTGGGAGGCTGGCCGTCTACCTTCTATGTGTTCGGGGTGCTGGGCCTGGCCTGGGGCTTCGCTTGGTGTGTCTGGGTGTACGAGAGGCCCGAACAACACCCCCAGGTCTCTCCCGCCGATCTGAGAGACCTTCAGGACCATCAGAGCTCAGTCAAGGGTGCTCAGGTGGGTGGGGTGCTGAGGGGGGCAGGGTGCTCAGGTGGGTGGGGTGCTGAGGTGGATGGGGTGCTGAGGGGGCAGGTGCTCAGGTGGGTGGGGTGCTGAGGGGGGGGGGGCAGGTGGGTAGGGAACTGAGGCGGTCAGGAGCTCAGGCAGGAGGCTAAACGATAACTTTTCTCTCTTACGACCATCATTTGTTGACATGATGTAAACAAACACATCCAAGGCGAATACTAATGAAGGTAATATTCTCTTGTGTTAATAATTAATGATGGTTTTTAACTCAAGAATATTATTATGATTATTGTGACGTAACGTAAATATCTTCAGTGTTTGATATTTGAACTGAATGATAATATTAGTGTTGGTGGTGATGTGAGTCAGTTAGGATATTAAATTATTTGTTCAGACTTAAGTTACGAATCTCTGAGAATCATGAATGCTATTAGACAATGTTAAAAATAAGATAATTGGTTCTCTTAAGTAAATTATATTAATAAACAAATTAATAAGACAAATATCTAAATAACTAAAAGAATGTTATACGTTTAATTAATATCAAATTAGAAAACGGGTTATGTTGGGTTAGGTTATGTTGGGTTAGGTTAGTTTAGGGTAGGTTAGGTTAAGTTAAGTTCGTTTAGTTAGGAAAGGTAATATTTTCTACTCATAAAATTGATTTCAGACCGTGGCTATCCCCTGGAAGGCCGTGGTGACGTCACTGCCGTTCTGGGCGCTGGTGGCCACAAGTCTTGGGAACGACTACAGCTTCTACACCTTACTGACCGAGCTGCCCACCTACCTCCATGACATACTGCACTATGACCTGAACAGTGTGAGTCTGAGAGCTGAGGAGGAAGGGAGGGAGATGACAGTAGTGTTAGCCAGGGAGTTCAAGGAGGCAGATAGGTAGGAAGGGAGGGAGGGCGAGAGGGAGGAAGGGAGGGACATTATTTAGTTTAACGATAATATTGGCAAAGCTTGGAGTACAGTTTGCTTATTGTGAGTAATTGAGTCAGGTCTTGACTCTGAGGGTGGTATCACTGTTCACTGCCACACAGGACAGAGGTTCATATCAGTAGAAGTTATATGCTATTTGAGGACTAATCAGTGTGGACCAGCAGCAAATTTGGGATAAACAGCAAGAATGTCCTCAAGCACCCCTGATTCATTGTAGTATTTACAAAGTTCATGATACAATAAGCCAGGTGGCCTGAAGTCTTTGGCAGTGTCACATTCAATATTATAGTGTTCAAGTGTATGCTTTGAGGGTTTATCACAAAGTTTACATGCTGAGTGTTCCGGTATGGGTACAGCGTTACTAATTTGCCAGATGTGTCTGTATCCTAGCCTAAAGGCCCGTCCACACTTTCGAGCAATGCCCGGCGGGCACGCGCTAAATGCCCGTTATCGGGCAAAATTGGCGGGCAAACTAGCGGCCTGCCTGGTGGTTTGCTGCCGGATATGGAGCGACGACTCTGCCAGATAAACGATAAAACCGGAAAACCGACATTCCTATAAAATTGTCATTAATATTCAACATTACACAAGCCTGCAATACAAAACACGTGTAATTATTGGAACCTCACGTGACTGTCAAAAACAGCTGATCACTACGCCACCGCTGACCTCGGGGGTCGGGGTCCTCAAGTCGGTGAGGTGTGAACAGAGATACTGACAGAACGTTTGCTAGCACTTTGTAAAACCTGAGTTAAGTACTGCAAATGTGATACGTCTATGTTCCCCGCTCGGTTCATATGTTCAGTGTATAACCAAATAAGCTTATGCAATGTACATTATTGGCGTGACAATAAACGGGAGATTGTTTATGTATTATGTAATGAGGACATTCGTGTGTGTTCTTCGTTCCTGCCGCTCTCCTCACTCTAGTCCCATAGCTTCCTGTCTATGCATATCATAATTCTAACATAATTCAATGAATTTTTATGTACTACAAATCTCACCTGCAAGTAATCTTCCTTGAGTACTTCATACATGGCTTGACAAGTTGAAGGTATTATGAGAGACAAACTTTGTTTTGATATCCTCGTTCTATACTGAAGTGACGTGTAGGTGCACCCAGTTGAAAGATATATGAGCGTTGCCTCTAGACGAGCCTCTGCAGATATACTCTCCCTCATAATGGTATCCTGTTTTTATATATATGGTTCCACTTTCGCTAGGAGTTTGTAAAAGGTGTTGGGGTCCATTCTCATGTAATTGGTGAAGTCTTGCTCATGTCCATCTTGCAGTTCACGTAAAATCGTGGCATGACTTCCCAATACTTTTCTTCGACCTAACCACTCTGCACCAACCCCTTTTCTGTATTTGGTTGTTCTTTTTGCACATAGCAGCAATTATTATAGTACACAACTCTATGCTCTTCACTTTAACTGTCCGGTGATTATTCCTGCAACACACCATGGTGATCGTACCGCACCCGCCACTGTCGACCACCTACTAGCTACCGGCGCCCGACTATGACTGCCGCCAACCACCCCCGTGTGTACAACAACACACAGGCCCGGCAAAGCCCGCCGGGCACTGCTCGATCGTGTGGACGGGGCCTTATTCTAGCCACGACTACATCACATTGTCTGGTTCTGTCCTTATGCTGGCCATGCCGGTACCTCTTGTCACAAAATTTGTCTTATTTACTAATGCTACAATTGCCAGGTCTCTCTGCATTTCTCACTTCTTTTAGATCAGAGTTCATGATTTTGACTTAAAAGTTTTTAAGTACAGCATTGGACAGGCCAAGGTCGGTGAGAGTAAGGGAGGGAAGGAGCGAGGGAGGGACGGTAGGAGGGAGGGAAGGAGCGAGCGAGGGAGGGAAGGAGCGAGGGAGGGGCGGTAGGAGGGAGGAAGAGAAAGTAGGTAAAATATCCATACAAGTAAATTTCCAAAGTCACTTAACAAGAGTACATCACTATACCAGCACCTCACCTCCACACACACAGTACGGACTCTTATCAGCTCTGCCTTACCTCCTGATGTGGTTGTGGAGTCTTGGCTGGGCTGCTCTTATGGATACACTCACCAAGAACGGCGCCCTCTCTATCCTCGCCGTCAGGAAGCTCTCGACGGCCGTGTGTGAGTCTCTTCTCCTCTTGGTCTGTTATGTTTCTAAATATTGACTCGGTATGGACTTAAACGTGGAATGTATCAGGTGTGACAGACAGACTGACTCCCAAAACACAACAATCACCACTCACCCCATCTCTCTCTTCACAGCCTTGTATGGACCAATGTTGGGCCTGGGAGCTATGTTATTCGTGCAGTGTAACGCTGTGGTGGCGGTGGTGCTGCTGTGTGTGTGTGGGATGCTGAACGGGGCCGTCAACAGTGGGTACATGTGCTCTCATCAGGATCTGGCGCCTAATTTCGCTGGGACTTTGCTGGGAGTTACCAATACTGTCGGGGCCTTAGCTGGGATTATCAGTCCTACCGTCACAGGGTTCCTCATTCAGGGTGATGTGAGCGTCTGTGTATGTGTGTGTGTGTGTGTGTGTGAAATAATTTAAATAAAAGAAGAGATCATGAAGAATACAAACAATCTTACGTTAACCTAACCTAACTCCACCTTCAGGAGACCGTGTGGGCGTGGCGACAGGTGTTCCTCATTAGTGTGGGTCTTTACCTGTGTTGCTGTACCTTCTATCTTATCTTCACTACAGCAGACGTTCAGCCCTGGAATGATCCCCAGTCTATAGGTGGGCATAGGATACAGTTATGTAGGGTACAGTTAAGTTACAACAATGACTTAACTGCTGGCAATGGTTGTTAAGTTACCTGCGTGTTCAAGGTGTGACGCGTCTTAAGGAACGAATGAATCAATGTTTCTCTTTGGTTTACCTCAGACGTGGCCAGTGGCGAGGACGACCCTGACAACCTGACGATTACCACACGTCATCTGTCTGCTGACGGAGACGAAAAGCTGCTCCGCGACCACTGTTAAGACCTCAATTACCGGATGGCCACACACTAGAGGTGGCCAATGGACTAAATAGAATCCCTTCATTGTTTTTGTTAGTTTTATTAAGGGATATTTTAAAGCCCAGTACTGTTTTTGATGCCATAGTTTAAGCTGGCAGACTATACCAAAGGTCTACCAGTCTCTGTGTTAAGAAATAATTCCTGCATGATAACTTGGCGAGCCTGTAGTTATGTCCTCTGGTGTTGGTGGCGCTTATACATGTTATCTAGCACAGGCCAAGGCTTAATTTGTGCCGGAACGTAACCACAAGTCTAGGTACTTTTATTTTGCATGAGTAAATTGTAAATATATCACATGTCAATAAATACTACCATTAATAATATGTATATAATTTCTTTACATTTTCCTCCTCCCCCATAGTTCTTGATAACAGTAAGTGTTATTATTACCATCATTAGTGTGTGTGTGGTGATAACATTCAAGTTGGTATGTATAAAGAAAGGATAAAACACATAATAATAATGCAAAGTATAAGTAACCAAAAGCATTATTAACCTAACCTAATTTTATCCTTTATATAAGCCTTTGTTTACACGGATGGGTTAGTGGCTTATTTCAGTACCATCTTGGGTGGGGGTTTGTCGACGCATCCAGCCGCCAGCTCCTCCTGACGGGGTAGTACTGTACCTTCCGTATGAGAAGGATTCCTGCCCTGTTTCCACCGCAGTTATGGGAGTGTCCACCAGTCAACCATTGGTGGGAAGGGGAGCATCAACAACCAGAATACCGAGGTGAGAGTTGCCACTGCCACCATACCCTCAACCAGACGAGCGAGAGAGAGTGAGGATTTTAGGAATGGTAAATGTTTAATTAATGATAACGTGGAATGGCTGCTCAATCTGTCTGAGGAACATAGGGGAAGTGGGGGAGGAGTAAAGGAGGGGGTGTTGTGGGGGGTAGTAGAAGTGTGGGGTGAGGGTGGGGGTGTTGAAGGGGTTTATGAGGTGAATGGATGGGGTGATGGTGGGGAGAGGGTGAGTGGAATAGGGAGGGAAAGGTTGAGAAAGAAGGAGGAGGAAGAGAGGTGGATAGGAGGGGGTGAGAGAAGAGGAGACGGGAGGGAGGGAGTTAGGGTGGTAAACAGAGACCAGACCAAGCAGCAGCAGTAGTCAGTGTGCATTTCAGAGTAACTATAGCCCCTGGGGATGCTGCCGGGGGTGACCAATACTGTAGGGTGTAGGTGCTCTTGCTGGTATCCTCGCTCCTACTGGATTCATCTTGTAGGATGATGTAAGGAATTTTGTTTTGACGTTAGGATAGGTTAATCTTAGGGGTGGCTATTCTTCAGGTCAGGTTAGGTTAATCTTAGGGGTGGCTAATCTTCAGGTCAGGTTAGGTTAGGTTAATCTTAGGGGTGGCTAATCTTCAGGTCAGGTTAGGTTAATCTTAGGGGTGGCTAATCTTCAGGTCAGGTCAGGTTAGGTTAATCTTAGGGGTGGCTAATCTTCAGGTTAGGTTAATCATCGTGTTATCACCCACTATCTCACCTGGCCTCCACAGCAGACTCTCGGAGCGTGGCAGATGGTGTTCCTCCTGACGGCTGGGTGTTACCTCGTCACCACCACCGCCTATATCTTGGTCATAACAGATAAGGTACAACACTGGAACCAACCAAGGCTCCAGGTGTGTATCTCTCTGTCTGTCTCTCTGTCTGTCTGTCTGTATCTCTGTCTGTCTGTTTATTTGTATGTATGTATGTATGTATGTACAGTATGTATGTATGTATGTATTATTACTATTTTTCTTATTCTTATTCTTATTAATAAACCGGTGACAGCAGGTAACAACAGGTGTGGACAGGTAAGCGTGTCAGATAATTAAGGCACCTGTTGATACCTGAGTGTTCCATACCGGAGAATTTTCATAGTGAGAGAGAGAGAGAGAGAGAGATGGTTTTGTATGTAGTTTGTGTAGTGTTATGTTGTTTTATGTAGTGTTATGTTGTTTTATGTAGGTTTATGTAGTTTCATGTAGGTTTATGTAGTCTTATGTAGGTTTATGTAAGCTTATGTTGTTTTATGTAGGTTTATGTAGTTATACGTGTACTTTATATCCTACAGGAGAAGACTGTCCCATAGGATGATGATGGGACTGTCAACAAACTGTTTATCAGGATGAAGGATGGAAGAAAGAGGGAAGGAAGGAAGAGGGGGATCATAAGGAAGGAAGAAGGAAGGAAGGAATAGGAAGAAGGGGACAATAGAGGGAAGGATGGAAGAGGAGGAATGTGAAGAGGAAGGAAGGAAGGAAGAGGAGGAAGAAAGGAAGAGGAGTGAGGGAGGAAGGCAGAGGAGGAAAAGGAAGGTAGAGGAGGAAGGAAGAGGAAGGAAGGAAGAGGAGAAAGGTAAAGGGAAGTGAGGGAAGATGAAGGAAGAAGAGGGAGGAAGGAAGGAAGGAAGAAGAGGGAAGAAGGAAGGAAGCAAGGCAGACAGAAGTATCTTGTATCATTATCATCATTAATGTTTGGTAATTACGGTAATTAGTTGGATCTAATTATGTAATATTTGTATGGGATCGTTAATAGAAATATGTTATTCTGATATTTACTTTATTATTTAATTCCTGAGATGAGAAGCTGTGGATGTTGGCCGGATAGACGGTAGCCAGATGGACAGTGGGTAAATGGACGGTAGCCAGATAGACAGTGGGTAAGTGGACGGTAGCCAGATGGACAGTGGGTAAATGGACGGTAGCCGGATGGACATTGGATGAGTGGTTAATGTCTTGGTAGACGGTAGCCGGATAGAAAGTAGCTAAATGGACGGTAGTCGGATGGACAGTGGATGAGTGGTAGTGGCTTGGTAGACAGTAGCCGGATTGGACGTTGGACGGCTGGTTAGGTTAGGTTAGTAACTTGAACGACAGTAGACGATAGCCGGATGGACAGTGGTTTGGTAGACGATAGCCGGATAGACGGTAGCCGGATGGACAGTAGCCAGGTGGATGGGGCAGTGGGCCTGATGAATTGAGGCTGGGTATGTGGGCACTCAGGCGGGCGTGAGGGCGGGCCAGTGAGCAGGTAACCGTGGTGGGGAACACAACACCTCGACACACTCACCTGTACTGTGTGTGGCAGGTGTTGATTAGCCTTACCTGGAGTGAGTTATTGTGAGTGACCAGCTTCTGAGGTGTGAGTGACCAGCCTCTGAGAGTGAGTGACCAGCTACTGTAAAGATTTCCGTGAGTTATCAGCCTTTGAAGATCTTAAGAGTGACACCGCTAATTCACGTAAAAAACACAAATGAAAGTCAAATAATTTACATATTTACGTGGACAAAATCTTACTGTAATAAAAAAGTGTAAAAAAAGTGAAAAAAGTTAATGATAAAAAAACGATAACAATGAATCCGGATTTATGCTATCGTAGGAATATCTTGATGGGCTTACACCTAACCTGCCAAGAGAGATGATATAAAACATGCTATTAACGTGATATAAGACCTGTGTGTGTGTCAGGGCGCCATCATGCAGACGGCCTACGCGCGTATGGTCTATGATCGCCACCAACACAGGATACAGAGGCGAGAGGGAAGCGCTGTTGGGGAAGGGAGGAGGACCACCTTGAACTTGAAACACCTTCTTCAGGATTTGTGTCGACGCTTGATTGCTTTCCTCTTTACGCAGGTGAGATGGATCCCTTCATCCCCCCCCCCCCCTCATAAACGTCCCATAGAGGCTCTCCTTGCTCATAACTCACCTCATAACCCCTTCTCTTCCTTCACAACTCACCTCACAACCCCCTTCTTCCCTCACAACTCATCTCACAACCCCCTCCTTCCTTTACAACTCACCTCACAACCGTCTTCGCCCCTCCTACAGGTTGGTGTATGTGGACTGGTCGTCGCGTACAACATCGTCGGCGCCTTCGCCTTTAGGGCTATTGAAGGAGATTTCGGAGACGCTGGACCTGAGGAAACGGCCTTACAGCTCCGGGAGGATATGGTCAGACACCTTTGGAATGTCACCCTACGACTGAACATCCTGGAGGAGGCCCAGTGGAGGGATGCGGTGGTAGACGCCCTTCAAGAGTACCAAGGTCATATGGTGCCCTTAATCAAGACCAGAGGCTACAGAGGTATTCATCCCCGTCAGGCTTGGTCCTTCAGCGCCGCCCTCATGTATTCTCTAAGCGTCTACACTACTATAGGTAAGAGAGACTCATTCTTTAGTGTGTTTTTTTCAAGTCTTTGTTTACTTGTGACGCCATTTTGGATATCTTTTGTTTTTGTTTTTAGATCATCAAATTTATTAGTTTTTATTTATATATTTTTTCCTCTCTGGCGGTAAATTAAGG
This sequence comes from Homarus gammarus, assembly GCA_958450375.1. Lineage (NCBI taxonomy): Eukaryota > Metazoa > Arthropoda > Malacostraca > Decapoda > Nephropidae > Homarus > Homarus gammarus. Next base: position 3,107,208 of record CAUDMG010000286.1, read on the forward strand.
TAGAGTCTCAGTGCATTGTTATCGCCATTTTAATCAACATCTTCGTGTCGTAACTTAAGTGAGAGGGGAAGATACATTTACTATTTACTAAAGAAGAAGGATAAGAAGAAGAATAAGAAGAAGAATAAGAAGAAGAATTTAACGCTTGAGCCTTTTGAGAATCCATCTTTGTCTCGTAGCTTAAGTGAGGCATTTAAAACACCTTCTCACAGTACAAGTTAAGAGGAAAGTATATATACGTGGGATCCTCTGTGAAACTGAGGCCCTTATCTCTGCCCACCCAAGTGTTGTTT